>VXAZ01005100.1:468958-776482 GCA_013399875.1 Gymnorhina tibicen | reverse complement strand
GCGGGGCTGCCCCAGGCCCGCGGCCCCTCCGCCGGCCGTGCGGGGCCGGGCCGGAGGTGCCGGCGCTGCCCAGGCGGGCTGGGCTCCCCCGGCCCGGGGTTCCGAGGCAGAACCGCCGCTCCCGATGCCTGGAGAGGCGATGGTTTGCTTTGCTTTTGGCGTTGCCTCGCTAAAGACAGAGGGTTTGTTGTAGTCTCCTGCGTGGTGTTGCCTAAATAAATCTCATTCTCGGCCACACCGCGCCGTGCCCGGTGGGTCTGTGTGGTGTCAGAAGTTGTGAATCGCTCCCGGTGCGCAGGGAGAGCACAGGGGAACAGGACCGATCTTCTCCTTAGGAGACACTTAAGTGACTTAAGTGTTTTGAAAATTGTCTAGGGTGATAATTTACTTGTTAACTTTTCGCGCAATGCCAGACACCGTGTGGCTACCTTGCCAGTCGTGTATAGTGCACGGTGTGTTGAAAAGCTTGGGCTGAATCCGTGTGTGCCAGCGAGGAAGGAAGTGCAGCTGAGGCTCTGGCAGTGCCAAGCCTGCAGCTTTCAGTGCGGTGTTACAGCTGTGAATGTGCATTCCTGGGAGATGAAGGCTCAGAAGTCGTGTTTGTTCAATGTGTTGTGATCTGTTCCTATCTGAGAGGAAACCTGAAGTAAAACACAAGGCTTAAAAAGAGTCATGGTCTCCGCTGTCTGCAGGAACAGTGGCCTCCCAGTCAGAAGGAAGTGATGTCTTTAGAGATAGTAATTTTATTTCCATGAAGGGTGATGACAGTATATATGTTTGCTGTGCCAGAGCATTGTGAGCCCGGGCTGTCTGAGGCACTGAAGGTTCTTTCCTGAGTATTGATCGCTTTGCTCCATTCCCCAGTTGCTCTGTGGCATGCCAGAGGGTCTTAGGGTCAGTGGAAAATCTGGAAACTGGTCAAACAACTAATAGTGATATGTGTAGGGTGAGAAACCACCAGGTGGAAACGATTTCATTGTGCTAGTTTCAGACCTTGAATTACATTTTATAAGCATCTGTCAGTATGTACCCATCCAGGTGCCCTTGCTGTGGTCAGGCTGTTTACCTGCTAATAAAAATATGTTGCTGGTGCCTTGAATAATTTGCAGCTGCAGTGGTTGTGTAAAAGCAGTAAGTGATTTCCTTCCTGTTACATTTAGATAAGCATTCACAATTAAATATGTATTTGCCGAATGGCATATTTAAAAAATGGTAATTATACAAATGCAGGTTTTATGGTCTGAAAGTGATTTATACCGGAATAAAGTCGTACTATTATGTGATCATCAGCATCTCTAGGGAAAAAAAAAAACGGTGAGAGCCGATCAGTGTTTACATCAGTATTTCCATGTGGGACAGTTGATAATTCTTAATTAGGCTGAAGATTCCTGTAGTTGAAGAATTACATGAAGCAGAGTCTTGTTAGAGGGAGGTACCAAGAGAGAGTGTAAAATGGGGAAGTAATCAATGCAGGGAAATTATTGATGGATTTCATCAAAGGCAGGGACTTGGCTGATCTCTCTCAGTATTTGGGGGATGGAACAAGATGATCTCTAAGATCTCTTCCAACCCAGAACATCCTATGATTCTGTTTTAGTTGATAACCTTGGTGCACAAAATAGGATGCAGTAAGATGCTTGCTGATGACCCGAAGCTGGCAATATGCGCAGGGCCAAAGAGGACTGAGAGATCCTGCAGGAAAAATGGTTTGAAGTTGGGTGCCAGAATTAAATAACACCTGTGGGCTGAAATGCGGCGTGCAAGGTCTGGAGCTGGTACCAGGGAACAAGTACTACAAGTACTTCAGTAACAGGAGAGAGACTTGAATGTAGTAAAGGATCACAGGACAGGAGCAAATTACTTTACGACTGAAAAAAGAAACTGTTATCCTGTGTGGTGCTCACTGAAGAGATTTAAAAAAAGGGGTATACAGACTTCAGGAGGTGCCAAAAGCTGTCGGAATGGTGGAGTAAGTGGAGAGTCAAGAGTTTAGCTTATTTCCGTAGGCAAGCTAAAGCTAAGAAGGGACATAACAGTTTGAAAGCTCCTGTTAGGCACAGTATTCCTGCAAATTTTGTAATTGGGAGCTACAGCCTCCAATGCCATGTGTTGAAAAGAACCCTGTAAATTCTGAGAATTCCTGGAATCACCTGGTAGGCAAAGCCCCAAGGGACAACAAGGGAGACTCTCAGTGATGTTTTTGTGACTCTGTGGTTTCTTTCCTGGAGGCTAAATGTATTACCCAAGCTCCAGTGCCATGCCGTCCAAATCAGGGAAAAAAAACTGGAGCACCTCCTTTTTGCTTGAAGGAAGTGTGTTGCAGTGCCAGTGCCAGCCTTGATATAGACATCAAGGTTGGCAGTGTGACTCAGGAAGCAGACTAAGAAGCCCAAGACCTTGGTGGTTGTCTTTTCCCCCTAGATGTGTTCATGATTACAAGTAACGTGGGGAATTGCCTGTGTAGATGAGATCCTGTGTGCTTAGGAAGACACTGTTGCCTCCCCAAACTGCCAGTGGGAAGTTACATACAGAACTCTTCTCTCCTCTCTCCTCTCTCTTCTCAACTTTTTTCATGTGATGCCATGGTGTACTATGGCATCTTCTGTGCAGTTGACGGGAGTATCTTAACTAGCCTGGATGTATTTAACTTCCCTTTTGGCTTTCAGTCAGCAGAAGTGAATGAATGCTGAGTCCTCTGCTCTGCTGCTGTATCTTCAGAGAGCTTCCTCCAGATCGGCTGGAGCTGAGAGGAGAGGGGATGGATGTTCTGGTTTGGCTCCCCATGTGCCATAAATAAGAGTTAACAGGAGCCGCCACCAGCTGGCAGTTTCAAATTTAAAAACAATGTCAGTGCTTTTTTTCTGAAGTTCCAGGTGGCTAAGCTGTCGATCAAAATCGTTGTTATACTCGAATGCGGCACTGAATCCATGTATAACAAGACTCATGATGGACAGGTTTTGTTTTTTTTCAAAGGAGGGACTGGGGTGGGAGCTCAGCCATTCCTGTAGTGCCAGCAGTTACTCATGTCAGAGGCTTCCTAGTGCGAAGGCAGGTGGAGCTCCTTTTCCTTTGCCCTCAGGTGCTTCCGGGCCTGATTACAGTTTGGGTTTGTAGTAGTGTATGGCAGTTTTCACCAGAAGTGGGTGTTACTTCAGTAAATATTTCTCTGTGTTGAAGTTACTGCTCTGGTTTGCTGAGCTGTTGGCTCTTACTGGAGATTACAAACCATGTGTGCTGCAGGATTGCTGAAATTCTGAGTCCAGACTGAAAGTTACTTCTCATATTTCACTTTCCAATTGAGAAATGTTTTTTGGTGTCTCTTCAAGAAGAGAGATCTCTGAACCTCTGTGGCTGATTTGGAATTGACGGCTGTGTTTACTTGCTGCTGAATTATATAACCTCCAGTTGTTGCTTAAAGGAAGAGAGAAAAACAATTTATTCTTACTGCAAAGCAAGCCTTTCTTCCATTTGATACCTGTGTCATTTCTTCACCTCCTGGAATGTGCTTTCCCATTCCTACCGGTCCCGTCCCACATGTTGCCTCCTCTGTCTCCTAGTAGGAAAAGCTATTTGTAAAACCTGTTTCCTTTGTAAGGCATTTTTGCAGCTGTGATTGATTCTGCTATCAAAGGACTAATTGCCTCCTCAGAAAATTCAGAAGAAAATATAATAGGCATTTTTTAACCCAATCTCCAGATAAGTTAAGAGAAATGCATGTAATGTTTCTTATATCTGCATTTTCACTCTTTTTTATTATTTTTCAGGGTTTGGGTGTCTCCTAATTGAAGAGAGTCAAAATACCGATTGCAAGCGATTCCTCAGTCAGCCTCTTGGATGCCTCTGATAACATAAGAAGTCATGGCAGAAAATGACGCAATGCCAACCTTACCAAAAAAGTGTGGCCCATACATTTCATCTGTAACCAGTCGGGGCATGAATTTGGTAATTCGTGGTGTAGTGCTGTTTTTTATTGGTGTATTTCTTGCATTAGTATTAAACTTGCTTCAGATCCAGAGAAACGTTACTCTCTTCCCCCCTGACGTGATCACGAGCATCTTCTCCTCAGCTTGGTGGGTACCACCTTGCTGTGGCACAGCATCAGGTAAGTTCAGTCACGTGTGCATGCCTGGTGTGCAGAGGCAGTTAGATAGTTACAAAAAACTGTGTGAGAGGTGGGGAAGATAAACTCCCTTTCAGCATCACTATCCTTGTTGAGCTGTTGGTATCCTTCTGATCTCCTCATGTATACACAAATATGCATGTGGCCAAAAATTAGTTTTTTGCTAACTTGTCTTACTGTAATATTGTTAGTAGAGCATAACCTTTGTTGTTTCTGCTGGGTTAGAGTTTAACAGACAGGAGAAGGTGGTGCTGCTGACCTGGAGCTGGGTTACAGGAGTGTGCTCCCAGACAGCCCTTGAAAATACCCCAGTGGTGTCAGACTGTGCAGCACACAGTGCCTTGTTTGAGCACAGCACGCCACCCTGAGAAATGCTCCCTTTTGTGGTCCAGCTTTCCATTTGTTCCTCATTCCAGTTCAAGGTACAGCTTTAGCTTGGAGCTGGGAGCCGTGATTGTGTCTCTGGGAGCTGAGGCCAGGCATGCAGTTGGCAGCTGTAGGGGCACGGTGCAGAACAGAGCACCTCCGTGCAATCATGTATCTCAGATGATGTGAACATGCTCCACTTCTCCCATGATCACGTAGGGAGTTGAGCCTTCTCTGTGTTTAGCCAGTTTAAGTGAGTTGTCTGCTGTGGGTAGTAAGAAATACTCTCTTTCTCCTCTCCTTGGAAGTATCAAGGGATATTCCATGTTACAAGCATGATGGAATTTGACTTTCTACCTGGCTCTGAAAATCACTGGTGCTTTGGGTCAGTTTCATGCTTTACTAAGGGAATATTCTTTGCAGCCAGTACTGGAGGATTCTGCTGTGGTGAATCTCTTCTTACAGGTGGTATCTTCCTAGAGGCAAGTTTTAATCAGATTGAGAAGCTCACAATTCTGAGTATTAATGTGAGTCAATAAACTTGTTTTTGAGATGGCATCACTGTTTTAGTAATGGTAACATTTAAGCCTGGTTTTTTTCCTAGTAGTCTAATCGGAGGGTTTTTTTGATACCTTCTGGAAATAGTACACCTCAAATGCCACAGAGGAGCCTGATTTGAAAGGAAACCCTCCAGACAGATCCCTGAATGTTGTGTTCTCCAGTGGAAATGCAAGTGGCATCTTATGGTGGCAGTTACATACCTGCTTTATCTGCTAGTTGTGTTAGTCCTCTTCTTGTCTTGCCGAGATTCTTGGTTAGTTTTTGGTTTATATCCTGCATTTCCTGCATTTTTCTTTTATGCTTTAAACTGATTAAACTGATTGTCTTGACAAATAAGCCTGGTAAAGGTTTGATCTTATATATATGGATTAGTGGGGGTTGCAGTGAACCCCAGCTTGCCGCAGCAGCAGTGCACAAGGTTTGCACTGTTCACTGCAACGTTTGCACCATCAGCTGTTTGCATCAGGCTGCACCTTGTGCTCTCTTGGGTCACCTGAGAATGCTGCAGCTGCCAGTGGAAACTCGGGAAGGTTACGTCTTGCCATCATCTCACAAGAAACTTATGGGCCTTTCTGGGTCTGATGGGTTGGTGGTTTTGATGGAAAGACTGGATATGGCTTGTAAAGTGTAGTATTTGATTTTAGTACTTGATTTTAAGCCACCTGATTTAAAGATACTACAGCCTTAATTGGCTTTTCCCAGCAGGAGTCACCCCTGTTGAGGTGTTCAGGGTCTTTTTTTTTCATTATCAGTCTTCTCCATTTTCTTTCCTTATCTTCTCTTCTAGCATACATACAGGGAACCTCTGTGGTAAATGCTGATAATTCACTCGTTTTCGTACCATTTGTACTTGCACAGCCTTCCTGGAATTGACATGAACATTTCTCTGCAGTATGGTTTATTATTATGAACAGAATAAAGGTATTTTGCATATTTATAATCAGTGGTGATCGAGGCTGCATTCAGAGAAGTCCTTTCATCCATCACCGTTATTAGTCATGAGTTTGGCCCAAGGCCTTTGGCAAGAAAATTGCTTGGGGAGGGTTTTTTCCGCTCCAGCTTTACTGATGATTTATTTTCCCGAATCCTGGAGATCAGTTTCCTCTGTGGCAGAATAAAGAGCATTTGCAGTGTTACCCCCAGCAGTGTGCTGGACTGAAGGCACTGGAGTCTGTATGGATGGCTCAGGCTCTTCTGTGCTCACTCCACTACAGTCTAACATTAAAGCACCATTATTATTCCTTAGTGGGGTTGGTAAAAGTCTGTTTAGCTGCAGTTGCAGTAGAGAACACATTTGTGAAGAAATATTGAAAGAGATCGCAATTCCCTGGGGCTGGAATTCCTGTATTCAACAGCTACCGTAGGCTCTTGGCTTTCTCTCTTCTGGCTGAGCTTGATAGTAGCATTGAAGAGAAAAACATTATCCAAACAAAGCCTGCTTGTAACAAGAACAAAAGAAAACACAAAAATATTGATGTTATAAACCACGCCAGTACTGTGGTGTGTTGGTTTTGCAGCTGTTTTAAACATGTTTGATATGTGGGATTTTTGGAAGTGCCAACCTGCAAGCTATTAGTGCTCTTTCTGAACTACAGTTCAGATTTTGGTGTGGGGGAGAGCTCTGTCATCCTCTGCCCCTGGTTCAAATTGTCTCCGTATTGCTACTTCTGCTGCAGTGGTTGAAGATGCTGCTGAAGTTTACAGGGCTTTTTTAAATAGTGAAATTCTTTGAAATTCCTCTTCTTTTACAGTGTGTTTTTGTGCTATGTATCCTTAAAAGATCTGTTTTAGGAGTGACTATAATTGTCAAAGTCTAGATGGACTTTATTCTAGTTAAATGTTGTTTAACTTCAGAGCCTTTTTCCTTTCCTGTCTCCACAGCTGTGATTGGGTTATTGTACCCCTGCATGGACAGACATCTGGGAGAGCCACATAAGTTCAAGAGAGAATGGTCCAGTGTAATGCGATGTGTAGCAGTCTTTGTGGGAATAAATCATGCCAGTGCTGTATCCTATATTCAGATCACATTGGTGTGAACAAATGGGCTTCCACTTAAAAAGGCTCACACAGTCAGTTGTGGTGAATTGTTGTTAAAGGTGTAACATGCAGCATTTTTGCAAGGGAAATGCAGGATATGTGTTAGTGTCAAACTTGTAGCAGTATTGGAGGTGACAAGTCTCACATCTTTTTGTTCTGAAAAATAGTTTATTAGAAATGTCTCGATATTGGGCTTTGTCTCACTTAGAGTCTTTATTTTCTTTGAATAATTAAAGTAAGTGTGGGAAGATGTGGTAGGTATTACAGAAAAGTCCTTTAGGACATTCCAAGCTGATGTCTTTTTAATACCGTAGTAAGAGGTTGAGGCCCTATCTTGAGGTCATTAGTGGAGCACGTGCACTTTGGGAAATCTCAAGACCAGGAAAACCCAGGACTGTACAGTGCTGGGAAGTGTTGCTACTCCCTTCTGCAAAGGATGCCGTCCTTGATGCCAAGAGAGTACCCTGGGTGACTTTTCTCATGGACTGGTGCACCTTACTGGCAGTGCTGTGGGTCCTGAGGTTTTCTGTAGATATGTGTAGTGCCTCCTCTGTCAGCTAAAACCAGGGTCTGCTTGTGAAAATCGGAGTCTTGTAAAGAAAGTTGGTCATCTCTGTGATGCTCATCTCCATCAATGTCAGCTCCAACACAGTTCACAAAAAAGATGCTAAAAGTTCTGTTCGTGTGCTACTGAATCTCCTCATTCCCAGGAAGAGAGGGCACATTAAGTGAAAGGTGGGAGAGCTGGCTGAATTCTCACTGAGGTTGTTTGGCCACTGATGAGTTTTGTTGTGTGTTTTTTTCCCCACCCTCTGCTATCCAGTATGGCCGGATGAACTGGAGCTGCCGAGGTTCCTAGTCACTCCCACTGTCCCTCACAAACCTTGCTCTCCTTGCCAAAGATGCACTGGTCTGGTGCTGTGGTTCTCACTGACATGGACTGTACCTGTTGGGTGAGCTTGTGGCAACTTTGCTGCTTTTAAGAAATAACAGTTGACAGCTCCTCTTTGCATGGGTCTGATTATTTACAGCAAATTTTCTGCAGTTCTCTAACAGCTGTTGCCCATATTCCAGGACATCAGTAATGTACTGTCTGTATTTCCTGCTTGACAGCTCTCCAGACTGCTTTCTCTTCAGCTCTTGCCAGTTCTGCACATTGCCAGATTTGGTGAGAGTTCTGATCTTCTTTGACACTTTCCTGAAGCTATTAATTTTTATCCTGTAATTATTTATTTCAGTTCATCAAGCTTGTTTCTCATTTCCACTGGGTCTCTCTCCAGATTTTTGTGAGAAAATAGGACAGTGGTTTCTATATTGTCATCCCATAAATCTGCTTTCAGGCCTGTGAAACATGACAAGCCCCTTCTTAATTATCTGTTTTGGGCAGGAGCAGTGAGGATGAGTTAGTGTTTCCAAAACATTTTGAAGGATGTGAAACACACAAAGATATCTGAAGCAACTTCACAATTCTTTCACAAGTTGACAAAACTGACTTTCCGTGTTGATTTACATGAACACTTTACAGTAATATTTTCATTTTGATTTATAGAAAACGTTAACGTTTTAATGTTGAGCTGAATGTAAAGCATCATGTAATTTAAACAAAATTGCAGTTAAGAGTGATAAATACCTTTTTTTTTTGTAAATCCCTGACAGTTGAAGGAGTCTAATGCTAGACTTAAGATTTCATATGGAGTGTAATCAAGAGCCAGGTGAAGTTGAGATGTAGCGTGCATTGTGTGTCTGTATAAAATGCTTGATTGTTTGGTAGGTGAAGAGGCTCTTCACTCTTGTACAGTGCAAAGACCCTAAAATTTGAAGAAGTGTCGTAAGTTTTTAGTTTCCTGAAATACTGACAATTACAAGGCTTATTTCCTCACATCTGATAGCTGTGTGAGAGCTGATACAGGTTACACTGTACTTTTCTTAATGGTATTTTTTTTCTGTTGTGCCAAAATATAAACAGGATGACAAAAATTGCTTTATACTTGTACATGTTATTTCCAAGCTTATCCTTAACAACCAACACAGAAGGTGGATTTTGCCAACAATATCCAGCTGTCTCTCACGTTGGCAGCCCTGTCCATTGGGCTGTGGTGGACCTTTGACAGGTCACGAAGTGGCTTTGGTCTTGGAGTAGGAATTGCTTTCCTGGCCACGTTGGTGTCACAGCTTCTGGTATACAATGGAGTTTATCAGTAAGTATTTGCTCCCCTAAGGTGAAAGGATAATGTTCTGAAGCTGTAACATTAAATCGGAATAACTGAAGGGGTATGATTTGACATGATTTTCAAAGCTGTCAGCACCTAATTTTGAGCACAGCATAAATTGGAGTGTTTATGTAAGCTCTCATGTGTGTGTAGGTGAGAAATCTAGTTGGAAATGCTAATTGAAATAAAATTGCTACCTTGCCAACAATGTAAGACGCTTTGTTTGGTTGAACAAATGCAGCTATAATCAGTAAGAAGCCTCCTTTGTTTGCTGCAAGAAATTAAATTTCTATAAGACTTATCTTTTTGAGTTGAAATATCCTAATAATTGTGAATTTGCCTTGTGATTGGAGAACTCTCTGTATTGCACAACACTGAGCTCAAAAATGTGTGTTCTTTTCCAGATACACATCTCCAGACTTCCTCTATGTTCGTTCCTGGTTGCCATGTATATTTTTTGCTGGTGGAATAACAATGGGCAATATTGGCAGGCAGCTGGCAATGGTGAGTTTGGAGGAGGGAGTTGATTGCCTTCCAGTAAGAATTTAAAGGTACATATCATTTTTTCCTCCATGTATACCAGCCAGCTATTTGGCTCAAGGGTGTGCAGTGAAGTAGAAATCAGCAATCATTGCTTGTTGATGTATTTAGTGAGCTGATCATACTGTAAATCACAGCACACCCATGTTTTGCTCTGTACACTCTGTTACATACTTTTAGGACCATGAGCTCAGTAAGAGCTCCTGTGTTTGGGGAGAAATCAGGCCATTCCCAAAGTCTGACCTGCTCAGGGGACAGAAATTGCAGCCACCAGTATGTGCACAGAACTTAAGGAGATCAAACTTATGTGGGTGGAGTTTAACAAGAGCTATTTTATCACCCATTTTGTAGGAGAATCACTTTATTAAGACTTTTTCACTAGTTATGTAAATTAATACTACTTTGTCCACTTGTGTTTTTCAGTATGAATGCAAAGTCATTGCAGAGAAGTCTCACGAGGACTGAGAGGAAACAATATGCACCTTTTGAACAGGAAAATGTCTGACAAAAGACTGTTGGAGGAGCATAAGGAACACTTGACTATGAAATTGCCAAAATGCAATTTTTTCCCTTGAGTGGTATACTTTACTGCAATCTGTGATTGCTGCTTCTAATAGAAACCTTGATGTCTGATTTTGATTACTGTGAAGTTACAATAGTATGCAATATATTTGACAATATTGGTTCAATAATAGGATTCTTTTTTCCAAATCTAAACAGTTTACCATAAATTCCCATCTGTCTGTCATGTTGCAGTGCCAAACTGAACCTTTGCACTACGTTTCTGTAGCTGAAACTTCTCGCTTCACTTTATCTTGAAAGTTTTGAGGAATTTCTTCTTAACAGCTAGTGAAAGACAGAGGGGGTTCACATTTAGCAATGGAGATCTCTTTCCACGATGACAGCCCGTAGTATCTGTATGAAATTTACGGATTACAGGTGAACTTCGATGCAATAAGTAACTGATTTATGCCTATTAACACAGTATATCATTCTTCTGACTCACATTACAGGTGAGGAAACTCAATGCAGGTTCCATGGGCTATTGCCATAGCATTTCATTTGTCTGTGGTAGAAGTATCACAGTGTCACAGGAATGGAAACTGAGTCTGGAAATTATTTGGTATTTTTCCCCTGGCACACCCAGCATATATGTTTGTTTTTGAATTTATGTGAACTGTGGACAGATTCTGAAACTACTTGTGTGCTAAACAGGGTACAGTTCAGGTCATTCTTGTACAATCCTTTAAGCTGATTTGTGTTGATAGGAAAAACAACTTAGGGAGTTTTTATCGCAGAATTTAGTTCTGCAGAAGTAAATCAGCCACTACCATATAGTGTCATAAACCCCTCCATTACCAATATTACTCTTGGTGGTTCTTGCTCACCACCTGCTCTGTTGGCAGGGCTCACCAGGGATGTATTCTAGGTACTGATGAAGCTCCCGTTGCTGTTACTGTGTCCAGGCAACCATAAATGCATTTGTTCTTGTAGCAGTTTTCTGAGGTAGAGAAATGCTGTTACTCCTGTTTGACAGGTGCCTGTGCACAGACAGCCTGGTAGGACAGTGAGCTGAAATGGGCTGTGTGCTAATCAGTTCCCTTTTTAAGAAGGATTTTGATGTGTGACCCATATTTGGGGGCATACATGAAATTTTCTCTTGGCTTTGCAGCTCCCTTTTAAGACCGTGATCTAGAAGTGCAGGAAGGCAGAAAGCAGATTTCAAGAGGACACTGCTAACCTGTTCCTGCAGTGAGTTTGGCATGGGATGTCTCCACTTTGTTTTCCCCTTCTGTCTTTGTTGATGATGTTTAAATGTATCTGTTTTCCTTTTTTGTCTTTAAGTACTATTTTTTAAGTCTTCCATGAAAGGTTTATGAGACATGTTACAGTCACCTAGGGAGGCTGGAGTTGGTCCAAAGAACAAGTAGATGTGTAGACAAGTTTTTATTAATAAATGTGCGAATGCTTTGTACATGAAGCTTGAAGTAGGCAACTCTTTCAGTCTTACCTGCTTACCTCCAAGCCTGAAAAGCGTGGAATGAGCACTTCCAAAAGCATTGTAATAAAAGATGTGGTCACAAAAGGAAAATTTCTTGAAGGGGGAATTGTAAAAATAACAAATAAGCAAGTGATGTATGAAGAGCTTGGTTCTGCAGCTCTACAAATTGTCATCACCTGCAGCACACTGTCCCAGGGTGATGTTTCAGAAAAGCACCTACAGAGGCACTTCGCTTTAAGCAGAGGTAGAACATGTCTAAGTAGATTCCTGACTAGAGATTTTCTCTTAATCAAACCATATGGCAATAAGAAGCATTTTATTAATAAAATCAAGCTGGGCATGAATGAAAGGTGAGTTCCTTTAGGCAGACTCTGGCAATTTGCTGAAGAAGCTGTTGGGTCTCTCTCTTACAGTATTTCACCTCATCTACCTTCTTTACTTCAACAAATGGCTTCAGCTTGGTGGACAGCATGAGAAGTCCCTCTTGAGTTATCAGGGCACGAGTGGCATAAAAATTCAGATGTTTCTTATCCTAACTGTAGGGAATAACATGGTACCTCAGTAGCCAGTGGGCTGACTTGGTAAACAGTGTAGTTTCATCATGACCAATGAGTGTGTACAACTGAAGATGAGTTGTTTTTGTTATTCCCTTGGTGGTAGAACTCTGTTACCTGCCAGTCTCGATACTTACACAGAAGCAGCCTTGTGTGCGTTGAAATGTGAGAAGTGGTTGTTGTGCATCTGTGGCACCCACTTTGCAGCACTTTGCACTCGGATTCAGCTAAACCTGGTTAGACTGTGCTGTCCGCTGACTTTTAAATTTCATTTTGGAAATTTTGAGCATGTTGTACAAAGGCAGCAATCATCCAAAATAAATTTGGGTGGAGTCCTTTATTATATGTGTCTTACTGTCTTTATTCTTACTTGACTAACATCAGTACAGGATCACATCGTGGGTGTCTTGTTGTTTCAAACTGTGCCGTGGTTTTATGGCTGGTGTGTTCAAACCCTGGGAAAGGTTCATGATGAGAATGCTGACATGGCCTTAACTTTAGTGGTGTGGACATGCTGCTACTGTATAGCAGGTAGTTATAACTTAGACTGTCTTAAAAACATTGTTCAATGAACAATGAATAAGGTATATTTTAGATAGAACTTTAAAAGCACTATAACCTCTTCACCAATTAACCCTTGTAAGCTCTATGCTGTTTAAACTGGAAAATTGCTGTTAAAAGCAAAATGTGCATTAAACACAATTACAACACTTGATTGATAGGTTTCTTCTCTTCTTTAAGAAATTATATTGATATTTAAAATACACTGAATTGCCTTCTGTCAGCAATCTCATAATAATTCTGACCATTTAGCTGGCATATTGGTTGCACATCTGTATAAAAATGGTGAAAAAGAAGCAGGGAAGATCAAATCAGCTGTGATTCTATCTTAATTACCATGCTGAGCAGCCTTGGAAAATCTAGCCTTTTGAGTCTGCAGTGGGAATAAGATAACTTCACTCACAATACAGAAAACAGAGATTTAGATATAAATAGCTGCTATGAATATGAAAAAAACCCCAGAACACAAATGGCAGGGAAATTGATAATATATTTGTATTTATTAATGTTCTGGTCTGGATATGAACTGAATGTTATTCTGGTATTCACAGACTCCGTTCATCGGGCCCATCACTGTCTCAAAAAGTATGTGACAAATAGAGGTTTGGAAATGTGTAATGGAAAAGCGTTCAGGCAGAGGCGAGGAAAGGGTGGGAAGAGAGGTGCATGGGGGTTTGGGATGCAGTCCTGCAGCAGGACAGCGCGACAACTGAAAGCTGGAAGCAGTGCAGGGACTGAGTGGAAAAAGCCCCTGTTTTTGTTGGCAACCTGTGACCCAGAATTCCTAACTCTGCTAATGCAGCATCCTGGGCATGCCATGTGTCTGACCAGGCAATTACAGCCAGGGATAGAAATAACCGTAATTTTGGGTAGTAAGCACTAAGATTAGCCAAAAGCACATGAGCAAAGGTGTTTTGTTGGAAACTTAACCTCTCCCATCTGTAGCCTCGGAGAATGGAAATTCCAGGTCCTTCCAGCCTGAGGGTGTCGGATGGAAAGTTACTTGGGTTTTGAGGGAATATTTCAACTGCTGAGCTGACAGGCTCTTGAAAAATGCACCCTGTGCCTCTCATTATAACACGGCTGCTGTAAGCAGCCAGAAGGAGAGTAAACAAAGAAACTTTTCCTCAGTAGCTTCTGTACTTCCCTGCTGCCATCTGGCTGGGAGCTGCCACAGGGACCTGTGGGCATACACCAGTCCTCCCTTTTTTTCTTTGCTGGTAGGTAAGGAAGGAGAATAATTCCACCAGCCACATCACTCTGGACATTTTGCATATGCTGCTTACATTTTGGAGCAGTGTTACCAATAATTCCTGATGGCAATGGGCGAACAGAACCTGTGGAAGTGATGTTAAATATCAGATCAGTGCTTGTGAAAGTAGGTGCACAGCTGGGTGGAGGGAACGCGTGCCTCGCCGTGGGAATAGCTATCTAAGACTGTTAGTTCTGATGCCAGTGCTAAATGCAAAGCATGAGTAATTTTGCAGCCTAATGTTCAGCACTAAACAGTAAATGAAAGGTCAGTCCAACATGTTAACTGTCATGGAATAGTAAACACTCCTTTAATTGCTTCAGGCAGCCAGGTTGGATTTTTGGTGTGTCTGTTGTCATGTTTTGAGCAGCATGGTCCAGAGCCTTGTCCTGATTACCTCCCCCCAGTCAAATGACAAAGCCTCAAATTAAAGGATAAACTTTATGCCTGGGCTTTTCAGGCAGCATACTGGGAGTTTGTGCTTTGAATGTTTAAAAGCTGTGCTGGGGAAGAAGTAGGGGTTATTTCTTGATCTGATCGGAGCTGAAGTCCAGGTTGAAATGTAGCTTGGCATTTTCTTGAGGTTTTCCTTTCTTGTTCTTTGGTTCTGAAGCACGGAAGTTCAGTAGCTCCTGTTGCACAGCCATGCTTTTTTAGCCTGCCCAGCACTGTAGCAGATAGGAGGCAATATCTAGGTACAAAAAGGAATATAATGTGAACCGATAGCTACTAATTTTCTTCAGGCCAAGGTGGTTGAGAGTTGTGTGTCCAGTGTGCCCTATACATCTGTGTCAGATACACAACCTGCAGCATTTCCAAATTGAGGTTCATAGGATTCGCTTTCTGTTCAGGCAGCAGTTCTGCCTTGTCTTTGTCAAACATCCCTGCAGGAGGTGACCTGTTGTACTGTAGTTCTGCAGGGATATGTGCACACATTCCAGAACATTTGCAGTGGCAAGGTCCACAGGTGTAGCCATAAGATCTGCTTTTTATGACTTTGTTGGTAGAAATCCTGAAATTGTGCCTTTGAAGCAAATACAGCAAAGTAGTTACTGAAAGACAAATCTGTGTTTATAAATAACGTCACTGTCTGAATTTGCAATGTAGTTTTGCTCTTTCTGTTCTCCGATTAGTTCAGTGTACATCTTGTAACCAACATTTAAATATTTAATAGTTTTTGGTAATCAAACCTCAAAGCAAGGTTTGTTTCACGCAATTATTGGGGAAAAATGTTTGCACTAAAAAGAAAGCCGTGAGGAACAGGGTTGCACCTTAATTTACCATATAGAAATTATGCAAGGAGAGCCTCCAGCATTTTCCATAATGTTGCAAGAAAGAAAAGGACAGTAAGTGATCGTTCTGATTGTACCCTGGGTTTCAAAACAAGGGTAAGGGGAGTATTACAGATGTATTTGTATTAACTTGTTCTGGTGTCAGCTGGTCTCCAAAGGCATCACCTCGTTGGCCATGATCACCAGGACATGTTTTGGCTCACCTCTTTTTCTCTATCCCAGCTGTGCCAGTTGTTTCCTCTGTGACTAGGGATGCCCGGGGTAAGCCTAGCTATGCCACCAGAGAATTTTCATGGGAATATGGCTTTAGCAACTTCTTGCTGAGATTGACACATTCCATTTGAACTCTGTGAGAAACTGCTGGTCTGGCCCAGGGCACTGGTTGGCAATGTTGAGGTAGAGTGAGGGATGTGACTCCATGGTGTTCAGGTGGGGTGAAAGGATGCCCAGTGCCTGTAAGGACATTAAGTGCATGTATTAATTACAGGTTCCAACAAAGAGCAAAGTTGCCCTGCTCTGCAGACCATCGTTTCTTGTCTTGAATAGTGGGACATGCCATCAGTGTGCCAGAGAGAAGAATATGCTTTCTTCCTCCTCCTTCTTACTCTTCCTTTGCACAAATACATAGGCGCCTGAGCTAAGGACAGTTAATCCTGTTCTTGGGGCCAGGACTATGTATAGGCTGGGTTAGCACTGAAAGACTCCACTGTTTCTTTTTAAAAACAAATGCTTGTTCTGAGCTGCACGTCAAGTGCAATCATTGCTGAATGAACTGACATGCAAAGCCAAGTTCTCAGCCGGACTGGCGTAACTCCATCGATTTCAGTGGATATGCAGCATTTCATGCTGGTCGGGAATTTGGCCCGCTGTGTTTGAAAGGGATGAAATTGTTTAGTCCTTAGTTCTTTTCTCATCTGATACAGGTCAAAAAAATTCCTACGTTGTGCAACACGTAAGAGCAGCACACTGTAGATTCTGCCTTTCCCTCCTCTCTTTCAGCACTGATGAAAACTGTCATCATCCTCCGTGATTTGCAATGTGTGCTTTTTATATGGGATATCAGCACTTCAGGAGAATCAGATCTGGCAGAGCAGATTAATAATGATGCAAATACAAAATGTTGGCCGCTGATGAGCTTGTTGTCATAAATGCTTGCCACAGTCCTGCTTTTTTTTTTTTTTTTGTCCAGTATTTTGCTTGTAGGAAATTCAGCTGAGGCTTTGTGTTGGACCTGTGCCTGCTCTGATTAAACTGGGGAGAGAGAAATAATACTGCTTTGTGTGGTTTCAGACTCCTCTTACCAACCAGTTTCCTCAAATCAGTGTATCAAGCAAAAATGCAGCTGGGATAGTGGCTTGAAGAAGATGAATTGAAAGATCCTGAAGGCTGATTGTTCAAGCACATGAATCGATGAGGTGATGTGTCCGCTGTGGGGATAGGTGGTGTAAGAAGTGTTAGATGTGTAGTATAATGTAGGCATGCAGTGTTAAGAAATAATGAAGCTGGTAGAAAGGAAGGTGTGTACCTATTCCTGGAAACGGTTTTTTTTCCACGTTAGTTCTGCAGACTTTGATCGCTGTGCTGGTCCAGGGGATGAACTTTGGGACAGTGAAGAGCAGCAAGATGGGGGGTCGCTTGATAAGCTGGCTGCATATGAAAGGGAATTCAGTTTAGATGTCAGGTCAAAATGCCCAGCTCAAAGACAAATACCAGTGGTATTTGTACAGTACACACATGGGCTTTTTGATTTTTTTTTTAAATGTAAATTTACAAAGGAGAATCACCTTTAAGTACCAAAAGACAAAGAGAGTTATGACTGGTTGCTTTTGCATTCAACCCTTAGCCTTGGTGGGAATATACTTGAAGGTGTGAGGAAGAGTTGTTTTTTCAGACCCACCCATTCAGGGTGCTTTTTTGCACCCCAAGCCCCTGGATTTGCAGTGCATTTTGGGATGTGACACCCCCTGGGTTTCACCACTCTGGGTCAGCTCACAGGTAAATGAGGATGGCTGTGTTGCTCCCACAGCCCGTGGCTTGACAAATGTGGTCCCTTAACCTGTTCCCAGGCAATAAAATAAGATTAGCTGAAGCTGGAGTGGTTCTCCCATCAGTGCAAGGTCAGTGGAAAGTGTCGGCCTCTTCTTGTCTGTGGTGTTGCTTCCTCCTGCCTTCCACTAGTCTTAGAAGCAGGACCCCAGAGGTGCTCTGCAACAGCAAAGGGACCCAGTTGCTGCCAGAACCCCCCCGAACTTTCAGGGATGTTTCAAAGCTATGGGGACAGTATATGCTTTCTGGCATCACCTGAATCAGCTTTTCATGGAATACTTTTGCTTTGGTGAACTGTGAAGACTCTGATAGTTTGTGATTTCCAAGGTTACAGTAACTAATGAAACCCAGAGGGACATGGTGAGGTTGGTAGTGGAGCTGCTACATGACAGATTAAGGGATGGGACCTAGGAAGGGATCCGTGCAACACACTCCCAATGTCTCTCTTGCACAGCTGCTGTGAGGTGCCCGATGAGATTTCACTGAGGAAGGACAGAAACAGGCAACTGACATTTGTATAGACAAATCTTTTTAGGATTTGATACCCTACCTAATGCTGACTGATGTCAAAGGAACGTCACGGGTAGGAAACCTTGCTAGAAAAATTGTTCTACTTGAGTCCAGATAAATGGTGGGCAGTATCTGGTGTGTTCAATGAAGATGAACATATGTTCATCACTTCGGCATCTCTTAAATTATTAAGGCCTGTTCATTCTGGTGTCCAAAGTTCTCGAAGGCAGTATCTTATCACCATTGTATTGTTTCCCTGAGATGGTTCACAGTATTGTTTATCGTGAGCACTGTTGCATCTTGTTGTTGATTAAAACAGTATCGTCCAACTCATTCTCACTGTGAGAACAAAGTGGTTTAGATATTAATTTTGCTGTACTTCTTCAGTATCAGGCTTCTCTTCAACACAATACTATTTTTAATTAGTTCAGCTGACCCTTTGTTATGTTTTCTAATGTAAAAAAAGCTGATTAATGCCCAGGCACAACACCTACTTAAAAAAAAAAGTGTCTGAATTTATTCTGACAGACAGTTAACACCTAAAACATATACCTTGGAGCATTTATGTATATCCTCAGCTTTTGGGATGTCTTCACCATGCTGATGTGCCTGAGGCCTGGCACAAGTTGTTGGATGATGCTGCCTCTGTTCCTGGGAGCAGAACATGGGTTTTTTGAAGTATGGAGGGTCTGGGCCGTGGTGGGACCTGGAAGGTGGCTGCAAGCAGAAGATGGAGACCTGTCTGCTTTCCTTCTCCCCACTAGTTCAAAGAAACCCACCAAAGCCGTACTCTGAGCCAAGTGGTAATTGTACACTTTTGATTTACAGTTATCTGAGTGTTGAGGAAAAAAACAATAGTTTCTTTTCAGCGCCCTCTTGTCAAAATGCCAAATGCCGCTTGTTTTTGACATTTTCAGCTACTGTTAAATAATAGTCTTGCTTCTGTCACAGCTAATGTTGACTTGAAGGCAGTTGTGCATTTTTCAACTCAAATGCTAAGCAGACAGGCTTGGGTCTTGACAAATATTTTTCTGGGCTTGCCCAAGGCAAGTAAAAATGAGCTTCTAGTTAATCGTTTGTTTTAAAATTCAAATTGGTGAAATAGGCAATTAAAAAAATGACAATTTTCATCAAAATTTGCAAATTAAACGTCTCTTTGCAGTCAGAGTGGGTTCAAGAAACTGCAATAGATAATTGCTATTTGAAATCAGTGAAGTATCCAGCACTTTAGGGCCATGAGGATTGTGGCTGTTCTGCCTTAGTAAGCCTTGATTGATTTGGTAAATAAGCATTTCAACTTCTGTCTTTAAAATAAATAAGCAATTTTATTGCTTTATTGCTTACTCCTGTATGGGAGGTAAACAAGCTTTCGAGCAGCAACCCTGTAATATCATGAGCCCAAGTGCCATCTGTCACCGAGAATTCTGTCCCTTTATGCACAATAGCTTCTTATGGCATTAGGTCCATTGTAGGTTAATTGATTAGCAGAGATCCTCCTTTCAGTTGTTCCTGCTTTTCTTCACTAAAGGACCGTATCTTTCATCTCCATTTCCTTTTCTCTCTCCCGTATTAGCATACTAATCACACTGAACTCCCACTGCTAAAAAACTCTATCCATTTCATACTGGGGGAGGGGAGGAGGAATAAGCCGGCTTTTCCTGGGAGATTTGTGGATGCTGTTTTTTATGATGGTTGGAAGAGAGGAAAAGAAAAGAAGAGGTGGTGGCAGAGGCGAATAATGCACCGCACAGGCTCTCGTGTGCCAGTGAAGGCTGAGCCTATGGCTGCATAAATATTGAACACGTTTGAGAAGCACTATTAAAATAAATATCAAAGACAGCGTTGCTCGCACATCTGTTTCTCCTCAAATTTTGCCACAGCGCTCTACATTTGTTTTCTCTCCAGCTGTTAACACCTGTCTTTCTGTCAGTGGTAATAATGCAGTTTTAGGTGGGCTACAGAGCTGACAGTGACATGAAAGAATTCTCTATTTTTGATGTAAGAAATTCCTTTTTCAAGATTAAAAAGGGCTCCGTGAACAAAGATATATCCTTGTGCTAATCCTTCAGAGCAGTGTATAGGGGGTTTGTTGTTGTTTTAGGGTAGCTTTTTATCAAACTACACAGAGTTGGGCTTGTATTGCACAGCTGAACTTGAACTAGATGAGACATCCTACGGTGGGCAGCTACTGCTTGCCTTTGTAGTTCTCATTTTATTGCTGACATATATTCAGAAGGTTGTGTGTGCATGGTACTCCTCTCTCCATGTGATGCTTGTTATCTAACCTCATCAAAAGTGTATGCTGTGCATTGATTGCTAGCAGAGAATGCACATCCAGCCATGATGTCTTCTTTATTTACCCTCAAATGAGCACACTATGCACAGGGCTGCCTGAGAAACTGCCTTATGCCTTTTTCTGTAGCATCAGCAGAAGGATCGTAGGAAATGCTCAGCTCTCTTGGCCTTGAAGATGATGAGACAGATCCTCAAATAATGTAAACTGAGAGAGCCCATTTACTGTGCTGTTTACTTAATGCAGAAGAAAAAGCTATTTATTCCTTTCGGCCTATAGGAACATACCCTGAGATTTAGGGCAAAAGCTTTGATGAACCACACCCGAAATAGCCCAGATAAGGCATAGGATCAAGGTTGTTGAGCCCATATGTAGTCCTCCTGCAAGGCAGTCCATGGGTGAAGAAGCTCCCATCCCCTGTGGGCCTGTACATTTCCATCCTTAAGCCCTACCTGTGAGTCCCAAGGAGGAAAATGTGGGTGAACTTTCCAGGTCTTTCAGCACAGGTTGTTTTTGCTGCCTGGGTGAAGCCAAGCTGGCAGTCAGACAGGGTTTGTCAAGAAATGCCAGGGTGTGGCTGGTGTGGCAGGTCGATGTCCCCAAGTTTGGGTTGCCCTTGAGTGGTAGGTACGGTTTGGTCAGACACTTCAAAACAGCACTAAATTCTTCTCCTTTTGAAGGTCATACATAATGATTTATGGGCACATTATTCTTTCATTGATTATTAAAATTGGTCAATTTTCAAAAATACAAGCTTGCATCAAAATTTGCCACTAAGGATCCAAAACTGTCTGTACAGCAAACAGCCCTCAAGGTCAGAAACTACCATCTTTGTTATCTGTAGGAGGATATGGAAGTATGACCCACGTCATGGCCAGCCTGGCCCTGTCAGCCACCACTTGCAGAGCTTCACAGGCATCAGTCAAACAGGCAGCTCAGGGCACACAGGCTCCCCAGGAGCAGCGTTCCCAGGAAGGATCCCGGTCCGTGAGCTGTAATGGTTAACGCGGAGGGGCTGCGGCGTTAGAGGCTGCCCTGGGCACGGCGGCTGCGCTTCCCCACCGCGATTCCTTGTGCAATGCCTGTTTGTTCAGGCTTCACGCAGGGATGAAACATTTGACCCATTGTGCGGGAGCGGGCGGAGGGGAGAAATTTCCCGAAGCGCTCTGTGCTGGCTGTGCTCTTCTGCTATTAAAGCAGCAAGGGGGTCGGGGGGCTCATTGTTTTCCAACGGGAGAGGATTTGGGCCAAGGCTGAACGCTTCAAAAAAGTCCCACCCCAAAGATCTGCAATAATAGAAAATTGAACCCAACTGTAACTCCGGAAAAGGCAGATGATGTTATAGCATGAGGCACTCCTTCATGTTTTCAGTTTGCCATGGGGGCTGCATGTGCTTTGGGGAAAGTTTCTTACACGTTTAGTGCATGCTGGAATATTTTCCACTGCCTGGGGAAAAATTCCAAGGTGCCAAAATCCACTGTCACCCTCAAGTCACCTCTCCCATTTTTTAAGTGCTGTTAATGCTGATGGGTATCCACACTGTATTTGAGCTCCTGGTATCTCTCAGAAACTCAAACATTGTGCAAATTACAACCAGGATGTTCAGGGAGCAGAATGTCGCTCTCTTAGCAGATGGCAGCAGCCCACAATGTCCTGTAATCGAAACATAAAATATTACTACTTCTGCATGCTGTGTTTGGGAAAACATGCCAAAGAGTAGTTAGGTTTCATAGGCTCAGAAAAGTTTCTTCAGTAGGAAATAAGTTGTTCGGAGGGTTTGGCTTTGGGAGGCTTTTTTGTTGTTGTTATTACCAAATAGATCTGTCTTCAATCTGCAAGTGCAGTGGGTCTCTGAATATGGCATTGTCACAGAAGTAGCCTGGAAAAGGCTGTGCTTCGCTACAGCAGAGCCCAAGAGTTTAAAAGGTCTTATAAACCTGTTTGGGCTGACTGATTTGGCATTGCTTTAGAGGCCTTTGCCCTGGGGAAGTTGTAGGGTCTGGCTGCTCTTGGGGCAGGTGCCTCGAAGAGGAGAGTTGGGCTGATGTGACTTTAGCGGAATGCGGTTCTGCTGGGAGAAGCTCCCAGATGATAAATGGCGCTGTACACGGAGTGTGCAGAAAAGAGCATCCTTCCTCCTGGAGACAAATTGCTTTCTAGTTTCTGCAGGCTGCATGGTTGTGATTTTTCCCCCCGATGTAATCTGTATTGGGTGTAATGTTACATAATGTGCGATTAAAGACCAGTGATGACTAAGAAGGTAAGTGATCAAATATTTTACCTTAGACACATACACACATCATTTATCTCACTTTTCTCACAGAAGAAATTAAACCAGTTTCCTTAGCTGTTAGTCCAAGCAAATGAAAGCCTGGATTTGATTAAGCATTGATCCTTCTGCCTCACTTTCTCTGGGAGGTGTTATTCAAATTTTGGGATAACATCAGTCCTTTGAATGGCTCTCATCAAGTCCCAATCCATACAGTTTCTTTTGTGAAGCAAAGAAATCAAATCACTTCGGTTATTCTAGAGGTTGTAATGTCGCGGCAGGGAAGTTCTCATACTTGTTACAGAGCCCTGCTGGCCAAAATATTCTCCCATCCTAGATGGGAAAATTCCTGGTTTATGCCATGGTAGCACAGATAATTTTACCCAAATCATGGCTCTGTTACACTTCGATTCTTCTGAATATATAAGTCCCAAACAGGCTGCCGCTATGAATGATGAGCCATAACAACTGATGAAGCAAGAAAAACATCAGGACAGATGCATCAAATGGGAAAAAACAAAGCCGTTTGTGCAAAAAATCTTCAGTATAAGATGGCTGCACATCTGCCCATGGGCGGAGATGAGGATATTCCAGTCTCATGTCCTGTTCCCTGACCTCTGCTGGTACTACTCAACTGTTCTTTGAGTTATTTGGGAAAGAGTAAATTGGCATGACATCAACTTATTTTAACATCAGCACCTAAATCTGAAGAGCTTCTCCTCGGTGGGACATTCCTAGGGTGGGCCAAATATATCCTGAAGTTTCTTCCACTCTGTACCTTGCCAAAGTCTTTGTAAAACTAGCCTCAAATCCAGCAATTTTCCAATAGGATGACTGCAGCACAGCTGCTGCCCCAGCTCCTCAATAGTTCCGGGCCATGCAGCAGCTTCTTCACACAGACGAGGAGAAACCCGAGCCAAGCAATGGGGCGCTTAACAGGAGTGTCACATCTGATATGTTCATTTTTTTAATGTGCAATGAATAACACATCTCCAGCCACATTCAGAGCATTCAGTTTGCTCATCACAAAAACCACCAGCACAGCTGGCAACTGTTCCCCTGCCTCGTTCGATGGGAAGGGCTGTAAATAACCCCGTAGCCAAATTCCGGGTGAACAGCGTGGGTGTAAGGCACTGCAATCCTGCTGCAAACCCCACTGTGCCAAGGAGGGAGCCCAACATGGAACAGGACAGGACTTTTAATGTCTATGCAGTAACAAATGGACTAGAGATGGAGGCAGGCCACGGATGCTGAATAGGAATTGAAAAGTTTCCAAAATTTGGGGGTATTTGTGTTAGTTTGAGCTTTCGAAACTTTCCAAAATATTAACGTCCAGTTTTTTTTGGACTTCTCTGGCGTGTACCAGAGGATGGTGCGTGATGAAACAATTTTTCCAGGCTTTGCAACATGCCCCCTCACACAACTGTCCTCTATCTTTTCCCTTCGCTACTGGCATTGGGATCGTGGCGTGCCGGTGCTGTTTGGTGAAAAGGCAGCCCTCGGGTTACAGAGGTGCTCAACCTCCGTGTTTTTGCTCCACTGAAGTTTCATTCCGTTCGGGCTGAAATATGAAGTGTTAAAAACTGCCATTTGCCTCCTTCCAGTTGCATTCCTGAGGGAAATTTTGGATGGCAGCCAAACCCAATAGAAGGCAGGAACCCCATAGCAGAGCGGTGCAGTGGAGGCAGCGGGAAGAGCCTGTGCTAGGAACGCCTGCGGCCGCCAGGGAATCACGGTGCTGGCTGGCCACAGGGAGAGGAGCAGTAGCACCACTTCCTCTGCCCTCAACACCCGCTTCTGTGCCTCATTTTTTCTCTCTGTCATCCAGAGTCAAATCATGGGATCACAGCTCTCAGGCTCTTGGGGAGAAGGAATCAACACTCCTAGCCTTGTGCTGGGGAATGGCAGGAAAAGGCAGCCAGAGGGAGCAGAAGACAGTAAAAATGTGTCCTCCCCACCTTGACTGCAGGCATCTGGAGCACAGATCTGCTCTCCCTCTGCACATCTCCTCACTTCCACTAGAAAACATGACCCAGTGGTAGCACACTCTGCTTCAGGGCTGAAATGCTCCCGAAAGGGAGGAGCACCGTTCCACTTTCTTATACCAACAATTTATGTTGTGGGGTGAGGGAGGAGGGAAACTTAATTAAAAATATGCATATAGAAAGATCAGGAAGCAACAAGTAGGAGTGGTGGAAGACTGAAATGCATGGGCTCGAGTGTTCAGAGCCAAAGGTACACACAAAAATACACTTCAGTGATCAGGCCTTTGACAAGCTTGAACTGTATGTTTAACAAAAACCAGAAAAGGTCACAGAGACGTTAATGAAAGGGTATTAGTCAAACAGACATCCTCGTGTGGATGTGGCAGAGCCTGCAGGGTATCTGCTCAGACAAGCACTGTCCGTCCCTCCTGCAAAGGAGGCTGAGTCTCACTCCCTCTTTTGAGGGTCTGTAGGTACCAAAGGCGCTTTGGGGCAAACAAGGGCTCTGAGTGCGAGCAGGGCCCGTGTCCAGCTCCTGCTCTGGAAGGCTGCAGCAGAGCAGCCTCATGCTGTATGAATAGTTGTCATACTGGAGGGGAGCTTGGGCAGGTTTCAAGCACCTTGGAGGGGATTCAGCTGCTGTAGCTCACATGCCTCACACTCCATGGGCCAGCCCTGCCCTCCTCTGCAGATGTGGGGTCTCACACAGGCCATCCTCCCTCCCTGCCAGCCCCACAACGATGTCCCAGCTCCCCAGAGAATCCCACCTGGCACTAGGGACTTACATTTCCGCTGCTGATCTTCACCCTCTGGGCTTTAATTCCTCCACATACACATTGGCAAACTATGCCTTGTTCCAAGAGCTTCTGGGAGGGGTAATTCAGGCATAGAGGGGAAAGGCTTTATGGTCTCCAGTGCAAATTACCACTCTTAAGAGAAACAACATGCCCAGATTCTGAGATAAGTGGCTGTTTTGCTAATCAGAAAATGGCAGTAATGGGCCTGGATGTAATTGTGCTCCATTGGTACTATCTGAAATAACACGGAATGTTATAACCTGGAAGGGTGTTGCTAAGGCTGTGCCAGAAACAATCTTAGTACAGATGTGGATTAAATTCAATTGAAATATTTTAGGGTCAAAAATCATGCTGCTGTTTTCTTTCTCATCTGTTTTAATAGAGCCATTTCTCCCTGGAACCTGGCCACCAGTTCTGTCTCCTGAAGCCACGCTGAGCCAGAATCTGCTTGAGGCACACGTGAGATGCCATGAGAAAGCCTGCCCCAGCCACTGTGCTGGGTGGTATGGAGGCACAACACTCCTTTCAGCAGCAGTGCTGAGGAAAACTTCTTGGAGAGGTTTCTCCTTTTTTTCCACATGGGATTGTTTTCACTGTACCATCCCCAAGAAAGCTCTGCTCTGGCTTCGTTTGGCTCTGCCATTCCTCAAATATGCAATACATCACCTGCCTCAGTGTGTTTTGTTCACAAAATGGGCAGTTTCCTTTGTTTTTCTGCCGGAAGTATCTACCTGGATCTGATGAACAGGGATGAGATTTTCAGTGTTGGGCACTTGAATGCTGCAGAGCCAGTGCTTGAGATCTCAGAGGCAGCAAGTTGTGACCTGTCCACGGGGAAAATCCCTTCAACACAGGATGATCCATCAAAAGGAGAGGGCACGTGTTTCTTGAGGGAACAAAAAGACATCTGGCTGACACCTTTCAATAGGGTATCGAACCTGAAATGGGCTGGGAGCAAACAGTGAATTTTTGAGGACTTTTAAACTTAAAAAAAAAAAATAATGCAGGCAAAGCATTGCATGTTTTTGTGACAAGTGTCTGCAGCCTGGGCTCTTTCAAGAAGTTCAGGTTTCTTCCTCGGACTACCTGCTAAAAAGCAATGACTATGGAATTTAAGCCACTTTTATCTCGTCGCTGCAGTATGTTATTTTATGTATCTGAATGATGCCAAGATAACAATAAGCCTAGGTTTTACTATAGCTTGTTGTAATAACACATGCAATTTTAAACAAGTTTATTTCTTTAAAAAAGTACATCTAATTTAAATGAAAATTATATGTACAATCCAACTGGAACTACTGTTCCAGCTGCTGTGGAATCCAACTCATTTCTAAAGCAAGGAGGTCCTAGGAATTAGAGTTTTTTCATCACTAATAAATTTCAGCCTATTTTCAGTCCAAATGTGTTTAGCTTGAGCTTGCAGCTACCAGATCCTTCTGTACCTCAGCCTGCTGGCTTAAAGAGCCCTCTGCTGTCAGAATTTCCTCCCCTGATACTATGTGTAGGTGATAACAAAACTATTGCTGAATTTTCATTTTGCTGAATTTTCATTTTGCTGAGTTACATAGGCTGATCTTTGCACTACGAAGTTAGTTTTTCCAAATGCTGAAAATCATTTCCTGGGCTCTTTTTTGGAGTCAGTTTCAGGCTGCCCGTGTGTCTTTGCTGTCTTTGGCGGGCAGGGAGCCCTGGCTCCTCTCTGGGAAGGCACAGGAGGAGGAGGAGGATGGCGGTGGTGGGACAGCAACTCCAGAACTGCTGGACTTCACTGGAGATAAAAATGCACAGGTTGATAATGTGTGAGCCTTGCCATTTCTTCAAGTGTTATTTGTATTTACATACTTACCATTTGTGCATTTTGCCAAAAGAAGAGGCTGAAAAACTTTCTGAGTAGCTGTGGCAATTTCCTTGCAGCCTAAAATTTCCCAATCTCTCCTTCTTTGTGTGAGCCCAAAGCACTGTCCAGCAGGACTGCAGCTAATGAAACCTTTTAATTTGAAAATTAGTGGTGAAGGAAAAAAGGTGTTCTGAAGCATCAGGCATCTTTTTAGATTAAAACCTCTGTTCTCCTTTTTAACAGAAGGATGGAAATTGGTGGCATGTGAATTCATGGCATGTGTTTCCTATCATATAATCACTGGGAGAAATATAAAATAAATGAAGGTTATTTTATTGTGGGGCCTTAGAAAACAGTTCTGGAGCTCTTTTCATACGTCCTTCAGTAATTACACATTAAAATATCATGCAAATAGTATATAATTTGTCAAGCAATCAGATGCTTAGCTCTAATTCCCATCTGGCTTTGGGGCACTGCTATGAGGCTGAAGCTCGACCTCGGGATTTGAGATGTAACATCCTCACGTGCATGAGGGACATGGCTGTATCAAGAGGGGTCTCAACTCCAGTGGTCTGAAACCAGCTCCTGTAAGTACAGAAAAGGCAAATTCCCCAGAAATGTGCTCTGTGACCCATACATGCCCTATGGGTAATGTGGGGCGTGCAGATTATTTAGAATGAACTTTGAAAGAGTTGAGAGTAGTTTCATCCTGTGTGCTTGTTGAATCATTGCCTTCCAAACCTGCTAGTTCAGTCTCTGGCACAGAGCCCTGCATCACCACTACCCGCTGTTCACCTAACACAGGCACCTGAGCTGTCCAGGTAAAAGTTATAATTCATCTCACCTGGGCGGCCTAAATCAAACTGGAATGACACCATAGGGGATACAGCATCATAAAGTCACCCCAAGACACACCAGAAAACTCCAAAGATTAGAAAATGCTGGGAGCCAGCTAAAAGCTCAATAACTTCTAGAAGAATTTCTTTCTATAGTTTTTCTCTTTTTTTAACACCCGAGAAACTTTTGCATTTATGTTAGGGTTAGCCAAGGCATATCTGCACTGTAAAACTTTAATATTTTCATGTCAAAAATTATTTTACTAAAGTTAACTTTCCCCATACTTTGACTTATCAGTTTCAGTCGTGGTGGTGTGCATTTCAGTTGAAGTTTTATTACATTATGTTGGCAGCACATTATGTTTTTTACACATGGATTTGATTGAGAAATGAAACTGGAATAAGAATGAGGTAGCAGCAGCATCTGCTGGGAGACGCAGCTAGTGCTGGTGTCAATCAATCTGATTGATTAAATATGGTGGCACACATTTTATTAAAACAAAATGCTCTCCCTGAAGAAGACTATTATGCCAATATAATACACAGCTTTCCTAAAGAACATTGCAAAAGAGGTGGTCTGTTTGTGACATAAAACGCTTGTAAATAACTGGAAAGAACTGAGGAGTTCAAATTACATTGGGCTGCTCATGGAAACAGCTATTTTATTGTTTTGGCATGCGGTAGCTGGTATTGTTGCATTGGCAAGATCAGCAGCACTGATGAAGTTGAATTATTGTGTGGGACCACAAAGGGTTTTACGCAGTCGCTGACGTTATTGAACAGGTCCAAGGCTTTAAAGTGCGCCGTGGCTTGAGACCAGGGCTGGAGACAGAGGCACTGCCTGCCCACCCCACGCCTCCAGCATGCTGGAATTCATTTCCAGGCATCCTCCTGGCTCCCTCATTGCAAGGATGGGTGTTCACAGTGCCAGCCTGACAAGTGAACTCCTCTGGGAATGGACAGACACCACAGCATGATTCCCTGCCCTTCCAGGTGCAGACATCTCCACCTTGCCTTCCTCTCCCAGGAGCAAACAGGACCTGCAGCCCCTCCGTCCCAAAACACAGCTGGTGGCAAAAGAAACCATTTCGTGGTGCATTCTCTGCTGTCCCCAGAGGAAGGTCAAGAGAAACAATGACTCATATTCCTTGAGATGTGCTTGGAGGCTGTAGTGGTGGAGAATTTAGGACACAATAAATCCTTGCAGTGTTTCCCATCCACCTAAAATTATGGCTTCTGCTGGGTATTTCAAAGAGTCCAGTAGTTTTCCACTAGATTCACTTGGGCTGAGGTTTTACCCACTTCCACTTATATTCTCCACATTAAGATGAATTATGAAAATTCTTAACCGATGTCAATATTTTACTCACCTTCCTCCAAATGTAGACATTCATAATGTAACATAGGTTTCTGCTTGCCACATTCGTCCTCACTAAATGTATCCAAATAACATTTGCTTCAGAAAATAATAGAAACAAACATCTGTACCATAGAAGAGCGCTACACCCTACTCTTCATGAGTGTGATGACCCTGGGATCAAACAAGTGTGGGTCGTACACGGCACTGCAGGAACAGAAATGTGTGCAGGAACATAGGGGAGAAGCATAGAAAAGATCAGGTTTTGGTTCACTCCCTTTTCATTTTTATTGCTGGGGTTTCTTGTGGTACCTCCTACGCATCAGCACTTCTAGTTAGAGTGCAGTTCCTTGTCCTCGTGGTAACTCCTGTGGATCTCCTCACCTAGTTTCAGAGTAGTTCCTCATCCTGTTTTATTCCATTAGGAGGAAGCAGCCTACTCTCTTGTGCCCTGATGTCCAGGTACCCTCAAACCCACAAGCTGCTCCCCAAGCACTGACTACCCTTCGACCATCTAATTCAGGGAAGTACTTTAGTGGGTGCTAGATTTAAAACCAAGCTCAGCAGAGAATCTCAGCATATTTAAAGTGATGACTTCAAAACAACCTGAGTACAGATGGCTTAGACAATATCTGTGTTGAATTTTTAATGGCAGATTCAGAACTATTTTTAAGATCCCACTGTTATTTCTCCTGAGACATCTTTTCTTAGCAATCTAAGTAGAAAATAATAATGAGGGAAAAAACCCTTGCTAGGCAACCTCTTCAATATGCAGATGGTTTCTGCAGTGACACTTCTGCTGAGGCTAATCTTTCAGGATTGAGATATTTTCAGAAACATCAATTTGTGGGTTTTGGTTTTTTTTACTCGCAAAGACACAGCTTTGTGTACAAATCTTTTCTCCATCCCCACCTGCTTATTTGGTGGTTTTGAGGCTCACTAACAACTTTTTGCACGAACAGACATTGCTGCTGTACTTTGCAGACCTCAGGAAAGTAGCTAATGATGGTATTTGTACTTCTGCCTTCAGCCTTCATTTCATCATGGAGCTCATTGGTTTTCTTAAAGGTTCACTACCACCTGCATTGTCTTAACTTGCAAACTTATCCCAGTGCAAAATTGCTCTGAAGAGCATCAGGGCTCTGATCTTACCATTTTATGATGGGAAATGGTGTATTTTCAAATATCCTCTCAAAAAGAGTCACTGAGGTCATTCTGAGCACATCAGTCTTTGGCAGGTGACTCTCCCATTTTTTCTTCTAAGTTTGTCTCCGTTCACCCCCATTAATCTTCTGTACTCCCCACCTTTGCAGGAGCTTCTCCATTTAGTTTCCTTGCTGCTTGGATGCCCCTGGGCTGGGAGACTCTCTGGTTTGTGGTGCTTATATTGTCATCTTGATGGAGAAACCCAAAGGCAACATAATCTCTGGATTTATGGTTAATGTGCAAAGACAGGACAGTGATGTGGGCTTGGGGAAAAGCCTCAGGTTTGCTGTACAAGCAGAGGAGAGGATGGTCACTTCAGACTTCAGTAAGCATCTGAATTAAAGCAAATGCAGTGACACCACCCCTTTTGATATTCCCTGACAGTGCAGAAACGAAGATTGACATAAGAATTTGATTTCATGCTAAAATGCCAGACCGCACAGCAGTTCAAGAGCGCTGAGTATCCTGTGCAGGTGTAACTTGCAGCAAGCCCCAGGAGCAGCCTGGGCAAGAGAAATCACTTCAGCCATAATGGTTAAATAGCTGAGAAACATGCATCAATTTTTAAGTAGCATAGAGTGAAATGTAACAGCTCCTAAAACATTCAAGAGCAGACTAAACATTGCTGAAGGAGTGAAAATAACATGAGACGTTATCAAGCCTTTCTGTAAATCTTCATGAATCTGCCAGTTTTACTACCAGAGGTTCATAGTTACAATTGTTAACCCAAAATGCTTGTTAATAACAACTGAAGTGCATAATAGGACTTTGATCCATATTTTGACACTGCAAATGCTGTAATGAAAGACTTTAACTTGCTGCTGGCTATGATTAGCCCTAAGAGAAATATTTTTAGAGTTGCTCTATGAGATTTTGATCTCCTGATAACTATTCAAAGTTAATAACATATATAAAAACATAACTAAAATGCAGGGCTTATGCTTTCACACAGGACAAGGCACTGATCTGTGTTTGCTAAAGTAGGTAACATCTGCTCTGGGGATCCTGACCAGAGACACAGCATCAAACTGGGACCTACTGACTTTTGCACAGTCAGGATTTTGCATATTATGAACTGGATAAAACCAATGTTAAGTGTAAACATTTATAAGACTATTAAGCAGTTGGGTGATTGACCACCACCACATCTCAAGTGCTTTTGCTGGGCACAATGGATACCAGCTTCTCTTTTTCCTTCTTAGGACTCAAGAGCTATTTTTTGATAAGGAGAATGCCCTTGAACAGTGCAGTGGGAGGGAAGACCAGCTGGAGCTCTGCTTTGTGGTTAGTTATATTTTGGAATCCTAAGTAGCTGCTTGCCTATGTCTATATTCATTAGACAGGGATTTAAAGCAAAAAGTACACCATTCATTATTGTTACCACAGCACAGACTTCCACAGCCAGCCCTATCAAATAATGCAAACCCAGTGAACAAACAACCAATATAATTTACTGTCAGCTTCGGTAAAAACCTGGAAAAAAGTCTCCACAGTCCAAAATATCGTGGGTGGTTTTAACAACGTTGTCCACAGTGCATGAAATGCAATATTTTGGGGGTAGTAATTGCCGTTATTTAAACCTCAGAAAGCCGCAGATTTATATTTGTTCGGTTTCTCCTTAAGCTGGATAATAAATCTGTACAGCCTCTTCTGGGCTCTTTTTTTTGTGTGTCTCTCTTTTTTTTTTTTTTTTTTTTTTTAAAGAAGGACTTCTGAGATTATAATATCTGCCTATATCAGGTTTGGGTTTTTGGGTTTTTTGTTTTGGTTTTTTTTTTTCTGTTTAGAAATCACAGGAAAGATAGGAAAGATTTTAACTGCTGGGTTGTTCTATACGGAGCAAATTCTGCCCTTAGATATCCCATATGTACTGAAGATAGCACCACAGATACATATGCAGAAACCAGCAGTCAATTTTGACTCAGAAGATAATACACCAACTGTGTATTAAGTTTAATGTAGATTAATGTGAGTTGCTTTCCTTTGCATGTATGTACACAGGTACAAATAATTAAGATTAATTCCACTGGATATAATGGCCTTCACTGTGCACGGTGCCATAAAATTCTTCTTTAATAGCTGTTAATTGGATGTATTTACTTTGATGGTGAAGTCCTGATTAGTCTTGTTACCCTACAACCCCTTCCCCCTCCCTTTGCTCACTTTTGTGCTTAGGAAAAGATTTATAATAAGGGAATCACAGCTATGCAGTTTATTAGCAGAAAAATCAATACCTGTATCTGTTTACAGATATTAGAGGTTCAGCCAAAGAGGGGTTCTCTGCATAATATTTGAGGAATAAAGATGATGCATGTTTTCATTTTTGATACTTTTCCCCATGCAATGTCTTTACTGGTAATAACTCAGATTTCTTACTTGATTTGTTTTTTTTTAGTCTCTTTTCTTTCTTTGGCTTCTGCACTGAACCTAAGGAATTTCTCAGTGGTAACAGGAGGACTTTGGTACCTGAAGCAAGTTCCAGCTCCAGGACGTCAGGCAGATGGCTGAATTCAGGAACTGCTTCCATACAGTGATTCCATGTGGTTTTTTCTGGAAAACGGTCAGTAATTATTTTGGCATCTCTTTTCTCTGAAATACAGTAACCCTAAGCATAAGGGACAGGGCCTTCCATGTGTGCAAGTCAGAACACCTTCACTGAAATCTTGGTGGATATTTGATTTGTGCTGAAGATCTGGCCCTAGTTTCTTAACTAGTTTGTTTTTAACAATGATGCTTTTGCATTCGTTATCCCCCAGGGGCACAGCTCTGTTTGTGGCATTAGCAAGTGATGAAGGAAGAAGTTAAAGGTACAGCTGCAGCCAAGGCCCGTGTCTCGGAGATGGCTCCTGGGCACAGCTCCCCCACACTCACCCTTGCTCCGGTGTGTGTGGTACCGTGGGCAGTTTTCCTGGGACACCAGCCCATGTGTAGCCAGAGCAAATTTTACTGCCTGGAGCCGTTTTATGTACCTGAGTCCAGCCACCCCAGGAGCTGTGACAAAGCCAGGCCTGGCTCCTCCTGCGCCCCTCCATCTTCACTATGGATTTCTGCTCCAGTGACTCAGCCTTACTAACACAAATCATCTGTACCATTTTATCACTAATGTACTGGTTCCTTTACTCGTGTGAGCATGTACTCATCAGCTTACCGTGTTTCCTTCTCCTGGTCGTCTCACTGAAGAGAACAGGGCTATTCCCTTCTCCTCCTACCCCCTCCCATCTGCCTGGAGCCACTCGACGCTGTTGGGACACAGCCACACACTTTGAGGTGGTTTGCACTCTAACAAATACATTCTCCCTTCTGGAACACTTGAATTAAATGTCTATGGGGTCTGGTCTACTGCCAGGAAACCTTTGGTGGGACCTTGTCCAGCTGAGGACGGGCTTCTGCCTTCCTCCTCCTTCTCTGCCCTGGTTTTAGTGAGTCAGCGCACTCCAGCAGCCAAATGGGATTCCTAAAAATGAATGGCTTATAAATGACCTACCTGATTAAAAATTACTGCATCAAGCACTCCACGGAGGACAGGCTAGCACTGCTACTTGCATGAATCACTGCTATTTATGTCCTTTAATTAGGAAAATTGCAGCAAAATGCAGGTTTTAGAAGATGTCTTCTGACAGATCCTCAGGGCTCCCTCTGATTTTATCTCTGCATCCAAGCCTGCTGCTTATTTTATTTGGATCTGTTACTGCAGCCAGGGGAAAGCCAGGCAGGGCCAATTCCTAAAGTGTTTGAATCTGTGAAGCCCCATCATGATGCCCAATTATAGCATCGTCTGAGGATCTGATTGAACAATTTGGAAACCAAAAGAGCAGGTCTTTATGAGATTAATAATCTACGGAACATTAATATGTAATTCTCTCCCCTCCTCCAAAAAGGAAGAAGTCTGCATAATAATGGCAATTATAAGAAAAGTTAAAAAAAAAAAAAAAAAAAAGAAGGCCATTTATTTGGAACCACTTAAACATGCTTTGCAATTATACATTTATTGTCAGTATAAAATGAACAATTCAGTAAAAGCTGGGTGCATATCAGCAGAAGCAATTAAGAAAGGTGTTTATTTTACTGAGAACTCCCCATTTCAATTTCAGGAATAGAGCTCTGTCACTGAGTTTGCAGTTGTTTTATTCGTGCTTTTAATTACAGCCCATTTCCAGACTTGGCTGTATCTGCCCTAGGCAAGGCTGTATTTCCAAGCACTCCTGCCTCAAGTCCCCTCTGGCAAGGGAAGGGTTAAAACCAATATTTGTAGATAAAGAGGTAAACATATTTACATTCAGTTTTTCACACTTTATGCATATGTCATGCAGTGAATAGTTTTAGAGGTATGTTTGTACTATCTCTCCAGAATTTTTACAGTCTGCAGGACACAAAATCTCTATAAAGTGACTTATTGAAATAGAAGCAGATTGGTAAAACCGTTTCTCTCTTATGAACTGTGAAGAATGATCCTCTAAATGAAATCAGGAAGGAACTGGACAGAATCTTGTTTAATGGTGTGACAAAATGAATCACAACTATTCCAAGCATCCATCACTGCTAAAAGGGGACCACAAATGATCTGTGAACTACTATATATTGATTACTCATGTACTACAAGTGTCGGATTTAATGTTCACACACCATGGAAAGGCGGCAGGGACAGATGGTGCCTTAACTCTTCTTTGATAGATTTTAATGGTGAAATATTGATTTCTATCTGGCCAAGGCCTGTTGTTAGGGGCCAAAGTCATTTGTTGGGTATAGCTGGACACCCAGTCTGCTAGGGGTAATCAATCATTTTTGGCAAGGCAGGTGAAATTCTGAAGAGAAGCACCTTGGGTTCCCAAACTGTATCGAGATGAGGCTGAGACCAACATTTGCGCATGCACGCCCCCTCCTCCCCCCGCGCGCGCATACAAAAAGACTCCATGAAATTGTGCTTGTAAAGAATTATTAATGATAAGACATGTTTACTGAGGAGAGTCACAGCGAATCACAGCTGACATGAAATAGTCTGGGAGCCTCAGAGAGAAAATGAGCTTCTCGCTAAAAGGGACTATATTTTATTTAAACATCCGTCTAGGGCTGAAAACTCAGGTAATCTGTTGTGTTACAAGCCACTGGCTGTTCTTGCCATCCAGAGAGATAACAGTGAGGAGCTAATAGGAACACATCAATCACAATCAGGCTGCAATTCCACCGGTGTCTCCTCTTCCCAGCTCCTTTTTAAGCTCCTTAATAACGATGATAACATAGTTCTGGGCTTGTGAGAGGGTTTCTTCCCTTTGAGGGTCATATTCATAAAGCGAATGGCTTGCGAAGTCAGCATCTCACTCCTATGGAAAGGCGGGGGCTGAGCAGAGGGAAGGGGTCTGCAGGTGGGAGGGGTAGGGGGGCAGGAGGAGTTGGATTTCCCCTGGCAATAAATCCATGGAAGCCCCTCTTTCTCCTGACAGCCTTCCCAGGAGAGGATTCCTGTTCAGAAGCAGGCAGGAAAGGGTAGGCTCTGCCCAGATGTGCCCCAGATGTGGGAACCAGTTGAGGCTGATTTTTCGTTTAGATTATCTTGCTTACCTAATGATTTTTGCTTCACTGCTCAGCTCGATTGTGTTCACTAGGACGGCAGGCTATTAAAATGTCAAGGCACATTGAATTGTTGTTATCAAGGAAAGAGACCTTTCCAATCAGCCCGTGTTCCCCGGGTTGCATAGAGGGGAAGAAGGGATTGGAGGAGGAAGGAGACCTTCCTCATCCTGCGGAGGGGGGAGAGGTGCAGTGGGGTGTGAGCGTGTTTCTGTGTGTAGGTGCAGACGTATGTGTGTGCCTGCTGCAGTACAGGTGGTAATTAAAATGCCATCTTTTATAACAGATATTAGACACGTCTCTCATTCGTATTTACAGGGAGAGATGAAACTTCTCCCCGTTGTGCTTTTTACCGCAATCCTTATAAAGAAAATACTGGGAGGAGGAAACTTGTGTGGTTGAGTCACTGGCCACGCATACTAAGGAGATGCTGGGCTGGGCTGAAGGAGAAAAACAAAGGCAAATGCCTTCCTCATGTCTGCACCTGCCTTAAGGGTTGATAAGAAAATAAGTTCACCGACCTACTGGGAAAAACACTGGAGATTGTCCGGTATCACAATATTGAACAACTGGTGACAGGATGATACAAACCCAGCACATTTGGAGACACAAAAATCCCCTACCTCTCGTCACCACCACCACCTTGTTCATATAATTGCAGAACAGTTTATTACACAGAGGCACATCAGATATTGCCACAGATTGATTTTTTTCTTTCTTCTCTTGTAAACTATACTGTACATCATATTGGTTGGGAAAAAATATATTCTTTGGATTTACTTCTCTTTGTTTAAATCATCTCACAAATATTTTGCTTTTCGCCTGTCATTTCTCTTTCATTTTCATTTAAAAAAGATGGCTTTGTTTTTGCTTGGGTACGGTTTTGTAGAATAATGACATCTATCCCGTCCTCCATGCATCAAGCATCATTGATTGCCCCAAACATCATTGTCACTCCTGGGTGTTCATCTTCACACTTGCCACTGGCAGGTCCCTCATCTACTTTCTGTCTCGCACATGCCCCTCTCCACAGCTGCACACTCACTCACAACAGGCATGCCCACTTTCTCTTTTTGCCTAACACTCATTTCTCCTGGCCTGCTTTGGCTCTGCATCTCCTCCTCACAGGCCCTCATTTCTCTCCCTCCAACCTTGTGCTGCTGTGCGAGTCCACGAGCACAAACCGCTCAATTCCGCAGCGAACTTCAGCTTGGTCTGCGTTAAAAAGCCAGGACAAACCAAATCCTTCCATCTTTTTCCACACTGACTCATGAAAGTTCCTCTCAAAATATTTGATTCCTCAACATATTCAGGCAGAGGGAACAGAGAATACTGAAGGGACTACAGGAGTGTTTGCTAGTCCCGCAGTGGTAGGAAAAGGGGCACACAACCCTCTTTTCCCACCATGCTGTTGCTCCAGCTGGCCTTAATTTTTGCCCTGCCTTACATTTCCACTCTCATGGCTGTCTCGGGGCTTGTCTCCATGGAAAAATTATTGCACACAAGGCTGGGATGTGAATTAATAGCACATCCCTGCAGGGAACATTGCAGGTACAGTGAGGACTTGTGTGCACAAGGACATTACTGTGGAGGCAGCCAAGGTGTAAATCTCCCATGTCATGGCACCAGCTCCCCCAAACACGCTGCCAGTGTCTGCACGGCCCGCCAGGCGCAGCTGGGCTCCACGTACCCAGTGCCCCCATGCACTCATGGCACGTGGGCTTTTCAAACAAGAAGAGTCCAGGCATATTTGCTGGTGTGCATCAACCCATACCTGTGCTCCTGACAAACCTTGACGTATTTATTCCTGCAAGTTGCTTGAGAGGTGAGAAAGTGGCATTATTCCTTTAGAGAAGGAAAATTGAGGTGTGAAGGCTCATGAAATGCCCAAGGCCTTCAGATGCTGGGTTCCAAAGTGACTGCCCTGAGGACATAATAAAGTGGGTAGCTGACTGTGGAAATTGGCACCCAGTCCCTGAATGCTGGACCCTGGTCATTAGTACCCTAGTTGTTAGATCAGCTTTCTTTTCTCCTGTTAATGTTTTTTCTTGTCTCCTCATGGCCCCTTTCAATATCTAGCAGTTTCCATGCTGTCCTTGCAGACCAAAGCTTCCTCAAGGAGCTGGTTTTAGCTCCACCACCTTCAGCCCAGCCAGAGAGGAGGCGAGGCTCCTCCACTTGCTTACCAAGTCAAACAGAGTGGGCTTCACTGTGGCCCAGGTGTGGGACTCACTCATGGTGCCACGTGGGTCTTCAGCCTGACTCTGCTCCCAGACATGATGAGTCACTGTGGAGAAAGAGGAAAAGGATTATATTCAACACTTTTTAGGACTCTGAAGTGGTGCTGGTCAAGTTTATTAAGTAATGAAAAATGTGTAATGATGCTTAGTCTGCAGGAGAAAAGTGCTAGTGCTGGTAGGAAGCTCATAGTCAGTTGGATTAAAAAATATATGTCCAAACAACATATTCAGGAAATTGTGACAGGCTGGAGTACTCTAGTTGGAGGACATAGATGGACCCAGAATGACAAAAGAAGGTAAGGAGAACAGCACAACAGAGGCCAAGTAACCTGGAAATGGTCCAGGCGTACGAGGCCTGGTTGTAGATACAGATCTAGGCAAGGATGCAAGCCGGATGTCAGTCACAGTGCCTCACAACAGGAAGAGTTGCACCTCTTTTTTTATGTTCAGTCTGTATGCTGATCCTAATGCCACAGTGTGCCCTTCTAGGGCTAGCTGGGCTAAAAAGCTTGTTTTCCCTTCTGAGGCACAAAGACTTCTCTTTTTATGGCAGGATGAAATGGATGGTGACAGAGACGGGATGAGCTCACAGTAACTTTTGGTGAAATGTTGCTACTGGACTTACCTGCTACCGTAGTCCTGCAGTCTTTCCAGTGCAGCAACAATTTGCTGCTCCCCCCCCCTCAGTCTACAAACTTCAGAGGCTTTGCAAAACCTTCAAGAGGATCTAAGTTTCAGCACCAAAATCTAATTTCAGACATCTAAGACCTGGTTCTGCATCTGGCCCTTTGTGCAAGAAAACACCCTTAGCAGTGGCTATTACATTTAAATGTAAGTTGAGTGGGACCAGGAGAATTGCTCCCTGAACTGTGCCAAAACCCCTGTTAAGAAGTTAAGGCTGGTATATATATATCAATCACAACGGCATAAAAACACATCAAGGGGAGATAATTGTCCCCCAAGCAAGCCTTATATTTCACAGAAAACTCAGCAGAAGTTAGCTCAGTTAAAATAGGCCTGAAGAGAAAGACACTGGAAAGTTCCTGATGATTTCTTGTGATATCATAAAATAACCTTATAATTATGATTAAAACTTTATTTTCTTTGGCTTCAGAACTTATCTTCTTCCCTGGCTGCATCTCTTGGCTTCCCTGGTGACTTCCATGGAGCAATGGAGCAGTCTGGGTATGGAGAGGGTCGCTCAAACCCCAAGCCAACATGCTTGGCCATGGGGCACACTCTCCGTTTGAATTCATCCCTCTCTTTGGGGACTTCCAGAATCTTAAAATAAATTCCTGGGATGACACCATCAAAGATGTGACAGAGAGGGCACATTGAAATACCCAGTTCAGCCAAACCATTTTTGGGGCAAATGTGACGCAAAGTAAGCCCTGCTGTGTACAAGGCCAGGCAGCAGCTGCCTCAGCCTCCAGGCAAACTTATTCCTGAAGCAGTGACCAGTGACAGCCACAGAGCTGCTGCCAGATGTGCCAGAGATGTCCTCTCCTGGCAGGTCCTGGTTCTAAGACACTCAGCACATAGAGGAAACCCAGTGTCAGCCAGGGCAGACCACGTATGACAGGGTGAGAGTAAAGGTGAGCAGTCTCTGCTGGCTGTCAGCCCCCTGCTCCAGCCAGCCTCGGCTCTATGGTTCAAGGGTCCCTGCAAATTCCCAATCCATACCCTCTATCCTCCTCAGTGTGTCAAGGGAAAAATACCCTGGGGACCTTCTCAAACAGTCAAAACTGTTATAGTTCTGGACTCCTCAAAGGAAACACTGGAAGCAAGGCTGAGACACAACTAAGCCATGTCCTTTTTTTTTTTTTTTTCATACCACAGGTTTATTTGCTTGCAAAGGAGCTGTGCAGGGCAGGGGAGCAGAGGGCATGGTCGTTGTTTGCAGAGGAGCACCTTGAAGAAACTAAACTAGCACTCAAAGCTGAATAATTGGTGCAGCAGGAGGCTGTGCCCATGCTAATAGTTTTTGCTGAGATGAAGCTTATTAACATGTGCACTGGTGCATCTGTATTGCCTCTGGGACTCAAACTCAGCATGGTTCTCTGCTGTGCTGCATAGAGGTTTTACCTTCCTCTGACCTTGCTCAGGCTCCTTTGTCCTGTTCTGCTGTGCTCTGAGTTAACCTTTTGTCTGCCTGGGCTTATAGCCTATATTTTAAATCCAGGACAACTTTTTCAAGTCTCTTCTACACTAAAGGTTTTAGTTGTGCTGAAAGCATTTTGAGTTCCATTGTTATGATGCTTTTGGTTTGAAGAAAGTTTGTTGTGATAATCAGCCCATCTCTCAACTGAAATTTTAAGCTATTACAAGTGATAAAAAAATCTCACTCTATGCTTGCCCTACTGTTGCAGTTTGGGGCAAGAGGTGTGCATTTCCTCCACCTGAGTTCACAGACTGAATCCTTGTTTGAGAGAGAGAAAATAAAAATTAGACTGTTTTTATAATATCCAGATTATGGCCTTATTTCATCTGTTGGAGGAACAGAAATGTAACTTTTGGGGACTAATATGAAATAGTCTGGGAGAGAAAATGTGGTGTCTGCATCTGATCTCTGCTGTGAAGCGCAAGGCAAACCAAACCTCTGCCTTTTGATTTACTGCAGCTGGCACAGTTTAGGTGGAGTATGCAGGGTGTTACCTCTTGTCATTGATTAAGACCATAACTAAGTCCAGGTAAGGTGTGTGACACACCTAACTTATCACTGTGCAAAACAGCCACCTTGCTGCACCAACAACTTCTCTCACATAGTTCAGGCTATAACCCACCCAAGGCTTCCCCCACCTTACAGACCATCCAACCAGAGCAAGAACAAGCCCCAGCAAACACAGGTTTTAGTAGTGTTTTGCTAACAGTGCCAACCATCCCAATCTGCATGTTCCATCTTGAAATGCCCTCTGCTTAGCTGTAGTTAGTGGTTGTCCCAGCCCAAGGCCTCTTTTCAACAATGTTGTATGCCAAAACTGAATACCTGCTTATTAAGTAGGTGTATTTTGACCCTAGACAGGTTTAAGACAGCATCTGATGACTCATCAATTGCTACTTTCCCCTCACTGTTGCGGTGTTGAGATCACCTCAGTGTAACCCTGTGAGTGTTCCGTGGACAGTCACCACACCAAGAACTAGCAGATTTGGCTCCTTCATCTCTTTTGTGAACTCCAGTTGTTTTGCACTGAATGCAGCACATCTCCAGCATATGTGATTCAGATCAGGCAATCATCCTACACAGTGTAAATCAATGAGATGAAATGTACCCATTGACAGCACTTACAATTTTGCCCATTGCTATGAAATCCTCTTTCTTTAAACGGAAGGTGCTTTTATGAATGCACTGAAGCATAGCTGACAAAGCCTCCAATACCCACTACTGCCTAAATACTGCAAAACATACGGTTATAAAAGATACATGTTGTGCATATTTATAAGGATTAGAATAAGCACTTTGTCGAGTCGCTGCAGTACATTTGTCCCCTTTTCAGGTTACTTATAGATCTTGGATATTTTCTTCTTCCCATGACTCAAATAAACACTTGTCTGTGGGCTTACCAAGTCTCCTGCCTTTCCGTGTGCTGGCAGTGCAAAATATGTACTTCTAAAACTGTGTTAAAAAAAAGTCCCTGCACTATAATTATTCTTTATGCTAATATAATAGACTAGTAAAAGTTCCTACACTTCTTGTAGGACTAATTACATTTCAATAATGTGAATCATCCCTGGAGCCACTACTGTTAAGTATTTTTGGAGCAGTAGCGAGGGAGTTTGTTATTTGTACACACTAGAGGAGTGTGGATTTTTGAAACAGAATAGCACAGCTCTACAGCAGTAATGCTCCTCCTGATGTGGCCATGCCAGGTCAGGATCGATGTAGCAGGGGAACCCATCAGCTGGAGGATTTGCTGCACTCCATCTGATGCACCAGCTCCTCACACTTGGAAATCAGCTTTTGCAGTGGCGGAAATAAGTTTTGCTTGAGACACCAATTACAATCAGCTCATTAGGAGCTGCTGAATAAAATGTAAATTTTATGGTTTGTTCATGTCTAAAAAATGTAAGGGATTCCAAACCCACATCTTGTTTAATTGGCTAAATTAAATTATTTACTATAATTTGCAGATGAGCAAATAAATCCAGAAAATTGTTAAGGGAAGTAAACAGGGTGATTTCAGATAAAGCAACAATTCCTTGTAAGTATCCTATAACAATTTGACAAGGCACCGTGCCTAGTTATTGACTTCTGAGAAATACTTTGGTTTTGGACAAGGACCTGACGTGGGGACAGTCATGCCATTCACTGGGGGAAGCTGTTACTGGAGCTGTAGCCTTGCTCCTGTAGCTCCTGCTCAGTGTGTTGGTGGCCAGGTGAGTCTTGTCTTTACCCTCTCTGCTCAGCACGATAGCAATATTAACAATACTCTACAGCTCCAGCTGCTGCCCCTCCTCAAACACCAGAGCCCTGGTGTAGCCATTCCTGTTCTGCACTTGGGTAGATCAATCTGGCTTCCTGAGCCACATCTGTGAGCAGCTGCTGGTACAGCCTGCCTGGGCTGCTCAATCTGAACTGGCCCTGCACTAGAGCTGGGTGCTGTCAAACAGGTGGTTTGGGTTGGGGTTAGGAACAGCAGGATAATAAACCTGCTGCTGCAGGGAGATAATGAAGGGCTGGGAGTAGAGACATGTCCAATTGGGAAGGGCCACTGGAGCAGCTGGGTGTGACAGAAACGAGCCGAGGGAGATGTGGGAAGGGAAATCCTTGGCAGGAAAACAGAGACTGAGAAAAGAGAAGAAAGATTGGAAAAAGAAAAGAAAGACTGAAAAAAAATTAAAAAAAAAAATAAAGAGGAACAAATGTGAGATTTGAAGACAGAAAGCATAGGTGGGAGATTTTGAAGAAATTTGTAACTGCCAGAAGGAAATGAGCATTTGGGGACAAAACGAGAGACGTCAAAATGCCTGTATTTCGTCTCTTCTTTTTCCCTACCAGGAGTTTCAGTTTTTACTTTTAATATGGTCATTGAAGACACTTGAGAGAAGGACAAAGCCCTGTTTTAAGTAAGTCTGTGCTGCTCATGGCATCTCATTGAAACCTCTCCAGTCTAGAAGCAAACCAGCTCTTTGGGCTTTGTGTTTCCCACTGCAACACCAGATTGTAGCTGCTCAAACCTCCTACCTGCTACAGACCCTTTGTCTTGCTGGTGAGAAAAAACAAAAAGTCATATTCAGAATGTGTTTCCTCCTTCCTGGAAACATGGAATGAAATTATTCTGCTTGTAGTCAACAAACCCTTTCCTACAGGAATAATGTTTCTGATGTAAAAAACCCCAAGATGATGATGATGATGATGATGATGATGATGATTATTATTATTATAGTAATAATAATCCATTCTCAATTGAATATTTACCTGTTTCCACAGAGATGAAGTGCAGATTTCCAGAATATTTGCTAAATGAACACACAACAGCCCACACCTAGGACATGTGAAGGGACAAGAGACATGGCAAAGAGAAACAGCGTCTCTGCAGTTTGTCCAGAGCAGACTCAGTCTGTAATACTAGAAAATGAAATACAGACATTTGCTCAGGCTTTGTTTCAGCCAAAGAATCTGTGAAATGGGTTTTTTGAACTGTGCTCATGACTTGTCATATGGAAGCTGCCAATGCATGGCTGAAATGGCATATTTTTCCTGTCTCCACACCCCCTTTTTCCTTGTGTTCCCTTTCTACTCTGTAAGTTCTTCTTCCTGATAGAAAGGGATCAAAGCCAAAAGTTCCCTAATTCTGGAAACTGCGTGGTTCTGAGATTTTGACTTATTTTATCTTTACCTGATGATGTAAGTGAACTACAGCCCTGTTGACTACCATAGTGTTATCAGAGGCTAAATCGGTCTGTACCTGATCCACAAAGGAACCATTGTACAGCATGCTGGCATTTGATCATGCTGGGGAATGAAAGCCATATTTGAGTGAGGCCTACAAGTGCCTCATTACTGCACTGTAAACAACTGGATAGTACAGTAATGGACAAGGCTCTGAGTGCTACGAATGCCTTCACATTCACTGTATTGATTTGCAATGTGCACAGTGATGGTCTGCTGTAATAAATACAAATGCCATAGCGTAGAAATGTCAGAACAACTTATTAAAAATGTGTCTCTTCCTTGCTTGTGCAGTACAGCTTGTACATCTGCACAGCTGCAGGGTTGTGGCGAGGTGGGGATGGAGCCGCAGCTCAAAACTCAGCATTGCAAGAATATAAATTCAGCGTGAAAACACAGCCAGTACAGGCCAGTCGTTTCCTTTTTCTTTGTGCTCCCCTGTGATAGACAAGACTTCTCCTGTGCCTCAGAACGCATTTCACATGACAGAGGATAATACATTGTTTCTCACATCTCAGGAGGGTTCAGGTGGTCCCAGTTTTCAGCCCACATACCACAGGCAACTCTCTGCCAACCTTCTGCCACTTAGAGAAGCAGAAAATGCCACTGGAGCCATTATTTCTCTTAACAGTACAATTGTTTTATGGAAGCATGGAAACCCCTCAGCATTTACCAGGGCTGTAGTTCAAAGAAGACACTTGTGGCAGATCACATGTGTGCTTCTGCTGGGTGCACTTAAAGTGTGTGTGTGTGTACTGTTACTTACACGTGTCTCCCTCTCTCTCTAAAGATATTCATGTATAGATTGATCAGTTTGAGCAGATCAGGTTTGTATGACACCTGCTTGATCTCTTGGTCCACTAGAGGGTAAGAGGCAACTTCCTTAGGATAATGTGTGTCCCTCTGCGTGTTTGTTGAGGTACCATTTCCCAAGCCATCCATCTCTGTGACAACTGCTGCACCTCCCAGCTAGACTCTCTCACTTCTGGCAGAATCCATATACTTACTGGTAGTTTCCTCTAGGGTTTCCCCACATGTCCTGAGAAATCTGTCCGTATCTCTAAAAAAATCTGGCCCAAACTCTAACCAATGGAGAACAGTGGTAATCAAACTGGGGAAACTGGCTTTTCTATATAGGAGAAATGACAGGCTGATCATTGTAACCAAAATAAATAAGAGTTTATGAGTAAGTGTGGAGTGTGATGGGAGTTATGGAAAGGCTGGGAGGAGAAGTGGATGGAAATTTTTGCTGGAAACTTCAGCGTGTTTCCACAGTCATGAATATAAATATTGCCTATGCTTCAGGACTGTACACCTATACAAACATTCAGATAGATATTTCCATTATATTCGTCACCATTAGCACTTTGCAGATGACAACTGAATTAAAACCCATCATATATTATTTGAAAGAGGATTACTGTGCTTGTCATTCAGACTGAAAAATGGAAAGGTTAGATGACTTAGCTCAAATACAGGGCTTGTGGCAAAACTGAATCCATAAGCTCTGATTCCATCTTACTTTGTCCTTGTATTTATAGAAAAAGTCCTTTTAAGTTTAGTAATAGAAGGGATCTGTGGAGTTTCACAGAAGTCTGTAGATGTAGCTCCAGGAACTGCCAGGACCACCTATTTTTTAGTGTTGTTCTCATTGTTCAGGTACTCCTATGGATTTAGAGATTTCCTATAACATTCTGCTGCAGATGCCATAAGAAATGGGAGAGGCTTGAACAGGATAGAGAAGGTGCAATGGTTTGCTCCCCAAAGCCCCCTAGTTGGCAGGCTTGCCAGGAGAGGGGAGGAGAGCCTGCTGTTAACCTCATCTGATGGATAGTCCCTGAGGCACCACTGCCATCTGGTGAAAGCTGGAGAAGCCCATGGGGATGTGTTAGGGAGCCGTAAGTGACAGCCTTACCACTGCACTAAGCCCAGCAGAAAGGGACCAGTCTGGCCCAAAAAATTTTATTGAGAGTTTTCCTTTGGAGTTTTTCTTTTAAAGTCTGTTTTAGATCTTTAAACCAAATCCGTAATTCTTCCCACAGCCTTTGCACACTCATCAAAAACTATAGTAATTAAACTCTGAGGACCATCTCTATGAGGAAATCAGAGGATGGTGTCCTCTAGACTCAGGAATGTTGGTGTAGGTTTGCCACTTTTGCCTCAGCAAACCCATTTTCTGAAGCACATCAGAAGAAGGTGTCCTGTTTGTGTTGTGCACATGCCCTGTTGAGGAGCAGGCAGGAGTGATTACTCCTGCAACACTGAACACACTTCATGGTCACATTTGTCAAAAAAGAAAGTAAAATGCTTTAAGATGTGAGCACCTGTTGTCTGTTCAGTTCCCTGGGCTTAGGAAAATAACCTGGTTCATATCCAGGACACTCAAAACTTGTCTTGGCCAGACTGGCTAGGCAGATGAGGGGAAAGGAGCCACTGGCATGAGCAAGCTGGTACAGGTATCCATGCTTTGTGAGGAAATAAGGAGGTGAAGGAAGTAGAAATTACTCCAAAAGCCACTGGGTGTTTTTCTGTTAGTGACCCGATATCTACATGGCATAGGGAAAGCTGACAGGTATGGTGTCTCCTGGGGTTGGTCTGCTTAGACCTGTATGTTGCAATGAGTACAAAACTGCTGGCTAAATAGACCTTGGATCAAGCATCGGCCTCCTGTTATCAGAGTTCCCTGTAAGAGATGTGCAAGTGAAGAAAATCTCTCCGGCAGAATTGCACTCTTAGTTTAAGTGTCACAGTTGGCTGGGGTGATGGATATACACCAACGTTTGCTTTCTCCTTGCACTCTTACTTTTAGAATCAAAGATTTTTTGTATTTTTTGTTATATACCTTGAAAATTTATTATTAAAGTGTCTATGGTGTTGCAGGTTGCTTTGCCTTAAATCTTAGAATCATATTTAGAAATAGTATCAGCTGCTGTTTTGACAAGGAGAGATTGCATTACAATCAATATTATATATTATATCCTGGGGTCTGTTGTCAGCAGATAGTATTAAGACATACATAATTTATTAACAATTTCAGTAGGGGCCGAAAGTCTTAAGTGAGAATCAGGCCAAGTTTTGGTCAATCTTTGGTTAAGCTTTTAATGACTTTGTAGGTGCTAGGTTACCTTCACTGTAGTGCAAACCCATTACCTTCAGTGGAGTTAAATAGCCAGTTGTTCAGGGAAGTAGAAAATGCAGAGATTTAACAACTAAGTAATAGGTTTTTCAACACAACAAAAACAAAGGAAACGAAGAGATTTCTATTTTGGATAATCAATTTTGCATCCTGAAGAAGATACTGGCTAAAGCACTGGAAGCTGTAAGAAGCCAATTCTTTACGCTTCCAGCCAGAACCTAGCTAGAGGCCTGAATACAGCGTGTCATTATGATTAATTATGGGTAATGAGTGTTTATGAACCTAAGAAAGAGAAGCATTTATTTTTCTGGTATTATAGTGGTAGTGTCTTGTTTTGTTTAAAGCTGGGATTGCAAAGCCAAGCAGATGATGAAACCCCTTTATTAGCTCTTTTGTTTTGCTCTAGACTGTTTACTACACTTTTGGGGCCAAATCCCCATCACACAGCGGCTCTGCCAATGCGAGAGACAAGGATCCAGTTCAGGAGCTCTGGGATTTTGCATTTTTGCCTTTTGCTCTGTTTAATCCCTTTTCTGTGTCAGAAACCCCACACACCTATCCAGGATGCTGTTCAACGAGCATAAGAGGTGGTAGGACTATCCTGTCCCAAGAATGGTCTTACTCCAGCAGTTTATGAGCTCTGAGCCTGACTCAGAGCCTGCTGGAACCTCCAGGAATATTTCTCTTCATTTTTGAAAGCCCTCAGACCAGATCCTTGAGGGTTTCTCTGGAACCTTCTGGTCAGGATGATGAAAGCTTGAGAGCAGTGATGGCTGAGAGGACAGAGCTGTGACAACGGCCCTGTGCAGACGATCCTGCCTGGAACTGCCAGCCAGTGGCAATGCCACCAGCACTGTCAGTCCGGAGTGTACCTCTCCTTGCAGGCTTGGGGGGTTTCCATCCCTCCAGGGTCTCCATGCTTTCCAGCCTGGGATCCGTGTAAAGTCAGCAACGCACACAGCCCTGGCTTTATCCATAGAGGTGTTCTTGGAGATGGGCAGCAAGACGGAATGTAAAAACCCTCTGCTTCATCCCTGTGTTTTAGGAGTCTGGGGACAGCAGCGCAGCATAAGGGATTTTGGCGCTATTGGCCCCTAAGTTTTAAGGAAGGGTTGAAAAAGAAAATAGCGGTAAAAGCGGTGAAAGGAGAGAAAATCAGTATCAGGAAGGGATCGGAGAGCGGCGGGGCTCCGGCTGTTCCCCAGCGCACCAGGAGGTGGTGCACAGCCCCTGCACATCCCGCGGACGGGGACAAACCTCCTTCTGCCGGGGACAGCTCTCCCACTTGCACTGCCCAGGAAAAATACCACAGGTTTCGCCCTCCCCGGCATGCCTCTGTAACTCGGGTATTTTGGTTTGTATTCAAGGCTGGCAGTGGTAACTGTGCGAAAGGAAGCAAGTACAGGGGAACTTTACACTGCGAGCTGCTGTTGTCATGCTGCAATAATGGTAATAAAATAAAGGTATTACCAAATGACTTCTAAAGTATTATATTTACAGGACAAATGATTTTTGCTGTGCAGAATGCAGGCAAAAATGTGATCCGATTTTAGATTCCTTGTGCTTGTTTTTTCCATTTTGCACAATTCCATTCTTCTTTATTTTTCAAACTTTTTCATTAAATGACAGTAAAAATAAATTAGTAAGGGTAAAAATAAATAGATTTTCATAAACCATGAAATCCACGTGTACTAATTAAAAAATAATTAAAAGATGTGTCATGAAATTGTGTTATTGGTTATCTCTTACTCAAAACAGGAACTGCCACATACTTCCCCTTTCTCCTTACTGGAATAGAGCACGTTAGTAATAAGGAGTTTTAAATACATTATATGGCCTTTGGTTGTAATATAAAAAAATAAATAATTTGGTTTTGTGACAAAACATAGCTTAATTGCTGAATTCCTGAAACATGAGAAAAAGAAACATATTAGTTTCAGGCAAACTGAAGTTTTTATTTCATTTTAGAAATCTCGGTGTGTGATTACAAAGCTGCCATATGAAAACTCATTTTACATTGTGAAAAAAAATTATACAGGCACAAATGCAGCTTATCAGAAAATAAAAAATAGACTCAGTTTATTGTTCCTGATATTACAGAAGTTCTGTTTTGCTTTTTTTGGGTGTTTTTTAAAGATGAACAATGGTCTCTAAAAGAAGCATTCTTTTAAGCTTATCAATTGTCAGTGATTAGCAAAGTCTATTGTGGGATAGTTTAGACTGCCAGTATACAAAAAGCAGTATATTCCATACTTTCTCCAGAACAAAATGAAATACAGTCTTTTTATAATTTTTTCTTTTGACACCTTTAACTTTTTTTCTGTCCTGGCTAACAAATATTTTTTTCAGGCAAATGTTACATGTTCCAGGTAGAGAAGCTTCTGTTGTTTTAATGAGAGCAGATTTCTTCAGGTAGTATGTATATATGTTGTTAGAAGCAGATCTCCATTCAACATGTTATTAAACAATCTTTTTTTAAGGTGTGGGGGAAATTAAGTTGTATAAAGATTAAAGAAACTATAGGATTAAATTTGTGCTGAGTTCCTTGCTTCTCCAGTCAACATGTTATTAAACGATCTTTTTTAAGGTATGGGGGAAATTAAGTTGTATAAAGATTAAAGAAACTATAGGATTAAATTTGTGCTGAGTTCCTTGCTTCTCCAGTCAACATGTTATTAAACGATCTTTTTTAAGGTATGGGGGAAATTAAGTTGTATAAAGATTAAAGAAGCTATAGGATTAAATTTGTGTTGAGTTCCTTTCTTTTTAAAATTTTGAGAAGTACTGGATAGGTTTTTTAATCCCTACCTTCATAATAACACATATACCTATTTATTTTGCATTTTGCTTTGGAGGCAGGTGTCACTTTGGAAGTGAGGGGTTAGGGAGAAAGAATGGTGGCCAGCTGTAAATGTAAACACCCAAAGCATCAACCAAAAGACCCGATAGCATATTTTAAATTTTAGGTAAAAAAAGCTTTTAGAAGGTTGTATCAGAATCTCTGTTGTTTTATATCACTGTCACTCCACTGCAGTCACTGGAGCTACACCGGCCCGTGTCAGCCAAGAGTCTGGGCTATTGTTTTGAATCTGATTTTAAGAGTAAGTGCTTTTCTACAAACCTTTAAAAGTTCAGCTTTGCTTATTCAAGTAAGTGAATTTTTCGAACTCTGACTTAGAGTATTAAAAAGCCATTTCAGAATATAGCCAGATCTTCTGTTCCTGCTAATTTAACTTTCCCATATTATCTTTAGAGAATGTCATTTTTCGAGCACGCTAATGCAGCAAACTTTTATACCATCATTAAGGATCACGGTTTATTGGATTTCATCTGACTACTCAAGCAAATATTTGTTTAGTGACACTCTTAAATACAAGCTTGTACTACAAATGTCAGAAATGCTGTTTGAAAGTTTATGAGTAAAAACTTCATTGCTTTTAAGAGAACCTGGAAAGGAATGAAAATGTGAAAGTTTTACATGAACTTTCTCTGTGGTGCTATGAGAAAGGTATTTGGCTCCTGGGATTTTTGTCAAGAATCTTATGTGATAGTAAAAAAATTTATAATTAAGTTTAGGAAAAATATGCATAAGATAGAGATATAGCTCCAGCAGTGTGGATGCAGGTGTTTATCTATCTCTCTTAAGCAGTCATTTTCGTTGGCAGGTCTTGATAGGAACAATTAAATGTACAATATTCTAACATCACAATGACTTTATCTGGATTTTCATGTTGTTAAGCTAATGGAAAGTTTACTATTTTATTCCTTTTCTTTGGATCTTTTTTCTCTTTTTTTTATCTGGTTAAAAAAAAAAAAAAAGATAGAGAAACTGCATTTTGCAATTTTTTATACCCATTGCTGAAAATCTGTCACAGCTACCAAGGAAAGCTGAAGAAAACCAGAAACAGAAAGACTATTATTTATAGCTAGCAAGATACAGGATGGCACCATATGGTAGAATTTATCAAATTCTTTCCTCTCTCATGCAGGGCAAATGGGGGCTGTAGACAGTTCCCTCTTGCAGTCCTTGCTTTGCTGGCCACTCATTCATTTACTCTGTGGGCTGAATCCTGCTCGACCAGCAGCTTTTACACCCCTAAACTCACTTCTGAGGGCCAGGCAAGCAGGGCTTGGCCCCCCGTGTTTATTTCTTCTCTGCTAACAGAGTTTTGCTTGAATGCTGTTTGCATTTCAATCAACTGAAACAAGAGGACAGATAAATTAATGCCTGACTTAGCTCTTCCCATCCGATACTGAAATGTAACCGTGGTCTGCCGAGGCTTTAAGTTTGCAGGGTGACACTTACCAGGTGTAAGGTGCTGTAAGGTTAAGAAGCATCAAACCTATAATAACAGTCTGACTTCCTCTTCATTTTGTCTCCCTTTGTGTTACATACTAGGGCAAGGAAGGTCTGCCAATCACTATCATTTCTTTTTCTTGTTCTGTAAAGACTGGGTCGTCCCAGCAACAGGCCTGTGACAGGCTGGTATCCATTTAGAGCTCCAGGGGGGTCCTAATAGGATTGAACCAAAAGATCAAGTGAATAGCTTCCTATTTTAGATTTGTAATAACTCTGAACTGCTTGCATATACATGGACCTTACAGTGTTTTGAGGAGACTTTTTACCAGAGAAAAGATCTGTCTGTTTCTAAGAGGGCTGTACTTTGGAAAGCATGCCCCTTAGCCTACTCCATCCTTAGAAAAAGGAAGAGGAAAAAAAAAAAGACAGACCAAATTAAGCCCATTTCTCTTTCTCCTGCACACACAAAATTGGAAGGTGTCATTTCCTTTCATTAATTCATTTTGCCAGATCAAAGTAAATAGCCTGTTTATGGAGAACAAAGAAGCCCCTTTTTGGTATTCTGTTGAAGTCGCTATCAGATTTAGAAGTTTACTCATCTTTCTGAAATCTGGCAAGGCTGCATGCTGCTGAGATTACAGCCAAACAGCTCATGCAAAACGGGCAAATAAATTCCATGCAAAACAAATTCTAACAGAGGAAGAATTAGGAGGAGGCATTTTGTTGATTTGGGAGACTCTCGAGAGGCCAGGGCTCTCATTCAGCTTGCAGAGGGGGCTTTGGTAAACCCACAATACTCAGCATGCAGATGAAGAGCCACTGAGAGAGGGAGGAGCTGTATTTTGTTAATGTTATTTTCACCAATCATGAAATCCATCAGGAAATAGATGTTGCTTTATACATTTCATTCCCAGCCGCATTCTTATATCTATTGTTTACTAGAAACAGTGCTTTGTGTGGAACTTCTTGGAGGGCAAGATGCCAGGAGTAAACACGTCAAGATCTAGCTCCAGGAATTATAAAATACATTTCTGAAGAGGACCAAATTTGGGTAGAGTGTTAATTTTCCTAAAGTATAGCTTCCAAAGCTTCTGAAGCATCTCCTTCAGAGAGGGTGGGACTGTCATACTGCAGGTGGGACTGTCATAGGAGCGGCACTCGTTCTGCTGCCTCCTCCCAAGGCACAGAAAACTAACTCCAACCAGGTTACAGCTGTGTGTTGAAGATCCCTAGTGCTGCCCAGCCAGGATGACCAGCCCTGGAGGGGTGAGCTTCGGTACCTCAGCTTTGATAACACCATGCCAAGTGATGACACCTGAAGGCTTGTCCAGGAGAGCCTGTCTTTTGAGTACTCTCCTTGTGCTCTTTTTTTTTTTGCTGCTTAGATAATATTCAATGCCAGCCTCTACAAGCAGCCTGAGACCATCTCTGAATCTCTCTTTCAGAAAGAAGATTTTTAGTCTTTGGCTTCTCCACCCTGCCCTAGAAAATACTTTGGTTTTAGCGACAGAATGCCTTCATCACCTTAAAACCAGCCCTAGACTCTTTTGGGGGCGCCTTCCATTGTCAAAGCCTGTACTTTCTATACTAAAAGTGTAAGATGCACACATACCAAGAAATACAAAGACTATGTCTGGGTAAGAAAATTCTGTTTTCCATGTAGGATCTTGGAACACACATACTTCCCTGGCACTTTTATCAGTACAAATTTTGAAAAGGATTTTGCATAGATTAGGGACCCAAAGGCACTCAGTTAATTAGAATTAGGGGCATCCCTCTGTGAGAAAGGATTAGGCAGGTAAAAGACTAGGACTGTGATCTGTCACCTTATAGGGACAATGGTGAAACTGCAGTTCATTGGTTCGGACCCTGCATGTGGGGTTGAGATACATGACAATGAGCACCAAGATGAAGGGAGCTGGGGGAGGGACACGTAGCAAAACCCAGGGGCATCTGGAATGGGCTTTGAATGGATTTTCCTAGGGTATGTTTTTTCCTTAACTCCAAATTTCTCAAACTTCCCTTTTGCATTCAGGCAAATCAAAAGGAAGACATGCAAAAGAGATTTTTATAAAGGTCCTTACAAGCATTTATGTTGTTTTTCACTCAGATTTTGTAATGAATATGGTGTAACATGGTCTGAAAAACTGAAACAAATGTTTATGTTTTATGCATATTTTATTACAAATTTTAGGGTTCTTTTGATGAGACTTTTGGCATGCTTTCTGCAATTCAAAAAAAAAGAGGACATTTTTTCTTTGCTACAGCTTTGCTTTGAAAACCTCTGTCATGAAGACTCTCATTCTGGCAAAGGAAGCCTTAAAGGATCTTCTTAACAAAATACAAAGAAGTTCATTTACCTATAAGGTCCAAAGTTTTGATGAAATTACCTTAGAGGCTTTGAATATTGCTTTCCGGTTGTGAAGGAGGCAGAAAGTCTTTATGACAAAGAATGTATAAATCATGTTACAATCCCACACTTTGTTGCTACTCATTTTGAAATCACTGTAATTTCAAACATTAAAATCTGAAATTTGCATGCCCAAGGAAAAGGAAAAACCTGAAGCCAACTCTTCAATTTTTTTTCCTGTTTCATCTCTTCCATTCAGCCAGGTCTACCAGCTTGATGTTGTCCCTGGAGAAGAAAGTTTGGTTTCCTGATGCCATTTATCCCAGACTAGCTTTCCACCAAAGACTGAAGCACTAAGTCATAGCAACATCTCCCCCAAAAAATTGCTAATATTTACCTTTTTTTCTCTTGTTTTGCTCTTATTTAAATTTAGATCTCGTTTGGCTGCAGCAGGTGGTGAGGAATGTAAGGACTGGTGTAAGGACACTTGATAAATTACAGTTTTGACATAAAAATGGAGCTCTAAACTTAATATGTTGGTTTGGAATTCTTTTTTTTTCCCCTCTTTCAGGCCTCAGAAAAGAGCTGTGAAATTAACATGATAAATCCATTTTAATCGATTTTCTTTAAAGGATTTAAAGGCTCAATTCCATGGAGAAGCTACCTGGCAGTGTTGAGGCCTGACCTCACAAACAAGCACAGTGAGAACCTGTCTGTCTGCCTGGGGATGTGTTCTTCAGTCTTCACCTGCAGAAGAAAAAACTACTGGGCTTTAAGAGATATTTATAATGTTTGCTTTTTCAATGTATTACCAAGGCAGTGTTTGCATGTGTGTTTGCAAATGAAGCATTGACTCAGAGTTAAAATCTCTGTGTCTAATTCTGAGTCTTGTGGCCATTTCTACCACTTGCAGGACTTAAGTTTCACAACTGGTTTCCAAGCAGTTTTCTCTTCAGCAGTTTGATGTCTCTGATAAAATGTTTCAAAAAGGATCCTGAACAAACACGGTGTGATAAAGGTGTCTGTTCTCTCCTTACCTTCTGGCTTTCTCCAAGGGTTGCAGTCCTGACTCCTGTTAGACAAAGACCCTATCTGTGAAGAAAACAAATATTTTATTTAATCCTGATATCTGATGTGTGTTCTCTTTTGTCCTGATCTAGACTAAGCTGTCCAGGTCAGGGATGGTCACCTTTGCTATTATTCTGTAACCTGTCTGCAGAAGAGAATTACTTTTTGGTTTATGTTGTACAGCACCTGGCTCCTGGCACGGTGCTAGTACAAATAATAATAATGTACAGTACCTGGCACAGCAACTCCTTGTGCTCTCCATATGTGGCACTGCCATAAATGTGATAGTGCAATACCTCCAGTCAACACTCAGAATTACCTCTTACTGGAACTAAATGGATGTGGGTGCTCTCGATGATAAATCTGCCCACCCTGGCCCATGCTTTTCTTTATGCAGTTAGCTGCAGTGAGGGATGGGGGTTTTTTTCTGACAAACTACCCACTTTTCAGTTGCAAACACAAGAAGATACTTCCCAAGGGCTTGTCTGGCCACGACATGGCAGAGCTGTGCTATTGCTCTGTGTGATGGATCTCCTGGGGCTGCCTTGGCCCTGAGTCTGGCTGTGGCACTTCATGTCAGCCGCCCTTGGAGCAGACACTCCGCCACGCTCCCCTCATGAGGGCCGCACTCCCTGTCCTGCCATGCCTGTTCCTCTGCAAGGCTTGAACAAGAAAGTGAACAGGCTCGGGTAGAATTCCAGAGGCAACTCCAGAGGGGAGCTCTGGGACGGGGGAATCACTCTGTAAGAGGGATAAATACTGCTCAGCAGTCAGCATGCAAGGAAAAGGGCACTTAAAAATCAGCAAAAGCACAAGAAATTAAAATCAGAAGTTCTCCAGCCTGGCTCGCACGGAGCTCGGCCTGTCCCCCACACCAGTAAGGGCGGCGCTGCCGTGGCCCTGTGCCCCTCACAGCCCTCACGGCCCCGAGCGGCCGTCGTGCGTCCGGCCCAGCTCCTTCGCTCTGCTCGGAGACTCTACCAAGTATGACATTATTTATATCATGTATGTTTATATTATACCCATGTGGCAGAAATGAGTGAGCCCATTATTGTGGTGAAACTGCTTTATTCCGAGGGAAAAGCCCTGTCAGTTTTTGGACTCGCTCTCTCTCCTCTTTTGCTTGTAGGCCCAAAGGGCTTCAGCTCCATTAATGCTGAAATATCTTTTTTTGCTTCGTCTGACTACAGACCACACCAATAAGCCTCAGGTCTGCCAGACTTGTGAAGGAGTTACACTTAGAGAAGCTCTAGAGCCTTCACAGGGAGAGGGGAAGAGCAATGAAGAGGGAGGCCGGATCTTAACACCTTTTTTTTCTCTCAGCTAGTTTTATGGGAGCTGGTTTACACCAACTTTGACCAGAAAAAGTCAGTCTGTGGCATGGGAGGCTGTGAATTTTACATGACTTCTCTGCACCAAATTTAACCATATATTCTGTCAGAGTGCCTCAAAAAAACCACCCATGTAACAATACTCTTCCCTAGAAGTGTGCATTCAGAGCATTACTGTGGAAAAGCATATGGCTTGGCTTACTGCACAGCGAATTTCCCACATAGACAAACCCTCTGTCTGAGAGAAAGAAGACAATTGGGGCATAAATCTTTTAAAAGTGTAAAATGATAGCTGTCTTGGCAATGGCAGATCTGATAAAGTGTATTCCACCTGGTGTGGAAAGGCAGCATATGGCCACAGTAATCTGTAGTTCAATCACAAATTCAAGGATTTAAATTCTAGCCTGGAAGGCTTTCTTGTCTCTGTCTCTCCTCAGCCTTGTCTACGAATAAGTCTGTTCATGTGGCATGAGGCAAAGAAAGGGGACGTTGTTCAGTGGTTGTGCTCTGGGTATGAGGAGTGCTGGGCTTGGCTGAACTTTACAGAAATTTCCTTTCAGATCTTCCATACTGCAGGGAAACCTGAACAGTGTTTCCCATCTACAACCCACCTCCCAGATCTAAAACATCTCCAAATGGGTACACCAAAGCTTTCCTCTCTAGCACCCACAACATTTATAACACTTTTAATTACTGTTAATTGCTCAAAGTTGTAATTTTCTATATTGCTAAGCCCAAGAATAGATATAAGAGTTGAGCACAGGGAATATCTGTAAATGCCTCTTCTAGCCTTCTTCCTCCTGAAAGATCTGAGAAGCATTCTGCAGGAATGCTCCACTCTGGCTTTTTCATGTAGTTATAAACTTTTTCTATTTCGTCTTTGCATAATTTTTCTTTTGATTAGACAAAGTATACAGAGGAATCCACAAGTTACTATGTGACTGGAGTGTTTGTATAGGCAATCTGGGAATTTCTCTTTTCATAACCATATTGAAAGGATCTACCCAAGCTTCCACGTAAACCAGACATAGGCTGTGATTAAGTTCTGCTGAGCAAGATTGAATATTCCTGCTGGGAATCTGAAAAGGCAGTTTTAATGGAGTAAGGAAAATCTCTCTGAAATCAATACAGGAAAGAGAGGCTGACAGTTTTGTTATTAATTATCTTCTGGTTAAAAAGCTCTTTAAGAGTATTCCAGATACTTCCTAAAATTGGGGGGGAGCTATTGATAAAGTTTATGCTTCATGCTTATGTTTAGTGAATAGTTAGATAGTTTTCTGTTAATATTTCTCAGAAGAGAATATATTATTTCTCTTTTTCTTCAGCGAAGAGCTACATGCAGGATGAGGCTCTGTGTACACACTTTAACCCAGGCCCCGGGGGCAGACACTTTACCGCTCAAAGCTTGACCTACTCTGTGTCTCTTTGTGCTTTCTCCTGGGACTGATGTAAATCTTGATTCATTGATTTTAGAGGGATCCTAAATGGACTATAGGAATATCTTCACTGCTTTTAGTTCAGGGTTTCATAAAGGTCCCATTGCTGCAGGAGTCCGTGCTGAAAGAGTGACCAAGTTCTCTGTGCCTTTACTGGAGCAGAACCAGGCCAGCTCCAGCACATCTGTGACATCTGGATGCTTGAAGGCATCTCCCTCTCTTGCAAGGAAGAGAAGAAATAATCTGTTGGCACTGGTGGCACTCCAGTGCAAACTTCCCACTGCTGAAGTGAGGCGTGAGAGAAACTGCCTTTCCCCCGTATTGCTCTTCACCCAGTAACAAGGTCTATAAATCCCAAAGCCTGGGGGCTCTGTGCAGCTGAACAAGGAGGGTCACTAGCTTTCTCTCCTCTCTGTTTGAGTGCAGGGTCTCTGTGCCTGTCTAGATGTGTCCATTTCTTTACTTACTGTAATACCTTAGAGCGCAAGAACCTGCAGTACTTCTGGGTGAAGAGAAGTACTCCAATTAGAAAAGGATCTAATGGGGGTAGACAAATCCATACACCTTCCTAAATTAAAAAAAAAAAACCAAACCACAAAAACCCCCCCAAACTAACATCAGTAAAGACCATTTTTGGCTGCAGTTTAAAGACAGCTGGAGTCATGCTCTATGAAATCAGCTTCTGCGTTTTTAAAAAGTATTAGGCCAAAGACAATCTTCTGTCACTACTACTTAATCTTACCCCTCCAAAGGTCATTCAGTGGTACCACTAGGTTCTCGGCATGCCATTAAAAATGGAGAAAAAATGTTCTTATATGGTGATAGCATAATGAAACACAACCTTCCACTGGCCAGTGGGACTCTCAAGGCAGAGATATGTGGGGGTTTTATAGTGTTTGTGAAGGATACTTTATGTTCTGTAACATATGGTATTGTTGTTACTCTTTTGATTTGTAGTTTTGGGCAGACACATTCTCATAACCTCTGTGCGCCTTCGGCTTTGGAGGTCCTAAAGCTGCTATTGTTCAGTCAGTTTCCAAGCTCAAGAAGAATGTTTTCTTCATAAAGAACATGTTAAATATTACCAGAATTTCAGCATCAGTTTTATATTTCAGGCATATGATTTGGCATGTTCTACAGATGACGGAACATAGCTTTTAAGTTATGATTTAATTTAGATTTTTTAAATTAAAGAAGCAGCTGTTCCTCTACATATGAAATATGAGTCCTCTGTAACTTCACTTACATAAGCGTTGTTTTCAAGGTATAACATATTGGATAACCTAAGAGCAGAATAAGGGCTGGATTCAGTCTAAGATCTGTCTAGCTGCTTCCTACCACTGAGTGAGTGCAAGGCTCGGGTAAGCTTGACAAATCATTGTCAGTCGCTTGGATAAAGTTTATTTCTCTCTCTTCGCAGTTATCATTCTTTTGCCAGACATACCTGCCTTCTTAGCTGAGCAGAGTCTGCACATTGGTAATTAGATTTATGGCAGTTTTGGTGGTGGAAGGAGTTTCAGTAGTGGGTAAACTCAAGGATTGCAAAGGGGAAGGCAAATCCTTAGGTATTCCAGATACCACCTATGCTGGGTGAAATGCTCCTAATGCAGAGAGAGAGTGCAAGATCACTTTGGGTCTATTTTAAGAATGTAAGGAGTTAGTGTGTGATGTTGTGAAGAACATAAGATTCCCCTCATGTTTATGTGTTGCTGATAGTTTGGTAAACCATACACAACATGGACTGCAGGGTTATGTATGGACACCTTTACTGGTGCCTTGATTTTTCAAATGACATAAAGTCCTTCTGGCTTTGCACAGTGTTTGACGTTAGATTTTTTCCCTAAGATTTCCTGTGGGTTTTTTTCTACCTTTTTCATCTGTGATTTCATGAACTTCTAAAAAACAATGAATGAATTGGCTGTGTAATATTCTAAAAAGAATGCACACAGGATATCCAAATGTGTGCTAATAGCTGTGCTGCGGGCAGTGCAGTGCCTTTGTGGCATGAGAAGTCTCTCTTCTAGGAGTGTGAGAAAAAGAAATTATTTAGAATTGAGTTTTTCCACACTTGACTAAACATCTGTAACTCTGATAATAAAGCTAAAACCAAAAATTTTTCTTCTCATTCAGTATGGTTTTTGCTTACTGCTATTAGTCAGGAGCAGTTGTGGTGCAGTGAGGAACCAGTGCTTCAGGATTTCTGAACAGGAAGGGAAAGAGGTCCATTTTTCATGCACCTATCTGCTCTCAGGTTTTCACTCATGTCTCTTCTTGGGGCATCCTATGAAGCAGTGATAAAATGAATGTCCTTGACATTTCCTGCACCTCATTCCAGATATTGCACGTCATTTATATGCAGTCTCACAATGCAATAATTTTTCTAACATATTGTGGGTAGCTGAAATATGTGGTACTACTTGTATGAGGAAAAAACTTTGGTTTAAACCTTAATGCTGTGTTGTTGGGTTTCTTAAAATCAGCTTCAATGTGCACCAGTCCTTAGATGAGAGCTTCACACACTTTTTGAGGCTCAGATAGATCATGGCTGTTATTGCTGTGCCAGTGTCAATTGTGATGGTTGCTCATCCTTGGTTTCATGGTTCAGTACTGAGCGCAGGCCTGGGGTAATAATGAGATGGGTAAAAGGCCTCTTCCCATTCACACCTCCTATTAAATCACCAAATCAAAATAGTTGATGCAGAGGATCGTGGTCCACAATTACTTGCTGCAGTCTTTTTAAAATTCTTTATTTCATAGAATTGCTTAAAATGATTTTTTGAGCTCGACAGCTTTAATATAAACAACTTCATTATTTTGGTTTTACTCTTAAAATGTTGTTAAAATATTTCTTTAATAAAGTAGCTAATCCTGTGAGATAAGGCAATGATATGACATCAGCAGATCAAAAGTTTCATTTATCAAATATTTGAGTAAAATATTTAGCCATTATTTGTCTGTTCCACCTTGCTGTTTTCAAATTATTTGCTGAATTTGACCTGAATTTTAAAATATTTCTGTGTAGGGTCACAACATGACATTTCCTGATGAATATACTATTTTTTCTGAAGAATTTTACCCTGCTGTGTTGGAAATGCCTCATGTGACTGTAAAGCACTGACAAAAAGTGAGTTTTGAATAAAGAGCCTGGTTAGTGCTTCATGCAGGGAATCTCCACCAAGAAATTCAGCTAAGAAAAGTGGAGTTGCTAATGCAAAGACTTTCACTGGGAAAAGTTGGGGATAGAATGAAAGCAGTAAATCAGTGATTTAAATCAAGACTATAAGTCCATAAATTCCTTTTTCAGCAGTAGGTTAAACTGTCAGGTTTAACAAAAGCTTACAGCACTCGCTGGTCCTGATTCTGCACGTGCTATTGCTACCAGGTGTCCTGCTCCCTTCTGGGACCTGCCCACCGAGGAAACAGGCCTGCCTGGGACCTTGCCTAGGTGGGGCAATGCCTCAGACATGGTATTCATGTGGACATTTCCAGTGCTGCTGTGCAGGCCCTTTGATAAAAAATACCAAACCTGACAGATTTTCCATGATCATGTATGATAGACCCAGTGTGAGAAGAGTCTTACTCTGGAACTACCATTCTGACTTTTTTTCCTGAATGGTCTGAATAAAAAGTCACATAATTATTCATAGATAAATATCGCAATAGAAATTACATATTTATATATTTGTGCATTTATATATTTTATATTGGTTATACATTGAATATATACTTATTTCTCACTATTTTATCTGGTTTCTGATATAAAGGCAGATCACCGAGATGTACAGAGGTAAACCACCTTTTCGCTTGTCATATAAATGATTGGAATTGCTTTATTCCTTCAAACAGTCTTCCAGTTTTATCACACCAGCTGCTGCTGTGTTGTCCTTGTCACAAGTCTCTCAGTGTATCCTACACAAATACTTCTTTTCAGGTTTTATAGTCTAGTCATCAAATTAACTTTGGATCACAATGTTTCTTGGGACAGCAGCAGCTCTGTGGAATGCATGCTCAGCAATCAAATCAGTTGCTCAGCAAAAAGGGCAAGAAAGACAATAGGAATTTCAGTGTGCTTGTGGACTTCATCAAAGGGTGTTTGTGTGAGTTTTACAAGGACCTAAAATGGGCTGTTGCGAGAAATCTGAGGAGATCAGAGTGGACTAATATAGTTCATGAGTCCATTTTTGTGGACAACATCTTCAGCTCTTTGCTGGGCTGGTTTTGCCTGATGGAACTTTCACTCTGTGTTTAAAATAAGTCCCTCTCTAAGCTGTTCCCTGCTATTCCTCCTGATTGTTGCAATGGTTGAGTGTGGTGAATGTATTGAAACTCAACCACTGAGGGTAAGCAAGAGCTATAACTGAAATAACATTAGCAGCAGAACTGGGAGCTGCACTAGGTCCTGTAGGCTGCTCAGTCCCTTGAAAAGGAAAGTTAATTTTAGGTGCTGCAAATGCCTTCTGCGGGGCATCTGCTCAGCAGAAATTTCCTCTGCACATCTCAAAGTCTGGCTTAGACAGGTTAATAAATCTCTGCCTCTCTTTGGCTGCAGACGTTTGGCATTTTATAGCTGCAGAAGGTGAAGAAAGAGAAAGTTAGGTCTTGTATGGAAAGATAATTCTAGGGCAACACCAAAGGAGTACACAGACTTCTTAATTCTTGATGCTCTCTTCTAAGTAGTGGAGCGTGTTGTTCTAATAGAAAACAAAAGCTCAGAGTGCAGAAAGGCTGAGAATTGAGAAGGCTGAGTGGACAGAAAGGAAACAGATTTCTTTGCAGAGGAGACTGGGGAGATGTAAGGAAATCTGTATGTGTGTACATGATTTGTGGCTGTCACTGAAGCTATAGAGTGGCCTAAATCAGATTCTAGAAACTGTAATTTATTCTATACCGCTGATAAATGAACTCAAATAATATTGATTCAAGATATTTTCTTATTTTAATGGGTTTTGTGTACACCCAGTTTGAAATGCTCAACAAAGTTATAAAAATGTCCTATCAAGTTTATGTACTTCTAAATTGTGATTAATTTGATTTACAAAAGACAAAGTCTAAAAAGAATGGGAACATTCATAACCCAGTGATTTAGTGCAAAACATAAAATTACTGGCAAAATAATACAGTTATGTGTTTAAAAAATGTAAGGAATAAGTTCCAATGATGCCATAAATTCCAGGAAAATATTTTAGGAACTACAACATAGAAATTTATTGTGGCTTGGCTGGAATAATGATTTCTCCTCGGCCAACAGAACACTTTATAGCTTTAAATCTATGGATCAGTATCAAAGCTGATTTTATCAGAGGGGCTTTTTTTAGATTTATATGTTATTGTCTAAATTTAAAATATTAAAAATAGCAGATAAATTAACAGTTATTTTCAACTTAAAATGTAATAATTTAAATTAAAAATTAAGCAGCTTGTATTGTGCATGATAAATTTGCAAGGTACGTAGGCTCAGCAAGACAATTCTCACTTTTCCCCCCTGGGATGGTGTCAGGGGCACTGCTGGCAGTGTTCTGTTCGGTTCTCCAGGCAAACTTGACAGGGTGGGTTTGATAGAATTGTCTGATTATTTGGAGGCTCACAATTCAACCTCTAATAAAAGGCACACCTCTGTAAGCAAGAGAGCTACACGAGCAAAATGGTGCTGTCCCTGATTGCTATGAGTTGGCACAGAGGGAAGTTCTGTTCCATTGCCTTACAGGTCCATTTTTCCTTATGCAGTGCAGAGATGCTCCCCTGAACCCCTTCTTCTTAGCAGGGCAAAGACAAGGGTGTGGAAGATCTGAGCAATTTTATTGTCCTCTGTGTAATGCTGCAAGATCTTTTTCCTTCTATAATGGCTTGGGGTGTTTTTGTGGTCAGGTGGAACTGTGTGCCCGGGATCTATTAATATGACCAAGTTTTGGCTCTGTTGAACCTTTAATTCAGGTGAGCCATGGCCAGAGATAGGGGTGTTCAAAGGCAGACTGCTGCACTGCTGAGATCTTCACACTGATCATTTCTGTAATGCTCTAAGTGGGTGGAGGTTTAAGTGACTGTCAGGTCAATAAAACTCGATGTTCCTGCCCTAAGGATTTTACTGTCCAAAGTTCACTTGCACATTATGACCCAGATTCAAGAATTTTTGAAGTCAATTAAAATTTTTCCACTCACGTTCCTGTTGCTGAAACACATTTCAGCTGTTCATCGCATAGCCATGACTGAGTATGCAAGTGAAAGGCAGAGGGGGTATTGTCCCATTCATCCTCCAAGCAGAGGACCCTTGAATACACTCTGACACCTGTCACCCTTACAGGTGTTTCTAGAGACCCTGTGGTTCTTCTCTTCCTGTTGAAGTTTGATCTGCATGAATTTGTGAAGCCCTTCATTGCAAAGAGGGGATATTTTGTGTCTGCCATGTGTCTGCTGAACCCTGCTTCTCTCTGCCTTGTTTGTGGTGGCATGGAAATCATCCTAGGTGTCTGCAGCTCATGCCATCTGGAGGGCTCTGTCCATTGCCTCCTTCCCAAAGAAATCATGGTGAAAAAGGTGGGGATGGCAAACTGGCATTGAAGTGCAACATAGGTACATCAACACCAGCATTAAACTGTGGGGCCTCTCTGAGGGTTTCAGTCCCACTGCAGCAGCACAGGGCTTGGGGAAAATGTGAGAATCTGCTACAGGACAAAAATAAGTGTTTGAGTCTTGCTGCTCCAGGAATAATGCCAATAAAATTATAGGTATATTTATATATGTATAATTCTCCGTCCAACTGCTTCAAAACACAGTGTGTCTTCACCACGTCTCAGGCACAGGATTCACTTGGAGCTTGTATTTGCAGCTAATGCAAAGGTCTATGCAGGTAGTGTGGCTGCAGTGCAGTAAACAGCCTGCAGAACTGCAAAATCCCTGTCTGGGTTGGCTGCCTTGTCATTTAACAGCTTAGTTTTTGGGTAATTCAGATCGGAAGCTAGACTTAAGAATCAGATTTACCTCATTTGGTAGTGGAAATGTTCATCTGGGACCTGCTTTTATCTGTCCAACGTTTCTAGTCTTCAATATGGGTTACTCATATTTGGCCAGGAACTGAAGTGGTTTCACTGTGGCTATGTGAGAGAGGAAAAATAAATCAAAGGGCCTAATTTTGAAGGAAGAAGCCTATTCTCTTGTGAGAAGTCTTCTCTCTCTTATTAGAACTCTTTGCTTTCATGTAGAGAATCATCCCAGAGTTCTGGCAAACTAAGTGAGGTTTTTCTGGGTTATTTGCTGGGGAAAAGGCCAATAATGCAATTTAAAACTGCACAGAGTCCAAATCTTATTTTTATCTAAATCTCCCAAAAGTGTTGCTTTTTGCATTCATGTCACTTAATAATTCAGTCCTGATCTTCCAGTCTGTCTTTATTTTCTGACCCATTTTGGGGTTTCAAATACACTCCCTTTTCCTCAAACATCCTGTCACATACCAGAGGTGTAACCATATCCACCATCTCAACTCCAGGTGGCTGGAAGCTGATTCTGCATAAATTAGAGAGAAAAGCTACATTCTTCTCTTCTTTCCAAGAAAATTGCCCCAAATTAAACTTACAGACAATAAACCTTGTCAGAAAAAGCCTACATCTACCTTCTCTTTAAAAGTTCTCCATATTTAATATTCACACAAACAAAAATGGTTTTCAACCATCGTTGACTCTTATTTCTTTACCTTCCTCTGTAGTTTTTGAAGCCCAGATTTTGGCATAACCTGTTACCTGCAAGAGAACTAAATAACCCCATGCTCATGAACAACTTGATTAAAAATGCAATGCAGTGGATTTCAGTAACAGAAATAGAATCTAATGCATTACCCATAATCCCATTACCACATAAAACTTAACTTTTGCATTACATAGCATAAACATATAAAGAAAATGTTTCTCCTTAAATACAGCTTTTGTTAATGAATACCTGAAGATGACTGGAACTATTGCAGCAGAAGCACCTGCTCCAGGAGCTGGATACTCCTATGTTAGTGAGGATAGAGACTATACTGACATGGCAGCCTGCTGAAGCCTTTGGCTTATAGTTATATGAGTCAGTATCATTTGATTAACATCAGTGGAATTTTGAAGTTCTATCCCTTTCTTTTGCATTTCCAGTTATTTCATGCCAAGTATGTTTAGAAAAAAACCCAATCTCACAGAAATTTGGGCTGTAATGTTTCTGTAAATCCCTCACCCTTTATGGACAAAAGCAGGACATTTCCTAGATTCAGCTGACAGGAGCTGACATGCATTGTGTGCTTGCAACTGTTTTTGTCTCTACACGGAAATGTGTGTACTGAGACCAAATCTCATCAATGACTGCAATTGTTGGTCTTGTGAGAATTCCTCCATTCTGGTACCGAAACTTCTCATAGTCATCAGACATTTGCAGCTCTGAATCCTTATGAAATCTCAAACCACTTTACTGTCAGACTTTTAGTCTGAAATTGGTGCGCTCCAAACTCACACAAAGCAGCTGTAAAAAACAGGTCACCCCATACAATTCTTTTCAGTTTCCAGACAGAAAAACTACCTTCTTTCTATTCATACTCATATATTATTCCTGTAGCACTGAAGAGATTTGTTTGCCAGGAAAAGTAGTACTGAATTATTTCCAATGTGCCTAATTCTGGGATACAGCAACTGAGCAGAGTGAAAGGGGTCACTGTGTCCAGGGCTCATTACCTTTTGGAAGAAGCAGCATGATAGTCCACCTAATCCACGAGTTAATTTGAGAAAACTACAGCAGCCATCATCATTGTAGAATATTGCTGTCAATAATATACCAGCAAATATATTTACCCTCAAAATTTCTTCTCTCTTTCATGAGTGCTTATTCTTTACTATGAAATCAGCACTGCTAGGTGAACCCAGCACAACTTTAAAACCAAGTGACAACCTTCTGGGTTTCTATTTTTCTCCATTGCAGTCCAGATAGTTTTTGATTTTAAAAGAGTATCCATCATTAGCCAAAAAGAAAAGGCTCGTAGGAGTATTGTGTTGATACTTTATTGTTTTTACAAAATGCATTACAAGTTTGATATCTACTGTCAGGGATGAGATAAACAAAAAATGAGTGCAATATGGTCTTGCCCTGGGTGAGCTTGCTGCAATACTCGTCAATTTTAAGACTTTTTCATGGCTCCTAAACTCCTTTCTGAAATGTTAAAGGTCCCACTAATCTTATCAGGTCATTGATTACCACCTGCTGAGCACAACAAAGAGCTAAAGAATGTGCATTACCTTCAATACACATCAGTGGTTTTACTCTCTACCTCCCTCTAAAATTATCCCGTTTCTTTAAAAGGTGTGAATATTGAAATTACCTCGTTCAAAATGTACGTTGTGTGTGGGGGGTAGTCAGCATCTGTTTCAACATTGTGCCAGGTGATACAGCACACTGTGGTATAATTGCAACTATGGGACCCTGAGTGCCAGGGATCCAACACTTACCCAGCTGGTGACAATGGCCAGCACAAGGGAAGTTTCCATGGAGCATCATCCCTTTCCTTTAGCTATCGTCTCCTGAAATAAAGCTGTAAAGACAGTGTTTGTTGCTGGGAAAGACATGGAAAAGACTTTCCTCTGCAGCGGACTAGGAGTGCAGAAGATTTCCTCATTAACATAGTATATTATATTATAATATGTATAATATATTATGCATGTAATATCATATCATATAGATATTGTTATAATAAATGAGATGTGAATTAGGAAATTCACTCAATACTGAAAGTTGAACCATATGAGATGCTCCAGAAGCTCCAAGTATAAATCTTCCTTATACAGACATCAAAGCAGCAGGACTGGAAGAGGCCCCAAGGGGTTTTGTGGAGCTGGGTTTTGACTAAAGATGGGTATAACTAATACGGGTCAAAGCTTGCATTCAGTGGATAAGCTCTCAGTTTGTCAGTTTATTTGTATTTACGGGACTGCCAAAATTTGGCAGGAGACACCAAGAAAATAGTATCTATTATGATGCTTTTAGAATTTCCTGTTCTGGTTCAGCTTGGAAATGCTCCAAGATCAGCTTTCTTGTGATATTTTGGCACTACTTTTTCATTTCTCATTTATTTGTACTTCGACATTCCTTTTTCACTAGCTGAAGCCTGAACTAAAACCTCTGTAGAGGAGATGGCAGCATGAGGTTGGCTGAGTTGGACACTGAGGTTAGAAAAGAGCTTGAGCAGTGGCAGATACAGGAATTTACTGCTTTAATCAGAGTGACATCAGCTGAGGAAATGGGACTGGGATAGTTTCATAGCAACAGCAAAGTCTGGGAGGAAAGCATAGCGTAAGCTTTTGCTTTTGTATCCAAAATACTGCAGGAGATTTAATCACAGGATATTCACTTAGAGACTGAGCACCTCTGAGCAAGCTACTCTGCAGCTCCTGCCATCTGGAACAATGTCTACATCTTCCCATGTCTCCATCTCTCTGATCCTCCATTTCTTTTTGAATCTTTGAAAACATTCTCTTTCCCCCCATCCCATACCCCTGGAGTTCTATTTTGCTCTCCCTATAGTTACTGTTAATTGTTGTCTAAAATACCCATTATGCAGCTGGGTTTTGGTATATTTTGGCTTGAACTTACACCTTGGCTGGGCCTATGTGAGCAGTAAAACATTGGGAGGTTCACAGTCTGTATCATGCAATTCAGATTAGATGCTGGGGCAAATTCAGAGAAGCTAAAGTACTGCTGCAAAGCACTTTTTCTTCAAGAGTGGTGTGTCGGCACCAAGGATTGAAGCCCTGTGTCTTGTTAGTGGAGTAGTGTTAAGCCAAAGCCTCAGTGAAACAGATAGATATCAGCCTGTTTAGGTTCTTTCTACTTTTCCCATGTACACCTTCCTCAGTTTCCAAGAACCTTCTCCAGACTTTCCCCAGCTAAGAAGGAATCAGAAGACAGAGTTGGCTCTGTGTTGTGCTTCAGCAGGCATGCCTACAAACATGCACCTCTCTCCCTGCTCCCTACAGCGTGGATCACTGCTAACTGGCAGGTTGGATTGAAGAGATCTCTTCCGGATGCTGCTAGTTAGTGTCACAAGTGACACTTCACTTGTGTCCGTGAAGTTTCTGTGAAGCAGCTTCCAAATTGCAAACTTCTTCCATGATATGTGTTGAGCTGGTGGAAACAGACATTTTGAACTTTGATTTCGGGGTGAGGATAGTGGCAGAGGCAGGGGTTTGTGTCTGGGGAATCTATTCATGCGCTAGGAGCACTTAGAAAATGTAACCCTTTCTACAGATAGGTCTGGCCCACCGACTAATACTGCTGGCTGTGACAGGACACCATGAATCTGGATGTTTTAATGCCACATTCCCATTCCACAGTCCTTAGGACTTCATCTTTGAATTCCACCAGGAAATCCATACACTGATCCCACTTTTGGCACTGTTAAACTCTGAGCTATTCACTCAGCCAAAGCAGGAGTGGCAAAAGGACAGCAAAAGGAGCTGTTAACATAAGCAGCATTTTATCTATTTAAATTTAATAAAGGATGTCAAACAAAAGAACATCTTAGTGCAAATTTTTGCTTCAGTAACAGATTAAAAAAATGTAGGTTTTAATGATGTTGACCAAGCACACTTCTTAGGACTTGTTCCATTGTCACTGAAGATACTGGAAAGACTCTCACTGACTTTAATAAGATCAGTCCCAGAATGATGAAGGAAGTGTTTTGTGAAGATTAATTCTTCTACTTAAAGAACCTTCCCCTCAGTAAGAATTCCTCCAGAACACAGAGTTAATGGACCATTTTCTTCATTCTATGGCATTAAGAAAGATAAAGAAAAGAATAATTTGGGAATACTTATGGAGTTACCTGAAATTCTAACATATCAATGAAGAACTTCATTCTGTATTATCTCCTGTTCCTCGTCTAAAGGTACATTTAATATAACCCCAAAATTGCAGATATTTATTGCTTAAATAGATTGATAATTTGTGATAAACAAAAGTTTACTAATCTCAACACATTTTTAAAAATTATGCATGAGTTGGGTTTTTAAATCATTAGTGTTTTCCTGGCCTTTTTTTTCTTCTTCCAGTGAAATGACAAACGGTGACATAAGAACAAAATAACAGTCTGATCTTTGTGTTTTGTAATGAATAATAAAGTGTTTTTAACCTCTTTAGGGATTTAACACCACGTTAATCCTTTAATCCCCAGAAAAACCAATTTTGTTGACATGAAAAGGGGATATTTAACTTCGTCCAATTAATTTTCTTCCTTGGAGATACCATGATTAGGAAGATTAGATTGAATAGATTCATTAGAATAACCTTATTTTGTACAAAGTGTTAGTTTTGCCAATAGATCATTGTATCAGAAAAGAAAATTTTACATCACAATTACGCCTAATTTTCCTCAATATAAGAAAAGCCAGTACTTTGAATCCCAGAAAACTCTGCCACTTTTTTAATACTTAGGTATTAGGTATTGGATCTTCTTTTTAACTGTATTTGACTAGAAATGGAAGAGAGCAGAATACTCACTACTTTGCCTGTCTTTGTTCTATGACTTTGCAAATTTTGGTCATCTTCAAAGTTTTACCTAAGCAGTGAATCATTAAAGCAAATGTTCTGTGTTGATTTTCCAAATGCATTGCATATGTAAATTGAGACAGATTTTTCACTTTCCACTTAAGCATTTGCAGGCAGGTCAGATTTTCAAACATGTTTTGTGGCACTTCAAAGAATAAGACTTTTTTGAAAAATCCTGCCTTACAGTTTACTGTCTCTGGAATGAAAAGAATATGAGTAAGAGTGAGGAAGGGTGGTTTTATGGTTAAGACATCAAAGTGAGATTTGGAAAATCCAGATTAGATTCCCCACTCAGCCAGAGACTCAACGTGAAGTTTTAGTCAGGTCACTTGACCTTACATCTCCCACTGAAAGTGCGTAGATAATACATCCTTTCTTCCAGCCTTTTTTTAGTTGCCTCTTCAAACTGGAAGTAGTTTGGGGTACAGGCTGAGGCCACAGTTCAATGATATAATAAATTTGCTTTCTAATACTGGATCAAACATTTTGTCACTGAATGATACAAAACACCAAAGCCTGGATAGGCTTTCTCTGTTAGGCCAAAGCTGTCACTTCTGATGACTTTGTACCAGTGATCTTTATGCTGGATGAGATATCACTGGATGTACCACTCAAAGAGTGTGGTTTGTGAAGCAGTTTAAGCCAAAGAAAGCCCAGGGTCCTGCTGTGTGTTCCCTCTCCTTCTCTGTGTTAGCTTTAACAGGGTCCAGCTGTGCAGTTGGCTGTATCAGTGAGCTGATCCAGCACAAAAGAAATCTCACACACACACACACATATCCCCTGCCCCCAAAATGATAATTTTTTGCTCACAGCGAAATGCATGATCATTAAAGTTGTCACAAGGGAGAAGACGGGAATGCAAGGCTTGGGGAGGGAAGGTGGGACCACATTGCAGATGCACAGATCTTCACCAGGCTGGTGAAGGGTTTTGCAAAGTGCAGTTTGTGGCCAGTATAAACATGCTGGCAAAATCCCCTGACACAGGCACGGCTGTGCTGGCCAAACAATAGTGCAGTAGGAGGTACCAGAACAGCTGTGATGAAAGAGCTCCCTAAGCGTGTGCTTGGCCCTCTATCCAAATTCTGGCACTGGCATCACTGAAGTGGTGTTGAAAATGCTCTTCTGCATCTAAGTCTCAATCCCAGGCACTCTCTCATGCTGCGGTGTTGGTAACCAGCTATCTCATATCTCATTCTGATGGGCATTTTAAGTGTCACTGTGCTTGCTCAGGAGCTTTAGGGATGAAGCACTTACATCTCAAACACAAAAATATTAGACTGAGATTTTTTTTTTATGGATTGCACACTTGATATGAACCTAATACACACTGATCTTTCCTTTGGAGTTATTGTTTTGTTTTCATTATGCAGGCAGATGAAACTGGTCAGAACATGAATTATTACAACCCACTGGTGGATATTTTGCTGCCTATAGTATTGATTTTGAAGTTATGGTGCTGCAGTGTTGCAGTATTTCATAGTATTATCTTCAGCAGTCTTACTCATCATTAGAGCACAGAATTGCACAGAGTACCACTTTGCGTAGGCAGAAAAACTTGCCCTGACACAATACAACATAATGGTTTCCAAGGAGTCATTACTTTCTGTCATGTCAATAATTGGCAGATTAAAGCTCCTTAAACAGACACTAACAGCACTGAGTGTAACAGCTCCAAAGGAGCCATTACTGCTTGTGGTGTCAATAAACCATCAATTAAGGATCTCTAATAGGATGCATTGGCAAAAAGGGTTAGAATGGATCTGAAGGAGCCACTTGCAGTCAGTTGCTTGCTTTCTGTTGTTTATTATTACACCCTTCTATTCATATCTTTTATCTTCCCTTTCCTTATTCCTTTCCTGAAAGTCTGGACACGTGCTATACCTGCATGATACAGGAATGTATTTTAATGTTACATTTAGATTCAGAATAATTCAACAGTATTGAACCAATTTGTCTCTTGCTTTGTCCCACAGCAGTGTGCACATGTGCTCCCACATGACAAACACAAATGCTGTTCATAAAATTGAAGGGTATGCACATGCAGATGCCATTTGAATTAAGGCTTCACTGAATCCTAAATGCGTCTTTAACTTGGCTTCTCTACAGAAGTCCTCAGTGACAATAGAAAATGAGTATCCAAGCCAACAATATAAGAACAAAACTTCTGTGGCTGATATTTTATTAGAATGTCAGATTTGGTGAGAATATTATTTTCATCCCTTTAAGTAAGATTTAAAAACATGACATTTAGGGAATAAGAGGCTTAGAGGATTGTGACTTTAGGCAGGCTGAGGGATACTTCAGGCTGTAGTTTGAGCCCAGTACTGCTACTCAGAAGTTCATTTATCAAAGCACATTAGCACATGCTAAGCACTGAGTTCAGTGAGTCCTAACAATATTCAAACCAGTCTTCCCTGCCCAGTGTCCTCGGCAAGGTTTCATTCTATATGTGCAAAGAAATGAGCACCCAATCCTTCACACTTTTCCTGCAGAGATCAGTGCTTGCCTTGGCTGACCAAGGTCTGTGCAATGGCTTTAGGAGGCTTTTAAAGTCTCCAGCTGTCAACAGTTGGAGAAAAATAGTAAAATATCTATTGTCTGAACCCTCCTGCTGACCTTGGGTGGGGTCAATATGGTTTTACATGATGGAAGTGTGGAGAAAGGTAGAGGAGGAGATAATTAATTTTTTTTTCTGAGTTCCACACAGAAACTGTATTGAAAAAAGGAATGTTAAGGTTAAAAAGTCAGGGTTTGTTCTGCTTATAAGGTATTAATAGGGCTGTCTACACTACAAAGTCTTTAATCACATGAGCAGACACTGTACAGCGGAATACCATTCTCAGTAATTCACATTATTCAATTAGCAGAGCACTAAGTGCTCCTGTCATAAAAATTTTGGGTGTTTGTTGCACAGAGTTTAAAAATCATTATTCCATGCTAAACATGAATATTCATTTTCAGTGGCAAAGCAAATCAGATTTAACATCCTTAAGAAATACGTACGTGCAGTAAGTAACACTTTATGGCAGTGATGTGCAGCTTCATGCATCTGAATAGTGATAGTGTCCTTAAAATATATCAGATGAGGAAGTCTTCATCATCCTTCACCAAAACCCTGTTTTATTCACTGCCAAACCTCGGGAGAGAGTTAGTACTGTGCAATCAGTGAAGCTCTTCTCTGTGCAGAACCCCACCCATCTTTTTCCAATGCTGGAAGGCAAATGAGAGAAGCAATGGAGCAAAAGTAGAAAAAGCCACATCCTGTGGTTAAGAGAGCTGGATTCCGTCTCTGTTGTCCTATAAAACTGGGCAGATCCTCAGACTCTGCACAGCTGGACCTTTTGGATGAGTTTCTCAAGTTCTGGGTGTCCAGTGCAGTTCATCTGTGCCCAAATTTAGAGAGATGTTGAGTTCCTACACCTGTAGCAGGAGTCAACTTGAGCTGTGATTTAAATGTAGAAAGTGCTGAGATGAGGCTGAATACTGAATAAGAAGATCCAAAACCAAAAAAGGTGAACAAAAGGATTTCAGATACCTGGGATTGGTGCTGGCTGCTCTGTGCCTCCATCCTGCAGCTGTAAAATGGGGATAATAACATCTGTTCTGCAAGGTGCTAAGAAATGCCACGGGCATTTGTGAAGCTGCTGGTTACTCTAGAGAGTGCAACACAGAAACAGAGTTAAAAATAGACAAGTCTTGGATGGATGGATGGATGGATGGATGGATGGATGGATGGATGGATAGATGGATGGATGGATGGATGCATCCAAATACTAGTGTAGGGCTGTATGAAATAAGGAAGTAAAAAGATTTATTGAATCAAACTGAAGCCCTTCCCTGTGTCCTGATATCGTTGTATGTATGTGCACGTCATTCCCAATATCTTTAGAGTTTGATTTTGTCACCATGATGTCCTTGTAGTGTTATTTGATAGAGTTATCAGCGCATCAGTCCATGTGTGTTCTCGCTCCAATAATACCAAGAGGTTTCAGATTGTTGTGTCAGACTAAAACCTGAGCTCTAGCAGGGATCAAGAAGTTGTGATGCAAGGGGAATCAGTGAAACCTGCTTCCCTGTGGGGCTGTGCACTGCAGTTGTGCTCACTGATGTGAGACCTATCTGATGGTTTTCCAGGCCTGGTACTCACAATGTCTCTTGCCCATATGGCTTCTCCCATGACTAATAGAAAATAAGTTCAAGCTGTAGACTTACTTTCCACAGGGACACCAGTACAATCTCTCAACCTTCCCAGCTGCTGTATTTAGAATTGAATAGAACAGAAATTGTAGGAATTTGTTGAGACTCAATACCTACTCTTCTCTCAAATTTGGCTGACATTGCCTGGTAGGCTCAAAAATCTTTTGTGAAATGAAAGAGTGAGGGAACATTCAGATGTGACATGATTGCACAAGCTTAATTCCCTGAGGAGAAAAGGGAACAGGAAGCATGAAAAAGGCAGAGATTCCTTCTCTATTCTGACAAGCCATTCATCAGAGGACTTGTGGTCTTAAAGCAGGAATGGATCTTTCCACTAATTCTGCACTGGTATGATTCCCCAGTTGCAACTTTTAAAAGAGTGTGACCGAGGGACAAAAAAATCAACTCCACACATCCAGGCTGATGTACTATACCCAAAACTGAATATCCATAAATTCAAAACTTGGGGGAAAAGTGAGTGTAAGTCTGGCAGACTGTCTAATGCACTGCTGTAAGCATTTCCTTTCAGAACTACTGCCGTGTAACAGCCTTCCCTCACTTCAATCTTCTAAACTTTTCTCAGGAGACAGATAGGAAAAAAGTATTGCAGCAGTGTGTGACCCTTGAAATTTGCTTCTTCCTATCCCCCTCCCCAGAAATTCACACTTATAGTGTAGGAGACAGAACTCTATTGTCCCAATTCATTCAAGTGGTGTGTATGTTTCATGCTCTAAAATGAATGTGCATAAAACACTATGCACATTCAAAATTATATTTGCATCAAAATAAAAGAGAGGTCTTGAGCTTTTTTTTAATATCTAATGAGGAGAGCCCAAATTTTCTAAGTGACAACCTGATCCCCAGGACTCCTTTAGTGTGGAATGTATTGTTCATTAAGAAGGTGCTGTGTATGAGGAAAGAGAACAGAAAGAGTACTCTCCATCTATTCATATTTTGAAGAGATTTTAACAATTTTCAGAAATAGAAACAGCACCTGCTAAGAGCAGAAGTATAATTGTTTGCATGCCCTCAAACATTGCTTTACTGCACCACTTTTCATCTCGTTCTCAAAGGGATTAAACACTGAGGATTAGAGTGGTGCAAGGTTAAAATAAGGAGATCAGGCAGGAGTAGGGGGAAATGCTTCTTTGTAACACAGTAATTTATAAATCCAATGGCCACTGAATTCTGTGACTGGTTTTGTTTGCATGGTAAATGAAAGTAGTTTGGATCTTTCTTTAGTGCCCTCCCAGTCTAATGGTGCTAATCAAGAGTTGCAGCTTCTTGTTTTGGAAGCAAAGTGTGACCCTGCACAAAACTGCAGCATGGACAGGAAGATGTTTGTCTACATCTACACACCAAGGGCTGTTGGGACCCTGGGGCTGTCCCCAAGTGAAGAGTTCCGTCCCTGTTGCGACAAAGTGTACCTACGTCTCTGACGTTGTAGCAATTAAACTTCTGAAGCAAAGAAAAGAGCAGGAAAGAACTTGAGGACAAGATCTTAATGTCATGACTTTTGGTGACTTCGTCTTGACTTTATGTATAGCCTTACACAGACCACAAAAGTGGAGCATTGCTGGCTCAGGACCTGACCTTGTCATCACAAGGCTGGGCTTTTAAGTAGTCTGGAAGTGCTGGTGGGCTTCTACCTGGGGCAGAAGCAGGTTGGTAGAAACAGCTCATAGGATCAAAAGCATTTTCAAAACTGTCCTTAAATAATATATAAAGGAACACAATATCTTTTCATCATATGGTAGTCAAGCTCTTTAGGCAGTTTCAAGCTGGACATAGATGTTTTGGCTGTACAGTCATTCAGACTTACAGCAGGAATGGATGGGAGCTGCTGCATCAGCTTTCCCTTTGCACATGCAGCACAGCCTTTCATTGATTTCCTGCCAGATTTCTGTGGCATGCTTCACAGGATTATTAAAAAAAAAAAAAAAATCAGAAGATTAAACTAACTGGAATTATAGAACTGGGAATGTGGGTGAGGTCACAAAATACCCTAAGTACAGTCTGTAGAAATATTTCATTGCTGTCTAGAGGATGATCTGACCTCAAACTGTTTTTTGGGGTAGAAATAATTGTTTCAGTTGTGGGAAAACCAAAAGGACTCTCTAGCTGTTTTAGTGGGCACTTTACTAAACTGAAAGGAACGAGTCTCAGCCCAAGTCAGGGACATGATTTGGTTGCTGTTGGGGCAGAGGATGGAACAGGCACAGTCAGCTCATCCTCATGACTGTGGGAGGTGGCATAAGGGAGCTTAGGCTTCCAAACCCCCATAATGCCTGTTTTGGGAATACTTATAAGACTTCCTTTTTCTATGCTTTTAACTCAGTATCTTTCTACAGAATCATACAAATATATAGTGTTACTGCAATGAAAGGGTTACAGTTCTAGCAGCTAAAAAGAAAAGCAAACAGTAAAGAAGGTATTTCTGCTGATGAAATAGTGCCAGATTATACTCCACAGGGTTTGGTCAGAGACATGTCCACACCTAGGTGTATTTGTGTCCTTTGATATGAAATTCTAGTAAATCTTTTTTTTTTCATTAATTAAATAAGTTTCTTCGAGGGAAAAAAATCTTTTCTCTACCAGTTAATTTCCTTTGCATGTATGCTTTATTGGGAAGAAATAACCAATCTGCTACCCTGTAATTAATTGGATTACAGAATAATTACAGTCTTGTTTGCTTTCTGCAGATTACATGGTAATTATATTTGGTATTACCATGAAAAACCAAGAATTTCTAACTATGTCATTACATGGTTATTTCTACAATATAATACAACTGTTTAATTATACATGCGGTTTCTTTACTTCAATGGAAAAAATGATTAAAATAATGCCAATGCCTCAAAGTTTTGAACAAGTGCCAGCATATTATATAGCATTTATAGTATTAGTAGGCACTTGTGTATGAGTTTGCAAGTGTGTATTTACATATATATATTTTATATATATCCCATATATACATATAAGGGTTCTCCTTAATTCTTCCAGTCTCTCCTTTGTACCCGAGGTACATGTTTCAAATCTTGCAATAGACACTCATGCTCCTGTTTTTCAGTATGCCCAGAAAAACTTGGTCCAGAAGCCACAAGTATTTTCCCTAGTTCTAAAGTCTATTTAGAATGAGCCATGACAAAGGTGAGAAAAAGGGTGACTGTAGATACTTCAAGCTGCACAAGCTTAGTTTTGACAAGGTTTCTTGTCAGATTATTTTCTGGCATAATATCCAGTTGCTGAAGGACTGAGCTCTTCTGAGCTTCTTCCCTGAATTATCCTCTGCTGCTAAATAAGCTTCTTTAGCTGGATCTCGTTTGATAGAGTGAGAACGTCAATGCCACATGTTCCCTGCAATGAGAGGACAGAGCCAAACAGATCCAATAAAGTTTAATCTGTCTTTTGTAGCTACACAGAAGAGCCATGTATGGCAAAGTCTACTCTTTCAATGTTTGGGACTATCATTCAGAGTCCTGATTTGCAATAGGAGCATGAGTGGCTGGAAAGTTTTTTCTCATCACCATTTCACACCTCACAGATATCTGATGGATGAGGTAAAACAAAACCATGAAAGAAGTAATATGAGAGACAGTAAGAGTAATTTTTTTTTTTTTTAGTGTGGTGATCTCTACATTAACACAGAAGTAGGTACAAAGTAGAAGCAGTTTGTACTGACTCAATCACAGATTCTCCTAAAGAAGCAAATTAATAACTGAGTGAATCCCCTGGGGAGCTGTGGGCCTGTGAATCATTTTGGAAGAGGCACTACTGATAAAAGTTCTTCCTCTGCAGGAAGAACCGAAAGCCAAACAGGGCAACAACAAAAAAATCCAAAACTTTTTCACTTTTTTCAATACTGGCATCTAGGATACATTTTTTTTTCTCCTATATTCCCCCAGGGATGAGAAAAGCACCTTCCCTCAGCACAGCCACACATCCACCAGCATCATAATATGTTCATAATACACCCAGTTAATACAACTGCGTGGAATAACACAGAATTTAGAAGTCTCAGAAAGACTACTAACATAGTCATCATCTAGGTGACTATAAAGTGCCACATGCCGTCTTTATGTAAAGCTGCAGGGTTTTCTTAATGTCCGTTATCAGGGAATGAAATAAAAAGGAAAAAATAGAGCATTGACATATTGCTAAAGTTGGTGTTAAACCTCACAACAGAATCAGTTAGGGTATTACTAAGTCACATCTAAACTTATTTTTATTTCCCAGATAGATAAAACTTTGATTTGAGAAGGAAGAATAATACTTTTTCTTTTCTTTAGGTTTTTCTCTTTTATATTTTTCACTTTAATTGGCCACAGAGTATTGCTTAGAGATTATTGTCATGTTGGGCAATGCCCATAGAAAAGAGGGGAACTAAGAGATCCTTCTGATCATTTCATGCGACAACAAAACATTGGAGGAATACAGACATCTGGAAGAGACAGAGGATGACATTTAGGTTGTGACTTGGAATCAGGAGAATATGATAAAGCTTGGAAAATATGATAAGCTGGGAAGATCCTTGAAAGTAAATACTTCTGTTAGATACAGCTGTGACATGAATCAAAGGATGGCTTGTACAGTGAGGGTCAAAGAGGCTTTTAGGATGATCAGACTCACTGCTGTTCTCCATCTTTATCCATTCTGGATCTGGTCATGCGAATCATTTGTGCCTCTTAAGTCAAGGGAAATCAATGGGAGTTCAGTCTCCGGGGGTCTTGCAAGACTGTGCCCTGAGGAGAGGTATATTTTATACTCCATCCAAATTAGTTTGAATTTGTTCTGTCTGGCGGTAGATAGCAATATCTGCCAATGCAATCAGTGTCAGTTGCTGCTGAAGATATAGCATGAAAACTCCGTCATTGGACAAGACATTTTGCATCTTGTTGCTTTCACAAAAACCTGATTTCAACACTGGAAAATTCAGCAAAGCCATTTCCCAAGGCTTAATTGCAAGATCTCTCAGTGTGAGTAGAGAGCAAGCCAGCTCGATAACCTTAATCCCAACCTTGAAACCAAAGGGATGGTTCAATGCTAACAAAGGGTACCTGGATCCTGGAGCTCTGTATTAAGGTACTGACATTAAAATGCAGTTCTAACATCATGTTTCTCTAGATGGTTGTTCTGGGATTCATACATGGATAGTGAAACTCATAAAGGAAAGTAGAACATCAGAAATGAAGCTTGCTTACTAGTCATCATCTGGGGAAGATGAATTGAATGATTAAATTTTGCTATATCACATTTCTTTTCTGATTTTCTGTCGCAGAGGATTCAGCACAGTGAGAGCTGCAAAAGCCTCCATGTTCAGTTCAAATGCTGTTTTGTGTTATCATCATTATGTGCTGCAGTTAAGCACTTTGTTAACTTCAATATTGACAGGCAAAACATTTTTCAGGGAAGTACAGCTGGTAAATACAGCACAGCTTTAAGACTGTGGGAAAATACAGTCATTAAGCTATCTTAATAGGGGGAAAAGAGAGCTATTATTTGCTGTCATTATGCGCTGTTTGCTAATTATGCTCATCAGGTGATAAAAATGAATAAGTTAATTTAGTTTTTTATTGTTCTGCCTGAAATCCTCCAAGATTCTTAGGGAAGTAATTCTTCTCCCTGTTGAGGCTCTCCTCTCTCTACCAACAGCCTTGTACATTAAGGACCAAAATATGAAGCTGACAGCAATTGCTAGTTGGTTTTAATGGATAGTGTGGATTTCTGTCCATGGTTGTGGACTTGTCAGTGCTGGGTTAATGGTTGGACTCAGGGATCTTAAAGGTCTTTTCCAACCTAAATGGCTCTTTGATTCTATTCTGTGGTTCTAAGTAATGAATCCATAGGTATTCCTGCGAATTGTGGAGCTGAGCTCTGGCTACCCACACCTTATCTGAAAGCTTCACATACAACCCATCTTTAGCCAGAAAACATTAAGTGCTGCTGTTGCAATACATTCACGTGAGAAAACATCTGGGGACCAGGCCACTGTTTCTTCATTCATAAAGTACTTTCCCAATTCCAGGTGAAAGACTGTATATTGTTGCGCTGGCCCAGCCTACCTTGGGGCTGAGTGACATCCAGTGGGTGGACTTTCCAGCCCTGGACNACAGCACAGCTTTAAGACTGTGGGAAAATACAGTCATTAAGCTATCTTAATAGGGGGAAAAGAGAGCTATTATTTGCTGTCATTATGCGCTGTTTGCTAATTATGCTCATCAGGTGATAAAAATGAATAAGTTAATTTAGTTTTTTATTGTTCTGCCTGAAATCCTCCAAGATTCTTAGGGAAGTAATTCTTCTCCCTGTTGAGGCTCTCCTCTCTCTACCAACAGCCTTGTACATTAAGGACCAAAATATGAAGCTGACAGCAATTGCTAGTTGGTTTTAATGGATAGTGTGGATTTCTGTCCATGGTTGTGGACTTGTCAGTGCTGGGTTAATGGTTGGACTCAGGGATCTTAAAGGTCTTTTCCAACCTAAATGGCTCTTTGATTCTATTCTGTGGTTCTAAGTAATGAATCCATAGGTATTCCTGCGAATTGTGGAGCTGAGCTCTGGCTACCCACACCTTATCTGAAAGCTTCACATACAACCCATCTTTAGCCAGAAAACATTAAGTGCTGCTGTTGCAATACATTCACGTGAGAAAACATCTGGGGACCAGGCCACTGTTTCTTCATTCATAAAGTACTTTCCCAATTCCAGGTGAAAGGCTGTATATTGTTGCGGTGGCCCAGCCCACCTTGGGGCTGAGTGACATCCAGTGGGTGGACTTTCCAGCTCTGGACTCCGACCCTGAGGGTGGACCTGAAGGCGGGACCTAGGTTTAAGATCACCTCCCACTGGGTGTCACCCTGGCAGCATCTCCTACTTCCTTTCTAGAAGCTCCTTTGTTCCCACGGTGTTTATTGGTTCAGACTTCTATGTTTATTCATGTACTTTATTGCCTATGTGATAAGTTCTAGGGAGTTCTGTTTGGTTCGCTTCCCCATTGGTTAATTCAAATGTGTTCCTCCCCTAATCCTTTGTGATTTGTTTCCTGTCACCCCTCGTCATTCTCCTATTGGTGTATTCCCTTGTTCCTCCTCCTTTTCCTTTGGTTTAACTTGCCCGGCAAAATCCAAACCCCGCCTTTCCTGGATGCTCTCGGTGGTGGTCTACGTTCTTTCTGTCCTCCCAAGGGCAGAAAATAAAGCTTGGAGTTATAGCACCAGGAGGTCCCTCTCTTGCTTCTTTACCCTCGCCTGTTGCCCAGCAACTGCCACCCTGCAGCCTGCTCCGTGGTGAGCCACGGGCAGGCAGCTCCTTGGAGAGCTTTTGCCACCCGACGTGTTTCTGCTTGCCTCGCTGCCGAGGCACCTGAACTTGTTGCCTGCCAGGCCTCCGGGAGGCCGAGCGGTCAGTGCAACAGTATATAGTCACTGCAGCCATTATACATATCTGAAGATACTGTTATTAAACGTAGGCCACTGTCACCTGTATGCCCTTGGTTTGATTCACTTCCGCAAAAACCTACTTCTGTCTTGAATTTCCCTGTGAATGAAATGAGAAGGGGAATTACACATTTGACTCCAGCAAGGGGAGATTCAGAGTTCATTACAGTGTTGGGGTTGCTTTGGGAACCTCTAAGGAGGGAAGAAGTTCAAGCCCAGACTGTCATGAAATCCAAAGGCAGAAGGCCATCTCCTCAGATGGTTTAAATCATTGTGCAACATAACTGTATCAGTAGTTTGCTGGCATGTTCTACCCCCTTTTTAGAGAAATGTGTTTTAAATACTCTACTGTTACTGTGGTTTGATTAATGAAATTCCAATGGAAAATGAAACACACATTTATTTACAGAGTATGGCGTGGGTATTACCAGAGAACATGTTACAGTAGTGGTAGAACTTAAAGAAAGCTACAAAAATGTTTTCAGATCTTCTCATGTTTTGATTCAATCAACTGTAGAAGTACAAAGGGTGTTTATGTATGTGTAATAGAAAAAGCTGTATACACTTGGATGAGTAGTAAATTCTGATGAGCTTTCTTTTGTTCTATTATTTAAAGTATTTATAGAATCCATTTGCATTTAGCTGGATGATTTTAGGAATTTTGTTTGTGTATTGAAATGTCAATTCTAAATCACAAGTACATATTGGAGTAATAATATACAGTGCTTTTTTCTTAATGATTTTTCATTTTGTGGTTGAGCCAAGTATCTATATGGGTTAAAATCTATAATTCCCAGAACTGATAGACAATTCAAAAGGCTTAACAGACTTCATGCATCGCTTGCTATTGAAACTGTATATCCAGAGGAAAACTAATATATTGACCCTAGAAGACCATTTACTCTTATATGAAATAAGCCCATCGCTTATAAGTCTATGGAGTGTTTATTTTGGTGGTGAAAAGGGAAACATGAATACTGTGAGCATCTGGGCTTTTTGGGAAGCCCATTTTCAGATCCCAGAATAACCTCTGTGTTTGATCTAGAGCTAAGTATTAGTTCCAATGGGAGCTCTGAAAAAATACCTATTGTTCCTGTGGTTATATTTATTCCCTGTAGGATGCCATTACCTAAGCATTTCAGAGGTTTTCTTTTATTTTGATCTCTGTGTGTAACACAACTTTTGAAGGGAACAACAGAAGTTCTTCCTGTTTCCCACAGTTATAAACAATTATTTTTTCAGCACTGAATTTTAAATGCACTTAAGCCCTTTAACAGTCATCATTCCATTTGTCTAAAGTGACTGGACATAGGGTACCATGGGGCAAAGATTAGGAGGGCAGTGATACATTTTTATATCTTTAAGATCCTTCTCTAGTGTAGAAAACACTTCACTTGGCAGTAAGATATTCAAACTTTGCATAAGAGTTTCACATCACAAGGAGATTTTTAAAAGCATTGAGAGCTTCAACAGCTACAATTAATGTTGAAGTACCAAACATAATTTCAGATTTGGGAATCTTAAAAGTATTACGACTGTTTGATCAAACCTTACTGGGTTAACATTGACCATCAATATAAATTATTAGTGATCCTCACTACAACATAAATAGGGATAATAGAACAAAAATAGGCCCATGGAAATGCTGGTAAATGCTTTCCAAGAGCAAGCAAGCTTTAATAACTAAAGAAATAGAACCCCTATGGTAATATTGGAAGATATCTTCTTTGATACTCTAAAGTGCAATGGACAACATATTAATAAATTTGACACCTTGCAGAAGACACAAATACCCTTTCCTTCCTGGATCCCTGAAAGAATAAACCTAATTAGATGAATATTTAAATTAAGATGCCAAGATACAGATATACCTTGTATTCAAAGAAATGCACGTAAAATCACTCCTCAATGGCAAACAAAAATAACCGGTAGAAGATGGAAGAGAAAGAAACCTGATTTCCCCAGATCTGTATGTGATGACCTATAGAAGAGATGTCCAGTACTGTTGTGGGGGAAAAAAGATTTTTCAAGGTCAAGCTTTCTCCAAGAACCAACTTTAAAATGTGGCTCAAAAACATCCTTGCTATCAATATCAAAATCAAACGCTGATGCTCAGACTGAAAGAATTAAGTAACTTTACAGTAATAGGATTAGATGAATTTCCAGGTATCTTCTGGTTGATGGTAAGCTTGAAATGAGAGAGTACCTAGGGCCTAGAACACACCAGCATTACTCTGTTGTGACTTTCACAGCTCTGGATGGGAATGAGTGAGAAAACCATTAATAAGATGTCCAAGGAGAAGACAATATCTAATGACTGGTTACTTGACAGGAGCTGGTGCTCTCCTGCAGTGAAATGCACGTAAGACAATAGCAGGTGTTGGTCAGTTTTTGATGCCAAGTATCAGAGAAGCTTTAAGCAAACACACTCACCTTTAAGCAAACATTGATGGATGTGATTGCCTGAAAGAGACATTTTTCCATCTAAAAAAACTCTTACCCGATGTCTGAGAAAGCATCAGAACATACCCACCGGTTCATTTATGGGTGTGATGAAAAACACTGACTCATAGGGGACACTTGAGGTCACCTACATTCTGTCATAAGCAGTAGATAGGTCCTATTAATTCTTCTTCAGTAATTCTCATCATAAAATGTCAGTTTGCATCAGTTCACTGGCACAGTGAGTAGCTTTCTTTGCCACCATCCACAGGAAATTTTCATTAATTTATGTACACTGATTTCCCACTGAAGTGTAACTTAATCTTATTAATTCCTGAAGGGAGTTATGTTTAGTTTCCATACGGACAATACAGCATATGCATCTCAGTTTTCTGTTCCAAGGAATTTCTTAAAGCGGGAGAAAAGAGAGAAGAATGATTTTAAAGGAAACATGTTTAAAAAAGGTGATGTTTGTTTAGGGTTTTTTTCCCTTCTAGTTTGATATATTTTTACATGTGACAGCTTTTATTGCTGTTGATACTTATAATTATTCTCCTGGTGGACAAGGAAAACTTTCAAGACTTAAAAACACTGAGGCTGTAATATATACCCTCTGAGGGAACTTCCTCCACTGCATTACTAAGAGTTAGACAATGGAAGGCAGCTATTAGAAGAGCAAATACACACCCTAAAACATTGCTCCCTATTTATCTTTCTAATATCCATGGTTAAATCATACAGGAAGGAAAACCTGCTCTAGGACATCTTAATGGAGAGAATGAACAACACAAGCAGACATAAAAGCAGAATGTGCTTGTCTTGCATCAGAGGATGAGTCAGTGGTGGCCTGGAGTCAAATATCCCCAGACTCCTTTCCAAGCCCAGTTTGTCCATGTGAGATGGTCACATGGACCAGTCTTGGTGGGTGAAACTTCATTCGAAGTGCTCTGGCTTTCCATCCGGAGAATACGGAGGGATAATTTGGAAGAGCATATTTGACAGTGAGCCATGGTAAACGCAACTGATGAGGATGTGATTGTTTTGCCCTACTTAAATAATCTATAGAATTGTGCTTTTGAGAAAGTGCGGCCTGTTTATATTTGATTAGAGGAATAATTGTGATGATAAATAACAGAGTAAGCTCATTTTTCACGTTTCTTGTTTTGTGAGACTTCTGGCTATTTAGTAAAAGCAGCAAAAAGATATTTCCTGGAGTCCTTTAGAGTGTTAAATATGTATGATCCTAAATCTCAATGTGCACATTTACGAAACACACAAAAAATGGGAACTGGGAAAAACCACTGTGTATCCATGTTTGATCTGAGTTGTCAGGAGGCATAAAACCCTCTCAGATTGACATATTAGCAATGTACAATGCTGGGTGGGCCAGGGAGGTCAGCTGTAGATATCAGTGCTGAAACACGCTTGAAAATGACTTCTGACAGAACTCATGTTAATGTTCAGACTTGGCCATTGGCTGGTCACAAATTGCTTGTAAATGTAGTTCTATTTTGTGTTTGGGAATTTTCTGCAAGAAGTCTCTGAATTTGATGCATTCCAAAAACTGTCCTTGCATATGCAGAGTTCATTAACTCTTAATTCTCAGTATCAGTCAGCCATGGAAGCCACATGATGGTGCAGATCATGTTTATCCTCCCTTACTGGAGATTTTGCCAAGCCAAAGTGGAGACAATCAAAGAGATTCCAAGAGGACACATAGTTAAACATGAACCTTCTGCCTTTTGGAAAAATATCCAACAACACTTTCAGCTGCATCATAGATACAGCTTGTATGAATAATATTTTCAGAAAACGAAAAGGAATAAGCTTGAAAAGCATAGCCAAAACAAGTCCAGAGTTTTCATTCATTTCACCATGAATAGACCTAGTTATATATTTCTACCCTGTTGTACCAGTTTTATCTTTTTTATTCTATAGAAGGTGTACAGTGTTCTAAAACATTTGTATGAATATGAGTTTTAGTAACTTATTACATATTTCTTCTCCAGAAGAATGAAAAAATCCAAGATAAGGGGTTTTTTTTATTTTTGACTCATTTTGACTAAAATACTTATAAAATATAAGTTACAAGACTCAAAACTGTTGTAATCATGTACTCAAGCTGCTGAAGGAATATGTACATTTGGTCCAGACTCTTTCTCTTTTTCTCATCTGTAAAGTTTATTTTCAATGGGTAATGCATTAAAAAAACCAGCATTATTAGGGAGGCCAGAGCTGAGGTGGGTGTCAGTAGGTGGGTGAGAAGGGTGAAATCCTGGACTCTTAGGACTTATAAGTGGTCCTACACTTGTTTTATAACATCAGGCTTTCATTTGAGACTTGTTGCATCAGCACTGATAGAATTACCCATCTCATGCAATAATAAATATGTTCTTAGAGGATTGGAACATAAATTAACAGCCTAAATTTAGGATCAAATTACAAGAATGTTGGTTCCAATTTTTAAAATTCTGTATAACACAGCAAACTTCAGTGACCTAGGCCTGAATTCTGACTTGCATTTAAATAGGAAACCAAAGTTTTGTTTCATTATCAATCAAAGGTATCTATTTGTGATTTAGCCATAATAATTTCTTTCTAAAGCAAATTTCTTTTTTAAGAATTGCAGTGCTCAAGGTGCCGTAACAGGGTGCCACTCTCAGATTTTCTAAAATAAGAAACTGGTTTTGATTTGGTGGGAGTGCAAACCTGTCTCAAGCTACTAACTTTTAATTTACTGGTGTTCTTAGCAGTCAAAAATGATTGAAGAAGGTTTGGTTACAGAAAAATGAAAATATAATTTGCTTTATCCTAAAATATCTTTGAGAGCATTTAGCTTTCCATAGAGAAAACACACAATCTTAAAAGAGAAGGATTTGCCATTGAAAAAAAATGAATTATACAATTTAGGATATCATTTGCAATTCAGCAGATGTATTTAGCCTATGGAATTATGAAACCCTGAAGAACTCAGTGGCAGCAAGACAGACCATGTGTTTGTGTGTGTGTGCATGTGCAAAGGAGAAAAAGAAGAAGAGTGAGCCCAGGCAGAGAAGGAGAAAATATTCTGATGGATCTAATTTAATTTTATGTTGTGTTTTTATACCAAAGTTCATTTACAAGTGCTGACACTTTGCTGTGAAATGCCATGAATGTGGGATCTGCCACAAACGAGAAGAATATTTTTTAACTAACTTTAGCTGTGGATGATAATTTGTTAAAACAAACAATAGCTCACTGCATTACTGTTGAACGCAGAGATATTACTGCACTCAGCTAAAATCAAATAATCTTTTCGTTTCTATTCTCTCCAAACTAAGCTAAACAGTGGTGCCATAAAATGACAAATTACAGGATGAACATAAAAGCAGTGCCTTCAAAAATACAATAGTTATACAAGCCATCCATTGTTAATGAAGAATATAATGCAATTTGTCTGTCTGTAATACAATTATGCAAATCAAAGATGGAACTATCCTGAAATCTCTCTAACATTCCAAGTCATTAAAATGAGATAATTTATCAAAAAGAATATTACTGATCATGTTTATGTGTTGCACATTAATCCTATTACAATAATATATCTTTCTACTAATGTAATGGATTTGTGCAATCTAACAGAAAATGACTTTTATACTACCCACAATTACAAAAATATTCAAAGCATATCCATCCCTGCATAATAACATATGCCTAAGAGTGTACAATAAACTTATTAAAACAAACAAAGCTTATGAATGTAACCTTCAAACCAATAAAGACAATGCTAAATTCAATTTTATTGCCCTCATTATTTCAACAGCTTAATATATAATAAAAATGGTGAGTAAATTACCTTAACCTTCTTTATGAAAAAATAAAATCTTACAGAAAAGTGTGATACAGAATTTGAGAATTGGTTAAATTGACACCAGGCATGTAGAACACGATAAAATCTTCCAAACCAACACATAAGTGGCAATCCATGTACTTGCAGTCCAAAGTCTCTCTAAATCTCAGCCTTCTGACAGATATAATTTTAACAGGTGACAAGTCAATCCTTAAAGTAACAGCATCTTCTGAAATAGTTTCTTTTATCTGCAGTGAAGCATGTGAAAATGTCGTGAGGTACATATGGCTGTTCTTCCATTCCCGTGGAAAGATAATATTAGGCTTAAAAATTCCCCACATAGAGGTATATTCAGAGAAGTCGTGGCTCTACCTTTGAAAACTAAAAGATGCAAAGGAAAAGGCAGCATGTTCAACGGTAAAACTAACATTGTACATGTGTATTGTAATACAGTCACTAGGCGAGGGGTCAAATGCTCAAGAAACACCATAATATTACTTATTTTCTCCACCCAAATCTGCACAAATGGACTGTTGTACAATATCCAGACCTATTATTGTATATTTTCACTAACTTCCTTTCTAGAGCTCGACCCATCTTTACTGAGCAGGGCTTGCTGCATTCTTTTTTCATCCGTAAAACGCTCCATTAGCTTCCTCAGCAGGCAGTTCAATGTACTGAACGGTTTTCCTTCTGGCAAGTAGGTTTTTCTTAGATGCAAGATAGGGATTGAGTTAGTTGGCTGCAGAATTAATGCAGCTGCATGCACTCCTCCTGCTAATCCTATCACTGACCCTCCCTGACATGAAAATCACACTGTGTTACCCAGTTCACACCCATTTATTCCCCTTTCTTTGGAAGAATTCTGCTCATTCCTCCTCTTAAACTGGTATATTCTGCATATTGAAATGAGAGTATATGTCAAAAGAGAGATAGAAGAAGAGAAAAAAGAGATGATGCTCATGTAAATCACGTGTTTAGTGGTTTTAGTTTACTGTAGACTCAAATGTTACTGCCAACACCTCACATGTATGCAGTGTTTAGAAGATCCTGGGGTAGCTGGCTGCAGTTGCTTAAAAGCTCATTCTCACCCTCCCTAACCCCTGTACTCTTTCTGAAGGCTGGTCCCTCCTGTTTTTTCAGAGCTGTTCAGCGGCTTTCTGAATCGATACCAGCCTTGAAGGACAGCATATCCCAGCTGGGCTCATGCTCTTACCCAGCCTGTGATTATTCTTCTTTCTGCCATACCTGTTTTCCTTCAGTCTTGGAGGAGAGAGGTTTTCAGTCTGGAGGCACCTGACTTTAACTCAACAGTTGTCAGGAGCTGCTGTTAATGACAAAGGATCTACACTGCAATGGATCAAATGGATTTATGCTGCATTTTAATAACTGCCTGCTAAAACCAGACTGTTTTATTCTGGGCATCTTGACCTAATGTACAAGACATAACACTTCGGTAAATGCAAAAGTGTGTTACCCACTCTGCAAATCTATAAATCCACCCCTGCTGTTGCAGCTACAGTATCGTGTTCAAAAAGATTGGAATTCCTAAACTTTCCCTCTGTTCTGTACTCTGAATGGGATAACATGATCTCATGGGTAGAAATTCTCCTTTTGAGACTGGCTGGCACAGGTCTCTACTTTCAGCTCCTAAGAACCTTGGGTTTGTATGGCATTTGTAATATACGTGTTTCTTTATCAAGTGTCCAGGAGGTTTGAAATGGTTTTGAATTCTTTGTCAAAGCTGTCTAATACAAGCTTAGTAAACCTCCTGCACTTGGCAGAACCAAAACAGTAAGAAGAGGGCTGGTTCATTTGAAGGCTGGCAGGGGCAGAACCTTCCCTGTCACACCATTTAATATTTGCTCACACAGAGTTACATGAAGTTATCTCAAGTTGAGATCCTGCTGCAGTTCTTTTGGATCGATCTCTGTCGTAGCTTCTGTCCCTCTTTAAAACACATGTATACTCTAAGGCAACTGATGGATGACAAATATACAGAGTTCTGCTTCTGATACCAGTAAGAACAAAGCTGTCCTTTATCAGATAAGAACCATTTCAAATATAGACATGTTTGGCACTTAGAGGACTTAATACTTCTATACATTCTGGATAAGTATTAATTCAACCAGCCCTTATGACATGTACAGACATAAATTTCAAGTATCTTAAGTAACCCGCCTGAAGCAAGTTCATCAGCCTCAGAGACTTTATGTCACCATAAAACCTGCATAAGGTGGGGTGACAGCTGGCCCAAAGGACCTCATGTGCACTGGAACAACCCCTCTGACTCTGTTCCTCAGTGTTCACGATGACAATGCCAGCCCATTTGGATTCCTGCATGGCAAAGGCTTTCCACACATTTCTCCTTTCTTTTCAGATAGGTGGAAGCTTGCCAAGGTTTTGGACTGAGCTGCTTATCAAATGGAATATTGAATGGATTTTAGCCTTGCTGGTCTCTGTAGAAATGCCTCTTTCCTCACAGATCCTGTCAGAGAGCTTCTGCTCAGCTCTCCCAACAGTGACATCATACAATGACTGAGGGGCTTCTTTGGGCTCCTGCTTGCTAATATCACTTAAAAACTGATTGAAAAAATATTTAAATAGGAAAAGATACAAAGCAGGTGTCCCCTGGGAGATTTACATCCCAGCCTAATCAGCTCAGTTGAGTTTGGAGAAGAGGAAAGGGGAAAGGTCAGGGAAGAAGGCTTATATATTTGTAATTACTACATATTTCTCTGTATTTTTTAACATCTTGACTGCCTTTAAACCTGCCCTTATCTCTTTCTGTGACACTTCCTAGAAAATGAAAGCTGATATTGCCTTATTTCACGTGTTTGTTGTAACATTAAGCACCGTGAGATGCTCAGGTAGTACAGCAGAGGAAGACATCGAGGTACCTAATTTTGCCATGCAGCCTAATTTCCCTGAAATAGCTCAGCTAACCTAGTAACTAGAGGCAATAACCCTGCTGGTTGTGGCAAACCCGCTGAGCTATTGTGCTTTTTGTTTTCTGCACACTTGACTGTGTGCTGTGCTAGTGTGTGAACAGGCATTCTGGAGAAAAACAGCACCAATTTTCCATACCATCTAAGGAACTCAATTGGCAGAACTGTGTGACAAATCAGGGCAGATTAAAGTCAAGCTGGTCAAATTCTGCCATATTGACATCTACACATAAAAACCCCATGGCATCCCTGTGTCCAAAAAAAGGCATAATTTGGATCACAGTCACAACGCTCAGATGCAAGAAGGAAGAAATCCCCAGTGTTAAAGACAAGGGAAGACTCATTTTTGAGCAGAATGAGGCTGGGGCTTTTCTGCTCTGTTGAGGTTGTAATTACAGCCTCTCAAAACTTGCATGACATTGCTAATTTGAGAGAAAATGGGACACTGATATCTGTAAGAACACTCAGGGCTGGGATTTTGATTATAAACTCCATATATATTGGCAAATCAACCCCGTGAATATTAAAGTCATTTAGTATCTCTATAGAAGTAATTACAGAAACCATTCAATAACAAAAGATTGGAAGATGTAAATGTCACCCTCTAAGGAAAATTTAAAGAGCTTTGTCAGATTTTAAGATACCTGAAAGTCAAACTGACCATCAAATTGTGTCATGAAATTATGAAATTGTATTGTTTAACAGTTTTCAAAGAACAGCTTTTTTTGCTACCTACAGAGAAATCATTGTTAGATGGTACCCTCCACTTAAGATACAGATCTTGTCATTTGATACATTCTCTTTTATGTCGTATAGCTTTGTGTCATAAAAAGACCCAGCTCTTTGCCTTAGAGGTTTGATTGTTGAGTGATTCCTCTGACTTTTGCGAATCTATATGTAATATGTATTAGCATAAAAGAGAGGCAAACATGCCATAAACAGCCATTACAAACAGGTATTTGCTTATGGTTTGTGTCAGCCTAGTTGTGTGGAAGACGCAGTGGTCCTTGGCACAAAGTGTCAAAGTATGTTCTTACTGTAACCCCTCAGCCCAGAAGGGTGCCTTTCACCTTGCAGTACCACAGCTGAAGATCCCAGTGGAACTGGAGAGGTGCCATGTGTGAGAGATGCAGGAAAATTTAAAAAGGCATGTCCTAGGCAAGCCTGTCTGAATTTGTGCATCACTCTTGGCCATCTTTGTCCAGGTGCTCTAACTTTTTTGGGTATCTGGGTACCTATGATGGGTCCTGGGCATCTTCTGTAAAGTGCCCTTTAGTGCCAGGCTCTTAGGATGGTTATCTGACTGAATTAGCCAATGGTCCATGTGCCAAGCATTCATACGGGAATGAAGAGAACTTGCCTTAGCCTTTAGGTCCATCCTTTGTCCCTCCCAGGAGATTATTGCCAGCTCTTTCCCAGCATCAGTGGGAGATAAGGGTGCTTGGTACCTTGCCACACAAGACCTGAAAACTTCAGTTCATTGCAGTGCTGAGCTTTATCAAAAGCTTAAGAGAAACTAGCTGAGGCTTCTTTCGTCTTGCAGGTGATAATACCCCACAGCAGGAATCACAGGAGAAAACTACTTAGAAAGGATGCTGTGAAAGGATCTGGAGTTTGGGGGGCTTTTGACATCATCTCTTGTTCTGCACAGGCACTCCCTTGATGATATGCTTAGCATCCCTTGACATCACCTGTGCTCTGGGTCTGTGGATGGAAATGAAGAGGTTGGTACTTATCTATCTGTATCTAATTTACAGAAAGCTTTCAAACTTTCCATGCCCAAGAAATAGTATTGCAGGCATTTTGTGTCCAAATAAGGGTGGAGACGGGGAGAGAAGACAGAAGAATTAAAAAAGGGTTTGTCTGATATAAATCAAAATTGAAAAAATTCTCATTTACTTATTTCTATTTGAGACTCCCTTAGCAGCAAGGTGTAAGCATTAAATACACAGGAGATGGCAAGCAGAGGAAAAAAGTAAAAGAGTTAAATGATAGCAGTGATCAGTATTTTAGTGTATTCCTTCTACAATCTAATAGATACAAATAGAAAAGGCCAGGCACAACACAAATATTTCCTATTATGAATAAACTAAAAGTCACAATGGAATCTGTCATGCTTGTGATATGAGAAACGGACAATATTCCTAAGCTGTTGCTATGATGGCACTTGAATGCAGTTTGTACTTTGTTTATGAAGCTGAATCAGAAACCCTTTTTCCCCTCCCCTCTCTCTCTTTTTTTTTTTTTTCCTTGGCCCAGCATGTGTAATTCTTCTTCATGGAAGCTCGAAATGGCTGTGGAGCAGCTCAATATTCCATTTATTTTATTTATAAAATAAATTCAAAGCCTGAAAAGATGAAGTAATTGACTTACTGGGATGACAGTTAAACCCACTAAATTTAATCTTATCCTCTCAAGTACAACATATCGCGCTTACAAATTATCACCCTGCACCAGACAGGCCTGCTCTCTTCACCTAATCCAAATGGAAATGAAGGCCTCTGTTATTGTATTATCTGACTTTACTATCAGCATTAATCCGGCTTAACTCACTTAATGATGCCACTTGTGGCACTATGAAGGCAGCAAAGAAGTCTATAAACTACTTCCATTAAAATGCAAATCTGGCCCACAGAGAAAATAAGTGACACAAAAGTAGGAGAATTCGGCCATACACTGTATTAGCCTCTTGCAGCACAGAACTGATACAAGTATAATAACTGATGCTGTGATTATTATTCTAGCTGTGGATTTCCAATGAAAGGAAGCCAGTCTACCACAGAACGTCACAAAAGTGCTTCAACAAGCCAGGGTATTTAATTTCTGAAGAGATTTATATTTTTTGTTGTCAGGAAATGAACAAATACTTATCAATGTAAAAACTGCTATCTTAAATCTTCCTGCCAGGTTTTTCATACTGATATTATTTGCACCCTATAACACAGGAAATGAAAATCTTCTGTGCCTTTCACATCTCCACTGTATCTTAAAATTCTTTAGTAACAGACTCGCTTCTTTTTCTAACCCCCTTCTGTAAACATAAAAGAAAACTTTTATGGATTAAGTATAGGGAATTACTAATGCCAAAATCCCAACCCCAAATTCCTTCTCCTGAACATTTCTGTATGCTGTTAATTTAATTATTTTTTAAAGGGAATCATAACATCTGTTTTATGGAAAAGCCTGATTTAATTTTAGTGTAAAGCTACTCACATTTACCTCTACCCCTCTCCTCCCTCTCACACACACACAGACATGCACACTGGCATATTCTGCCTAGCCACCGCTTTGTGTGAAAAACCATTAATGCCTCCATTACTATGAAAGAAATCCTAGTCAAAACACTAGGATTCGAGTCTCTTCCAATCTCTCTTGAATTCAATAGTTTCCTCTGCCTTGATAACCCTAAGACTTCATTTCTGGCTTTGGCACAGTGACAACATGCATATCTACAGGGAGACATAGGCACAGAGCTCCTACTTCTTAAATCAACATTTTTCTGGAGGCTTCAATAGCAAAATGTAAATGCAAGAATTTAGCCCAGCATACTTTTATGTGCAGAGTGTTAGATGTGTGATGCACCCTCACTTTTCCTTGGAAAGTATATTACTGGTAATATTACAATTAGAGATGGGGCCAAGCTCTGCAATTGGGATTCGTGTTTCAGTCTCACACATGGGAATTTGATTTGGCTCAGTGTGCTGAGAGGAGTAGCAATGAGATTCAGGTTTGCATCGAAGTTTGGATGATGAATCCTCTCTGAGGCTAAAGAATGTTTTGATCTGGAGCCCTGGTGTGCTCTCTGACAAAGACCTATTCTCTCTCATCCCCACCCACATGCTTACTCCACCTGGAGCATGACTTGTTGTTGGGATGGCCATTCAGCACCACATGGCTCTGTTCTGATGTTACTTTGCTGAAATACCGTTAAATTGGCTTTTCTCTCACCTGAGGCCCACACGAGTGTGATCTGATTGTGGCCGGCGTTGGATCTACCACAGCACTTCCGCCTGGGATACGCATCGCTGACCTCAGTGTCACCAGTGCTTCAGCAGTGGGCTGTTCAATGCAAATGAAAACACCCACTTTTAGCCTAAAGCCATGCTCTGTGTGCTTACAGCAAAGAGGGTTTCCACTTAAAAGAGGCCAACAGCTCTGCAGATTTCAGCAGTTTCTCTCTGTAGCTGTTCATGGATGCTGGGAATTGTTGCCTGCTTACAGGATGAAGTTAACCCCTAGGCACAGCAGATCTGGAAGTCATGTTGTGGCCAAACAGACGTGCAGTGCCACAGACATCCTGCTCATCTGATGGGCTTTGACCTGTTCGCAGAATGGGGAGCATGAGCAGATGTCAGAAGAGAGCCCAGAAATTGCTGGCAGAGGCACTGCCGTCCACCTGCACACCACCTTGCAATCCATCCTTGGCCCCTATGGGTTTGTGTTCCCTGTGCCAAATCCTGAGCTGGTGTCAGCAAATGATTTACTGAGCTTTACTCAGGTCTTGTTAGCAAGAAATGATTACCTAATTTACTAGGGAACTGCCTCAACTCCTGCACAATTTTGGTCAGAGGCCTTTACCTTCTGAGATGCCATGCTCTGTGTAAAAGCAAGATACCAGCTAGGTGATTTTTCTTACCACTACACACTAGAACTTAAGTGGGTTAGCTTGAAATGTCATTTTAAAACTATGGAACTACTGAACTACATCTCAACATGAATGCTATTATTTAAATTTAAATTGGGATTGCTTCAGTTTAGCTGAATGTGCTGAATTGAAGTGGCATAACATAAACAAACGAACAGAACTTTCCAGGGGCACTGGGATTTTTAGTGGTGTAGACTACAGGAGTCTGTGACAAAAACTTCTACAAACTGTCTTTATCCTAACACTGTAAATGACACAGGACTGGATTCTCACATTCTGTGTTTTGTTTTCCCTGCATCATGATGCATCTACAGCATCTTCATGCAGACATCTTATACTTATATCCATTATCCTTTTCCAGAAAATGGGAGGGTGTTGGACTGGTTGAACTTCCAGCCAAGTTATTCTGTGCTTCTACTTCTTCTAGTGAATCAAACCAAGTGCTAAGATATCTAATGAAATATTGCCTTGCATAATGGATGATACTAAAGGTTTGACATTCAGTCTCCTACAACACCATCTGTATACACTGAATAATTAGCACACTGCAATGTCCTGAACACGTAGTGGTATGGTATGCAGTAAATATTTTTAAATGTTATTGTATTCACAGGAGGCATGAATTTTAGGTGTTTTTCTATAAACAAATGCATGTGTAAACAAAATAGTACCAAATTTATACATGCAATTGTCAATCAGGTTGACATATGATTAATTCTAATTACAGTTGAAGAATGATCAAACAAGTACCTGTGCAATTTTTTATTTTTACTGGCACTGATACAGGTGTGATGATCTAGATGTACATTTTTTGCAGACTTGCTAATATATTTGTGAGAAAAAATAGACACATTTGAGGCCTTTTCGAGGTCTGAAACAGAAGAATCAAACTTCAGCTAAATATCCGATGATAAGTTTAATTTAAATATGTTACCCAGTTTAAAATAGAGATCATCTGATTCACACCTGTGGAACGGTGAGGTGGTAGTGAGAACTGAGAAACGAGAGAAAGAGTAATATACCATAAAAGTGATCTCTGTGGTCTGTAGTGGTCTTTAGAGGCTAAAAGCAGCCTCTAAATGAAAAGAATATTTTTAGCTGCAGCTTAAACATAACAGATGCATTTATTTGAGTATGATTAAGCCTTGACCTGATGAAATAGCATAAATAATAAAGTGTAATTTCTTTTGGAAATCTCTAGATCAGACTAAACTATGGAGGTATTTTTATGGGGTGGGGAGCACAAGACTGAAGAAAAGGCACAAGGTAGAACTTGCAGGTAGAATTCTCAGCCAGGGGAGCTCCTGAAGTCCCAACTCAGTTTTGACACTGCCCACACTTTCCTTTCAAGGTCTGTACCTGGAAGAGCCACTCAGAATGCTTTTAATGGGAAAAATAAACAAAGGAGTTCTAACCAAAATGAAATATCTTGCCTGACCTTTCTTCTTTTGTATCATTCTGGCTTTATTGCTTTCTTTTTTCCTGTCCTTAATTTAAGATCATATTCAGCTATTTTTGTGACTGTGTTTATACGTATCCTATGATTTTCTGGTTTTATTACAGTGTTAAGTGTTTTGTAGGCACAATATTGAACTTTACTGATCTTTCAAAGTTTTATTTCATAAGGTTGGGGTTTTTTTCAAAGGATGGGAATTCCTATTTTTGCCAAATCTATTGCCCACAAAAAGTACTGAGCCAGTCCAACAGAAATATGATTCAGTGTGAGGGTCACTAAAATATATATCTAAGCAGAAGAGAAGGTGCTGGATTACTCAAATCTCCTTACCAGCATAATTCCAAAGTGTCAGGGAAAAAAACCCTCTTTTTTGCTCATAAAGAAATTTTGGGTCTACTCTTGTGTAGCTATGTTATTTCTTCTGTTACTGTCCCCTTTTGGCATAACTTTTGGGTAGACAATTGTTCACTGTGTGAAAGTTGCTCATTCATTTCTTTCAGAGGCCACTGGACAAGAGTCAGCAGGTAACAACTCACTGACCTAAAGACCTACCCATGCTCAGATAAATGAGCTGAATGTGAAAGGCTAAAAATCCCATTACCAGACCTTGAGCCATCCTGTCCTTAAGCAATTTTGCAATATTTCTAAGGAAGAAATAAATACAAGTTGTGGATTAAGGGACAAATCAGATAAACCAGCAGTGAACCATTCTTCTGAAATAAAATTTTTCTCGTGTTTTTGCTTAGCTGCACTCCTGATGCAATGAGATGATAGTCTTAAGAGATGAATGGTCATTGTGTCCTGAGTGAAATCAAGACAGAGTCTGAGGCCATAAACCTTATTTTACTACCTTGGCAATGATGTCTGTCCTAAATTGTTAATAATCTTTTAAAATTCTTCATACAGTAGATAACAGGAGAATTTGTTCAGCTGACTACAACCAAATTTCTTTGAGAGATGATCTCATCTCTAGCAAGCCTGCACTTTGCTCACCATTTCTAAAATTAGCCAAACTATATTTTCCAACAAGATCTGGAAAGTATTTCGGTATCTATAGCTTAATTTAAGATCTACACCTTTCAGGGTTCAGGACTCTTGCCTGTACATGGCTTGAAAACCCTTATGGAGACTCTTCTTCAAACTTCAGCCATAACCCAGTTTTTAAGGGCATCAAAAGTGAGGGAAGACAATCCCTCTGTGCACCTAGGAGAATTAACCTTCAAAGTCATGTTATTTGTTAGTTGCTTGGTGTTGGGAGTAACCTGTATTTCTGTCTTCTCCTGAGATCCAATGGTTTGTGTACAAACCCTGAATTCACCTGAGCCCATTGGAATTCAGGCAACCTGCAAACCATTCCTCCCATGTGCTATCAGGGCCCTCCTGAAAAAGGATCTCAAGCTAGTTTTTAGCTGTCTGATGTTGCTGCTGCAGAAGCAGATGGGACAGATAAAAGCTGCCAGAGCAGGTGCTGAGAATGCCTTTTCAATTTAGCAATGAGAACAGGTAAGAACCTTGGCTGTGAGCGTAGCCCTGCAGCCTCTTACACTAAAATGAGTAATGGAAAAAAATTGAGTATATATATATATACAACTCAGTGAAGTTCAACTGAAAATATATTACATAGTTGTTCTAGTGAAAGAGGAAAACAATACCAATTTATTTAGATCAGAGATTATTATCCTTTCTAAGAATTAATGCAAGCATTGTTTATGAAACAAACAAAACAGGAAAAAAAGTTTATCTCCTGGAAATGGCTATAATGAGATATTTCAAGGGATTTTTGTGGTTAGCTGAAGTCACTTGGCTGAACGCACCATGAATTGAATAATCCTGCTGATTAACCTAAAATTTAATTAACTAAAGAAAAAAAAAATCATTTTACTCCTTCAGATATTTAATTTCCTCATTATACGACTAAATAAATTTTAAAATACTATGGTTTTTTTGAAACCCTCTTTTTGCATCTTGTGGAGCCTGGCTTTTAAAGTATTCAGTCCCCTAATTCAATCACACTGATTTCAATAGGATTTTAATCTCTAGGCACTTCTAAAAACCCCACTAGGCACTTCTTCATCTTTAAGCACCTAACTACCTCTAAAGGTCTGGCCCTTGATAATTTTAGAAAATGGTCCTTTCTATCATGCAGAGTTTCCTGCTAGCAAACTGGAAAAGTAATTAGCATATAGATGCATCCCTCAGACGGTAGACTGGGTTAAACTGGATTTTTCTACCTTTTAATAACCATTGGAAAACAACAAGGAATTAATTGGTTTGGAAATGTGAACTGATGGAAAAAGTCAAGCTACAGAAAAGTTATTAACTATGCAACACTGAGAGTCCTTAAAACCATCAGTTAATGAAACAAAGAAAAGAATACATTGAGTGAGAATTGATTTAGAAGTGAAAAAGACAGATGAAAAAGGAATTGCACTATATTATGATGAAGAAAATATTTCTGTCTCAGAGACTGCAGTAGTCACTTCTGTAGCTGTAATAAAGTGAGAATAGCAGTCCAGGGAGCATCTCTGAGATGAAAAGAGCCCCTTGGCTGTGGTTCTGTGATGGTCCAGCACGTCCCCTGCTCAGGGCAGCCTCCCCAGGATTTAGCACAGCCCAGCCAGCACAGTGCCAGGTACTCTGGCAAGTGACAGTGGAAAGTCTCTCCTGGCACCTTCTCTGCTCCTATCCAGCCATGCAACACTCCCCTCAATGCCCATCCAGGCATTCAGGGGTGCCAGAAAGCAAGGGGAGAAACACTTTGCCACACGGGTGCAGGGTGCCCCAGTAGTGAAACATGTCTTTGAAATCTATGGATGAAAAATGCTGTGTAAGAATGAAGATTTTTTTATTATTATATAATCCTCAAGGGCAGAATTTGAAATAGCTGCTAGGAAGTGTTGCCTATTCCCAGTTTACGTGAGATATCTTTAATCATATTCTAGTCAGAGAAAGAAGTGACTGCAAGAGGAATTATAAAACCTCTTCCTTGCTTTCATCTTTGCTTTTCTACTCAACCTCACATGAGAGAGAGAGGAATCTGCAGCCAGACTGATTCTTGACTGACCGGGATTGTTCTAACACAAGGGAATAATTATAAAAGACGCATTTTTACTGCAAATATCCCCAGGTTTATTTTTTTGTTTTAACAGAACCCTGCTCTCACAGTGTAAAGTAAATATTTTTATGGTTGTGTGCAGGGGAAAAAAAAAGTTTTTGCTTTGGCTTAGTTATGTTCGTACTCTAATGAGGTAATTGAAAAAAACAGTAAGTAGGAAAAAGCTTTTAGTGGAAGTATGATACTTTAAGTGCTGGAGCACTTAAACTGTCATGTAAATAGAAATGAATATAATACTGAATAAAGCATAATGCTTTATGTAAATGTAATTTTGGTTTGTTTTCCGGAGTTTCTAAGGCTCTTGCGGAACTAAGCATGAGCCAAACTGAGGGTGCATCACTCCACAAAGTACAGCATGGGATGTGTGTGCCAGGATCACCTTAATGAACTTCATTACCATGCTGCATCAGAAAAGCCCAGGAAAATGTTGTCACATGGGTTTGCCCTCGAATCCCATCCATGTGTGTGAAATGGAATTTCCCTACTGCAAGGTGCAAGAGCCAGAGAGAAGAGAACAGAATGATATTGGGTTGAACGTCTACATTCTCCTCTCAGACCTGCATGAAAGAAGAACAAAGCCTTTTACAGAGGTAATAATTTTTTAGCTTTTACCTCTGGGCTAAGTCCAGTTTTAGCCCATTTGTGCCTGGAGGGTGTGAGTTGACCTCTGCAGTGTTTTTGCCACATCAGCCTCATCTAAAACAGAATCCGTTTGTGCCCTCAGAGTTTGCTCTGTGTTGTGAACTAAGGTGTGCTAAGTCACTACGATTAGAAAATTTCCTTTTAGAGTTCCTAGATCCAGCTAAAATATAATATAGACTTACCCCACCTATGGCCTGTGGGAAGCAATGCAATAAAGGAGTTGGATTTCAATGATCCTTGTGGGGCCCTTCCAGCTCAGTGTACTCCATGATTCTATGAAATGTGAGCTACTTCCCTTATGGAAATCTAATTTCCTGTACGGTAAGGTGGTACCTGATACATTCAGGCAGAGGAGCACAAACTCCCAAATTTCTATAAGCTAAGAGAACCAGAAGGTGAAACCAAATGTGTTTGAAACTGATGAAAAGTATTTGCCAGTAAGGTCAGCTCCTTATTTAGTTTGTACTCATCTTCCAAATGGACAGAGATGCATTTCAGAAATCCTTAATGAACCCTGAGTGCTTGCTTGCTCTTACCCTGTAGGAAAGAGCCAAAGCCAGTCTTTCAGTAGCACCGGAAAGCTTTCCTGTGCAAAGTCTCTCCTTGTGCTTACCTAAATTGAATAAAATTTTTCAATGTGAGCCAAATACCATCGAATTTCATTTACTTTAGAGAGAGAGATACTTTGGCTTTTATTTTTGAAATAGTTTCTCCTGGCCTACATTTAAAAATGCAGTGGTTAATTTTGAGGATGTCAGTGCTGCTGAAAGGAATGGTTGCGTAACTTCTGTCCTTATGAAAGCTGGCAAATTAAACATCTTTGCCTATCAACTAAAGAAAAAGTAGTTGGGATGATAAAAAGAGACTTTACAGGGACATCCACTGGATTCCTGTGTACCCTAATGGTTGTGGCACTTCCCTTTCTGCCCCGTTAAAAGAAGGCCCCAACCCAGTGAAGCACTTAAGGCTGAATAGGGCCTTGGATGTCCCTGGCACTGCTCACAGTGTGTAAAACTTGGCACACACTTGTGCTTTTTTGGTTTAGAGCCAAACTGAGTAATATGAACAAAACACTGTATTCAAATTCACTATATTCGGTTCTCAGTTCTGTATTGATCTGGATTTTGAAGCCTTCACTGAAGTAACTTTTAAGTTTCTTTTTTTTATAAACACTAAATGAATTTGATATAGTCGCCTGTTTCACTCAGAGATTTGAAAATACTTTAAAAATATGAACATATTGATCTTTCACTATAGGAAGAGTAAGCAGTAGCAACTCATAAAACAGATGAGGAATATGAAAGTAGATGAGTGGAGATAAAAAAACTAACAACAGAATGGAATTGGAAAATGAATTTGTTTTGATTGTATTCCCATCTGCTTTGGGTTCAGTTTCATTAGCTTTCTTGGAAGGCAGCTTCTGTCAGGAAAGTTTATGCAAACACTCTTTTAGTAGACATTCAGAACAGTTGCAGAAATTTTATTTTGATTTTGTGATCTGGCTTCCTTTTTATGAACTTTTGTCTTTACATGTAAGCACACATATTTACATATGCAAATATCTCTGGTTGCTTAGCCAGATTAAAAGCTTCTAAACAAAACTCTAAACATATATTGGTTACTGAAATTTTTCACAGAGATAAATTCAAATACATTGTGATCTTTTCTTACCTAGCACAGAAAAGTATGGAGAGGCCAAAGGCTGTATGTGTATGGCTCATTTTTTATTTATTATCTTTATTGCTACTGAATTTTGCATTTAGATAGGGAAACAGTGAGGGAAGCATAAGAAAAATTCCTCAATAAGGATTAGTGCAGGATAGATAGGTTTTTTGGTCATGAATAATATAAAGAAATGTTTTTTTTTTTTTTTTTTTGAGAAGAAAATGATTGAAATATCATTTGTACATGTGTTAACTTGTGGAACTCATTACATATGGGTAACATTAGAATAACATAACAATGAATGCAAGACTCGCTGGTTGTATGTGGAAAGAAAAGCTGCAGCCACTCAAAATAGGAAGACAGTACATAGGAAGAAGAACAATAATGCTCACCATTAAGCATTGGGCTTTGGAAGATTCTCTCATAAGCAAGTTATTGCATAATTCTCTGTTATGGGAGTTTCACACCTTCCTCTGAAACATCTGGTGCTAGGATGCAATAAAACACTAAATGAATTTCTGACCTGATGTGGCATGACAATCAATAAAATTCTTTTATTAGCTAGCTCTAGTTTTAAGAACTTGTCATAGTAACAGCACGCAGCTTTGCAGAATGCTAACTTGTGATCAAACATTCAATTTATTTTGAAAACTAAATCTTTCCTGCCTTATTGCACATTTCCTCAAGTCTGGGGAGCTTAGCCCAGCAGGCCTCAGCAACTACCACTAGAGAAAACAGGCTCTTGGGGTCGGTTGTTTAACACCTAATGGATGCTAGGTAGGAAATCTTGTAGTTTTACAAAGCAGCTGGAATGCAACCAAAATTGCTTTAGACCAAGTAGCCAGCCTTTGGTTCATGTACAAGGTCTTCAGCCATGCCTCTTTCCCCTAAACAGTGTTCAACTCAGTGTCCTTTCTGCCACCTTACAGTCCCACAGTCCCTTCTGGATGTCAAAATACAGTAGTTCCCAAACTTCTGATCCATATTCCAGTAAATCTGGCATGGGAATGCAGTGTGCATCAGGTCACAAAATAAAAGGTGCTACCCATGCATCAGGCGTGCATCTGATGTATGCCAGGTGATGCCTGGACTCTTGGCATAGCACACTGTGCAGAAGGTTTGCAGCTTCTTGAGGTGCTTTGTGCCCCCACCCTGCCAGAAACGCTGGAACTCCGCTGGTGTGGCCAGGCTCAAGGGAGGTTGATGCTGCTGGAGAAAAGGCCAGGGCATCCTGCAATCACTTGGTGGGTCTGTGGGGCAGTTCACAATGGGAATTCCAGGAGTCTTTCACAAGCACGGTATCACAGCAAGGATAAAGTCAAGCAAATGCTACCTCATCGTTTCAGTGAGATGAAAATGAAACCCCTCGCGAGTGCTCGGAGATGCCTAACTCTGAAATGACACCTCTGGTGAGAAACCCTGAGAGGGCCAACACTGTGAACTCTCCACGCACTCCTTCCAAATGAAGCCATGCTGTAAAGCAATGCATTTTGATAGCGTGGCTTGCATTTCTCAGAGCAGCCTGAATGATTTTTCCCAAGGAGTGCAGCAAAGTGTTAATATGGTATCTCTGTGGGTTTGCATTACAAACATGTCTTCAGGCACACCAAGAGTATTGAATCAAATGTAAATGTCTGTATGAGTAAAGGAAACATGCTTAAGCATCAGGAGGGTTTATTTTGTGCTGGGTAGCACAAAAAATCAACATGATTTTAACAGCCATATTTTCATGCTAATGGACTGTAGCCAGTCTGAAGATATTCCAGGAATCCCAAACTTCATGCACCACCTCTGAAGTAATCTTCATATAGAACAATATTTAATTTGTCATTAATTAGTAAATTGCTGTGTGAAAGCCAGCAAACTATCTTGGCTGAATTGACCAGCACAAAGATTATTCTTCTGGAAATGAGCTGAAATTCATACTACTGACAATTTCCATGAAAATATAATTGTCTTTTGTAGCTTTTATTTTAAAATAAAAATAAAATTATGCCAAAAGACAGCAAATAAAAGAGGTGAAAAATCCTACCTAAAAGGTATAGGCAAGAAAATCCCAACTTGTGTGTTTGCCCCAGCAAGCTAAAAAGACATTTCTTGCAAGGAACTCTTGGAAACTTGAATTTATTTGGGACTATTTAGAAGATACTACTAAGTGTAAATCCGTTCTCACTGCATCTCCTGGAAGTCAGGGTAGATTTTGTTGTATGAAATCTTTTCCTCTTTGAAAGTCAATGACTGGGGAGAGGAGCAGTGGGGAGGGGGAGACTTGGCAGACTGCCACCATCCTCTTTCATTATTTCATATGTTACACGTCCCATCTAAATCTGCATTTGCTTGGTTCACCACCCTGTATGTCGATGCAGGAATGATTGTTATTTTATAGTTATAAATAATATATGTGCATTCAGAGACATTTCAAATATTTAGCTTTCTTGAATTCTCACTTTTGCATACTTTCCCCTCCCTGTACTCACCCCCTGCCTTCACGTCTGCTACCCAGTCAAAATAAAAGTCTCCCCATCTCTATCTCCCATTGTTTTTTCCATGGTTGATTGAATGGTGTGCTAGGTTCAGTGAACTTGGTCTTGGCTACTGCTCCACCCAGAAACAACCTTCTCTTCTATACCAATTATCATATGAAAGCCGCTAATGTCGTCTTACTGCAGCTCTGCTTCATGTTTCAGAATTGAAAGTGGCATCGTGCAGCCCACATTTGCCCAGTTGCAGGGAATAACCCTTCTCCCTTCCTTCCTTTTGCCCCCTATTTTAGTGCAAAATATTGTCTCCTTCCTTTTACTTGCTACATCAATGTCTTCAATAAATAATTGCTGCTTCAGATATGAAAGCAACTTTTAATATGGGATTCTGGTGCTGTTAGCAATGTTATTGGATCATGTGGGACTTATCCTCTGAGGATGAATTGGTTATTGCAGACAATGGATGGAGCTGGTCTCTTGGAACTTTAGAATGATGGAAGTCTCTTCAAACAGTTTCAAACAGAAAATTTTAAATTTCAACACCGCACAATAGTCCAGGAGAGAGTGTAATGTGGTATAAATTTTAAAGGTTGTTGACTGATGTCACTAACTAATGGTCTGCCCTCAAACGTGCTTATGTATAAATGTGAAATATCTTTATACATATGTGCATGAACATATATGAATATGTTGTTCGTATTTTGAGAGGTTAGTATCAACAGAAATTAATTTGTCCTTTACAGTAGTGTCTGAGTGTCAAGAGAGATTCTTTGTTGTCATTACAGGTTTAATAGCCACATAGCATAGGTACAAAATCTCACTCTGTGCCACCACTAAATGCAATTTGAATGCATATTAAAGAGTAAACCAGTTTTCTGATTTTGTTTCTGATAGCTTCACAAGAACAGGTATAATTTAAGTTACGAATAGCATTTGCCCATGTCTTGTTCTTGGATTTAGTCAAAAGATACAAAATATATCAAAACTTTCAGTGTTCTTATTTTTTATCACATTTATTCTAAAAAAATCTTCACAAGAAACTACAGCTGTTAACAGCTTGTATTATGACTCTCAGTAGCAGGAAATGCAACATGACTGCCTTTACTGGGGGCATGGGGGAGAGGATGCTTCACTTCTGAAAGGAAATACTGAGTTTTCATTATTTATGTGTTTGCTGTTCCCAAAAAAATGGACCCAAGTGTTTTGAACGGATTATAAATATGGTTGCAGTTTGGCACTGGAGCTGGTTGCAGCCACTGTGCGTTTGTGTCCCTGCTCGTGTGTGGAATTTGGCCAATTCGAGCTCTGAGTTGGTCACAAGCAGCCAAATGGCTTTCAGTTTTCTTTTGTTGTAGCTGCATTCCCTACAGGGCAAAAAACCTTTCAGGCTTTATTTCAAGATACAATACTCTCCTCTGAGAAGATAAATTATTAAAATGCAGTATCTGCTCATGAAAATTCCAGCTTTGCAAAGTTATGCTCATTTGGACTCCAAGAAATTACCATTCTATCCTTCCAGGTCTCGGTTAAGCCAAGCCACGTGCTAATTTTCTTTTAACTTTGAAGTTCCGATGGTCTTAAGGAAATCTGTGTTTAAAAGAAAAATGGGATCTCCTTCACCGTGAAGGAGTCAACGTGTCTGGTGTGGTTAACCTGGAAAACACTTCTTCACTAGGATTCAGAGTGGAGTGATTAGGTGTGAGAGCCCATCTAGTATTTGGGTTTATGCATCGTCACAGCTTATTTTAAATATTATTAGACAGCTGGAATAGGCAAACTATCTATGGTTTACCAGAGAACTGCATCTTTTACTATTTGGCTGCCTAAACATCTGAGGTGTGATAGCCTCTCTCTTGAGAGGGCTGGGTCCTCCTCCATCGCCAGCTGAGCGCTGTCCGTTCCTCCTGGGGTCGGGCAGAGTTGAGCTTACAAAGCCAAGCAGGTTCCTAAGACAGCAAACAAAAGTGCCAGACTATTCTGAGGTCCTGATGGAGACCAAAAGCTTGTATGAACTGCAGGTTTGTGTAAGCAGCCATCTCTCCTGTTTTCCAAATCTTTAATATTGTGCTCTTTGCCAGGTTATCTGGGTGTTCATCTTTCTGTTACATCCTAGGTTGTTGCAGTTACTAAAGAAAATGTATATTATCACTTGGAATGAAATATATGTTCACATACAGGATGAATGTATGGAGTGAAATATGTGCATGTGTACATAGCACACACTGAAACAAACAAGCTAAAAGGAATGTTTTTGAGACATTTGAGAGTGTTAATATTGATTACTAAATAGATTAAGAGACAGCTACAAGAGGTTTTGTCAGGAGATCAAATTTTACCTGTGTGACAGTGTTAATAGTATGAGACATGAACATTTATCAACAAAGCGGTTTCAGCTGCTTGGCAAAAAGCATTGCATCTCTGAAGTGTTTTGTCATACAGCTTCTCCCACCTAACAAATCATGGTGTTGTACACTTAAACTTGCTCATGTCAAGGAGAAGAATGTTTCCAGCAGGAGGCTGTAACAGTAAAGTTCTTGATTAAGGAATTCTTCAAAGATATTTTTTATTTAGAGTGCATAATTATCACACTGTTGATAGAAAGGTGGCAACAAGAATGTTGGAACCAGCTGGGTTGGATCTGTGGTCCATCTGGCCCTTCTTATCTCATGCAGTAAACAACTGGGAATATAAAACCTCAGCATAGGAGATTTCTTCTCATATATTTTATTCCAACTGTACATGTTCAGTAACTTCTCCAGGAGAGGTATGAATTTGAGAAGAAAATCACTGTCTGTGCAAAAAAAAAAAAAGCCCATAAGACTGATAAGACTGACATATGCAGAACAGCCTTTCCATGTATATCTGAAAAGTTGGTTCAGATGTATGTCAGAATCACTGATGGATATCTTTATGTTTGATTAATGTGAGGATTAATTGAAGATTATGTCCTAACCTTCTGTCTCAGTCCACACTCCACTTTCCAGTCCACATTGTAACATCTGTGTCAATAACAAAGAAAGTCTTCCTTTTCCAGAAATCTTGTTGACATCACTCAGTGGAGATTCCACTGAAATAAAACAAAATTCACCATCTGCAAAATAATTTTTCACATGATCAGGATCTGCACAGGTTTTTAGAGTAAGTGATAAAAATATAAGTGACTCAGAATATAATTTATCTTGAAATATGTAGTACTGTTTAATGATAGTGTCTTACTGACAAATTTCATTACTTGGGAGTTTCTCAAGGCAGGTGGCATTTGGGGAATACTGCGAGGAGCTCCCTATCTCCCTGAATTTACCCCAAACAAAAAGAGCTGGAGGAACAGAGTCGGATTTTGAACTATCAAAACTGTTATTCCTTTAAACTGATATTTTTGTTCTCACAAAACATTCAGTGTTTCCTTATTATTCTAACATTGTAAAAACATTATTTTCAGAACACTTTTATATAATTCTCATATTTCATCTCTCTGCCCAAATTTGGATTTTAAAAAATTATGGAATATTTTTGTTTTCTACAAGATGAATATCCTACATTTGAGCAGTCCTATTCTGTACATGTTACTTTAAAGTTTAACTGATCTGTAACCTACTGAAAATTAATGCTGGGCCCATTGGTTATATAATAAATGCCAACAGCTGTCAAAAGCAGAGTGAAGCAAAAGAGGGGGAGAAAAGACAGCAATTGTCTTATAAGACTGTCTCATGGTAATTCAAGAAACATTCTGTGAATTCCACCTCAGTGGGGTATGAAATAAAACCCACATTATGATGGATTGGGAAAACCAGGGGTGGCCCAAAGCTACTTTCTCTAGGATTATTTCTTCTTCTTTATTTTTATTTTGTGATAGCTTCCCTAACTCTAACAAGAGTAGAAAAAACATTTGAGACAGGAGAATGTATGAACATGGTAAAGAAAAAAAGAAGGGGAAAAAAATCTTTTGCAATATCAGATAATCTTGAAATACAATAATATATCTTGCAAACCTGTGAGATCTATAGCAGGCTTATAACTGATCAATTTTCCACCCAGGTTTACAAGAAGAATAAAGACCAGTATAGTTCATAAATCAACATTTCTTAAGGTACTTGTATGTTTTCTCTCTCCTGAAGGTGATTTTAAAAGTAAGCTATAAACATCAACACATTCAATGCAACTGAGGTATACTAGCAAAAGGGTATTTGTAGGGCCATGTATATATAAAGAGAGAATATTTTTGTACTATATACTCAGTAACCATAGTTAGGTTTTGAATTTCATTGTATAACAAATGGCTGTTGATGCCTGTAAAAGCAGCAAAGTATTTTGATCCCCAGTTTTTTGGCAATCTCATTGACAATTATATTTTTATAGAGGTGCAAACACACCCAAACCTTAGAGAACAGCTTTGTTTTTCTGTTTTGAACTGGCCACCATGGAGAATTTTCTCTGACTTTACACTGAAGTGAAACCGTTGGAGGGACACAGATATCTGTGAGGATTCCACGAGCAGCAGTAGTGACTGCGTAGGACCTGGTACTTCTAACCAAGGTGTTACAAGTCACTGGACCAAATCAGTGGTCTGTTTTCTCTTTGGGAGGATTGCAAACACACAACTAGGTGTATTCCCCAAAATTTTCCCTGTCTTTAACGGGGCTGCCAGGAGAATTTGAAGACTGCATGGTTTCCTGGGGCAATGTGAAACACAGCTCTGTAACTGCTCTACTTGAGGCACCCAAAGGTTTGCAGCCATCCCAAGTCTACCCTTTTCACCTCTTGCCTTGCAGGAGACTGGGATAATATTTGTCAGTTTTGGCCCACCCTGCTGCCAGGTGGGCCTCTTTGGGATTCAGAGTTTGGGAAATACACCATCCTCAGGCTGGGGTGAAGGGGAGACTGCAACATCTGTCTGTGCAGTTATTGCACGGAGCTCTTTGCTGAAGGTCAGTGCTGAAGCTCCTGGTTTGCAGTAGCTGTAGCAGTGTCTAGTTTCACAGCAGGTCAGAAATTCCTGTCTGAAGGCCTCAAGGCTCACTACCCAGCTTAGCTGGGGATCTAAAGCAGCAGGAGTTTGGTTTGCCATCATTCAGCAAGGCAGAGACGTGCAAACCCGTATCTATCACCAGTTCTTTGCTTAATCCACTTGCTCATATTGCCTTCTCCCTTTGGCTGGGCATTTTTGTTCTCTTCATTGTACAGAAATGTTAACAGGTGTAGAGACACCAGCCAGTCATGGTCATCTATGTGCTGCATGCACAAAGAAGTTGTAAGAAAAAATTTGAAAAGTAAAATGGACTTGTAAGATTGGGTTTCATATTGCTGTGTGTAAATTTTAGCTTCCAGGCCTTACAGTAAGCCTTTGGCTTTTGAATCTCCTTATTTGTCTTTTTTGTTTTTATTTAGACACTTGAGTAACACCTGAGCTTAAATTTTTGTCTTGGTAGTGCTACCAGGAGCAGCATTCAGTCACCCTGGGCCTGTTTCTGTCCTCCTTTCTTATAATCCTAATTTCTATGGGGGTATTCTTGGCAATGTAAAAATTCCTCTGCATGTCTGCTCAGGTGATTTCCTAAGATCCCTGAGTTCCCTGGGAGACCGCCTCCCATTCATACTCTGCAAGCTCTGAGCCCCTAACTCCATTATACACCTCAAATTGAAAGAAAACAAATTACTTTTCAGCTTGCTTACAGTCTGCCATGAACACTTAGATGTGCTTTCACCCTCCAGCAGAAAGTGCCAGATCACTGATATTTTTGTGATGGTCTGGATGCCCCTTATCATCCCCACAGAGAGTGCTGGGAGGCACAAGGACCTGCCAAGGCTTTAAGGGGCACAAACCTCAGGATTCCTCAGCTGCTCACAGCCTGGACTGGTTGCTCTCTAGGTTACACCTGAAGTTTGAAGAGGAAATTGTGTTTTCACGTGAGAAGAAAATATACCTGACAGTTTTGAATACTGAAAGATAGCTGTGGATAAGCGGTGCAACTAAGGTGGTTTTGTAAAGTTGCTTCACAGCATTGACAGCCAGTCAGTGTAGTTATTTAATCCAAGCACTTTTACAGTTAGAATATGTTGCCAGAAAAAGGAAATCAGCTTTTGAGGTGCATTATCTCCTTTCAAGACTGTCCTGGGGGTACTTAATCATTATCCTGGAATAAAACAAATGAAAGATTTCTTTAAAAAAAATATTGTTCAATCCATTTAGAATCCCTGGAGCTGAGTATTTTACATTTTCGTGCCTTGATAAAATAAAACCAGCAATTAGTTTACATGTATTTATCATTTATGGTTCTCTTCTTCTCTTTCCAGCTCATTTTGAATACTATAATCCTGACAAGATTAACTTTCCTACTAAAATTATTGTTATTTCCTGGACCTATGAATGAAATAGGAGAACATGTTCACTGTGACTGATGGAAGGAAATCTCATTCTGCTAGATAGCATTTTAAGCTGATTCCCTCACAACAACAAAAAATCCCAAGCGAGAAGACACTTGCACTTTTCCATTCTAGCTCTGGTGGGTGGTGACAATAAGTTTGCAATTGTAACATTTTCCTCTAGGACTTGCCCACTGCTCTTCCAGCTTTGCATTATGCCAAAATTCAGGGGGGAAACAGGAGAGAGCCCACCCGTGTTGGGGGAGCAGCGGGTGCGGAGCCCTGCAGCTCACACGTGAAGCAGACTGGAGGGATGGTGCTGAACAGAGAGGTGGCTGCCTGTGCTCAGGGCTGTGGATGCACTGTGGGATGCGGGAGCCTCTGCACAGCCTGTGGATCGGAGCTCGGAGAGCTTCAGCCTCTCTCCTACAGTAAAAGTGCAGTTGATGCAGGGCCAGGGTACAGTCACTGCTTGAGCTGATAGCTCTGGACCTTCCTGAATAGGAAAATTTGCATTCCCTTCTTGGAAAGTGTAATCATAACTTTTCCAATGAATATGCCTGGGCTATTTTCATTTTGTAACTGCCATCCTTACAAATTTACTATTTGCCATTTCATTTTCACTAGCAAGTGTGAACATAAAACACCCAAAGCCTTTGTAGCTTGCTTTATAGAGGATTATTTCAGGCCTAGATGTAATGTTTGGGATCTGCAGTGAGAGATATGGCTTTCAAGAGGCATCCCAACACTGGCTTGGCATTCATGTCCCACCTGCTGAATGCCAGTGGGATCCTGTCCATTGCTTTCACAGGCTTTGGATCCCACCCAGAGCATTCTCAAAGACGGGCAGGAACTGGGAGTGTGGGCTGGATTAGGAAATGGCAAACTGTTCTGAGAGAGGTTTTCTTTTTCATCAAAATTTCATTTTTGACAGCATTTTCTGAACAGCTCAACCAATAGCTCTGGAAATTAGAGAGTTTATATCATCCTGTGCAGTAATTTGTGGTATATTCCCAAATTCAATTTTTATACAATAATGTCTCCTAAATAATTTTAAAGCCACGTTGTAAAACTTTACAATTATCAGAAAATTAAAGAGGAAAATTAAAGAAGAAAATTAATCAGAAAATTAAAGAGGAGTGTTCTTTAAGTGTTTGCTTTGTATTACACTAATTACCTCTAAAATACATGTTTCTAAGACTGTTATACTACTTCATAGCAGGGTTACGGTTACTATCTGTTGCTCTCTTATCTACTTTGATGCTGGAATTTTGCAGCAGTTTTTAATGTTTTTCTCCCTCTTTAAGCAGAATCAAACCCCCAGTCTCTGTTTTCCTTTGCCTGCGTTTTTTTGTGTTTCCATATTGTAGCAAACCAGTTTTATCTTTACTTTCTCATGCAATGTGTATGTTCAAAGGCTGTTGTGTTTCTGGCTAGAAACTCCTCGAGACTAAACACAGGTATATTTTCCCCATTTTGACCATTCATCTTCATCTGCTGCTGCTTACTTTTGCTGATAGCACAGTCCTTTTCTCTAACAAAGCCTATATTCATATGCTTCCTACTTACTCTGCTGATCACCTTGGGTGCTTCACAACTCTTGCTCCTGCTGTCATTTCCTCGCTGACATAGCCAGGAAGAAATCCCTCTGCCAGGTCCCTCCTGGCTCCGTGGGCTGCGTGTGGCTGGGCGAGGTGGACTCCCTAACTACCAGGAAGATTAAAATCAACATCTGCTACTTAAAGCATCTTGTATTCCTGTTGTAGGTTTTACCCCAGTGAGTATTCCAAGTCAAACAATACTCTGGTTGTGAATTGTTGTCTCGCTTGCAGCCTTATTTCTCATTCTTGGCTTGTGTCCTAGGATGGGATCCAGAGCAGTCGCTGACTACAGCGATACAAAAGAAAACACACCACAAAAGAAACATTTGCACAATCTGTTTGCAAGCACACTGCTCCTGTTGTGTGATTCTGCTGAGCAGGCCCCTGAAATACAGGTAATTTAAATCCCCCAGGATGAAAAGTAAAAAACAAACAAGCAATCAGAAAGTTGAACTGCTCATAATCTCTTGCTTTTTGAAGAAAGAGGAAACAGAAAGGAAAAATCTTTTAGATATACACTTTAAGTGCTCTTGAGTCTAAGAACTGTGATTGAGAAACACTTAAAAATCCTCAGTCCTTGATGTCTATCCAAACTGCAGTGTTAGTAAAATTCTGCCTAACACTCATCTTACCTCCTCTCAAGAAGACGCCAGACCTTTGTGCAAGGGAGATTACTGCTTCCAAGCCAGGCAACATTCTTCAAAATCTGTGCCTGAAATTACTTTGAAGATTTGATAGTAAACCCCATCTCTGGTACTCTTTACTTAACCTCAATAGCTACAGCAGTGATCCAGGCAGAAGTATTTTTCTAGGACTGCTAATGGATATCCTAAACTTGAGATGATACTCAAGATTTTCTAATGGATTTAATTTCCCACAAGTCTGGATTGCTCCCCCATGGAAGCACAGAAAGATTTATCAGCTCCCCAGCCAGTGCGTCCCCTTCTGTTCTACCACAGTAGAAGGAAAACAAGGAAGGAAAGTCCAACCATTCTGAAGACAAGTGGAGTTTTGTTTAGAAACGGTCTTCAGGAAATGGCAGTGGTTCTAGTTAGCAGCAGAAATTGAAGGAGCTAAGAAATTTATTATTAGTGTTGTTGTTATTACTATTATTATACTTCAAGTAACAACAAAAATAGATAGAAATAAGACTAAGAAAAATGGTCAGAGGAGGTGGAAACAGAAGTTGAACAGGGAATTATTTTCAGGAAGAATTGAAAGCTGTAAGAAATTGCATCTCAAGATAAAGGCTTGTGTCAAGAGAGGAGAGAAATTGCAGCAAAATTAAAAGACACATTAAGGAAAAGTATTCTAAGAAAAATACAGATACCAAATAAAAAAGGCAGACAGCAAAAAGAGGGTAGACAGCTTAAAAAAAAAGGGAAAGCATGAAATAAAAGGAGGTGAGATACAGATTGGATGACTGGCTATTCTGGTACTCAGTTTGATGCCACTTTTTCTTGTCATTAAATGTACCAGCCTTCACTTATACATGCATCTCTGGATATATAGTGGCAGAAAACACTTACTGCTTTGGCAAGTTCAGCATGCCAGGATTTTCTGAATGGGGAAGAACTGGTGTCTTAGAGTTTAAGGTATTCCCACTTACCTTTCTGCTTAGGTCATATGTGGTGCACAAGAACTTGGGGTTTTTTTACTATTTTTCTGTAGTGTAATTATCTTTGCTACTCCAAATGGGATAGATACAAATCTTAATCTGAATATAAGAGAGATTTTGACGTTTCAAGCTTCCTTCCCCCAATACAGCCAGTATTAAAATTATGCATATTTTTTGTATACTGGGATTCAGGAATAATGCTGTGTCTTCACGGTGCAGCTGGTCACTTCTCTGCCATCGGCTCTTGCCTCATCACTGAGGGTTTAGTGGATGAATGTGAGCCTCTTTACTCTGTTTCCAGCCCCAGTCCTGTAACTGGGGAGGACACTGCATTGCTCAGACCATTTGCCTGGGGTCAGCAGCAATTCCCTGCTCTGCTGCCAACTGCCCATGCAAACACAGGCAAATCCCTTTGCCTCTCCAGGACTCAGACCTGAGGAGCCACATCCAGCTGGCTGCGATGGGAGCAAACATGTCAAAGCTTCTCAAGCACGGGGCTAAGGGGAGTCAAGTGCATTTAGCCTCCCCCAGCTAAAAGCTCTCAGCACCCAGTGGCACTGGAAGGTGTTGAGGCCGGTGAAAAAGCAGCAGCAGAGCCTGGTTTTTAGCTACTGAAATGTCAGGGGCCTGGACTTGGGGCGAGAGGAGCCCACTTGGAAGCACAGCTGTGCAAAGCGCTTCACTGACCTTTGCAGCGTTCCTCGCTGCGCACTGGCTTTTTCCCAGCTCAGCCACATCTCTTTTGTTCCAGCAACGCTGCTACTCAGCGCCGAGCTGGGCCTGCTGCTTTGTTAGGTCTCTTCTTGGTGCTGGCACCAGAGACACTTTGCTTCCCTCTTATCTGGCCTCCTTGCTTCACCTTTTCTCTATCACCCGCATTATTGTATCACAGATACACTACCTTGGGATCAAAGCAGTCCCTCTCCACACATATGTAAATTCTAAATTACCTCATCGTTAATCTAGGAAGCAGGCAGCTTTCCATATTAGCCAGCAATCTGTTCCTCCACAGCTCTGTGGTTCAGAGAGGAGCCCGAGGCCCTTGGCGAGGCAGCGTTACCGCTGTGCCACTCGCCTGGCTCCTGGTGGCTGTCACAACCCCTGTACTCCAGGATGCCAGTCCTCACCCACATCCACAGGTGACCAACACAGGGTACTGCCGTTTAGAGAGGCGTGGTGGCAAAACTTTCTAAAATCACCTGCTCTGGTCACTGCAGTTTTACCTGGGTACCTGGGTTGTCTGCCTTCAGAGTCCTTCTGCCACTGGCAGTTTCAGTGTAGCTAAACCAGGTGCTCTGCCATGGCATGGCCATAAAGTTTATCCCATCTGTGTGCTCCTGTTACAGCTGACTGTCAATTAAACTGATTGCTCACATGCATTTTCCTGTGCTGCATGCTTAGATATTAGTGCACCTAACAGGAGAACACAAGAAGCATGTGCTCAGTGACAAATTAAAATGCAAGGGAATAAATTAGCATCTTTCTTTTTAAAAAATCATGCTTTGTTAACATGAACTGAACAGAGAAATTCAAGCATTCGTGTAAAATGTAAGCAATTGAATTATCTTCAATATTCCTTGATAGTGACTGAGCAACTGGTATTGTTTTTGATGTATTTCACAACTGGTTGCCTTGAAAAACTGCTTACTGGTATATAATGTTTACCATTAACTGAGAAAATGATCTGGTGCCTGAATGGAGAATTATGGAAAGGGTGTTTATTGTCTTCTTGCTGCCTTCGCCAGGATTTAAAGAGGCACGAAGGCAGCGGGCTGGGTGATGCCCTGCCAAGGCGCTGTTTTCATCTGCAGCCACTAGTGAGTGCTCTTGAATAGTTTTTCAAGGCAGAGAGTCCTTGAACCCCACCGAACTGCAGTCTGGCTCTCTGGGTGAATCTGTTGGAAACAGGAGAAAGAACGTGATTTATAAGGGGGGAAAACGCGGTGCCAGCGGTGTGGAGGTGACTTCCCCAAACAGGGCACGATGCAGGGCCGCAGCAGCAGATGGAGTAGCAGGGAGCTGGCTTTATTAAGCAGGATTAAAAATAAAACAGCAGTGCTGACAATCTGCATCTCGCAGTTGCTTTTATTTCTGTCCTCTGGTAATCCTGCAGCTTTGTCAGGAGTTCCTATTTCAGCCTAGTTGTACCTGCTGTTACTTGTTTTGTCTCGTGCGTGTGTTCGCGCCAGCTTGCAGATACAGACTCTTAGGCAGGTAAATAAACAGCAAATTCTGGGTATTATCCTGGGCTGAAGTCTGAGCCTTGTACAAACAAACATAGTTATAGCTGGCTGAAAAGGTCATGATTTATTTAGATTTGCAAGAAACAAGTTGTAAATTATGGACACATGTAACTAAATTTTTTTGATGGGCAACTTCACCAAGTGAATATTTTCACATTGGCTGAGGATTGATACTGTCCTAACAATAAAATGAAGACTTTGTATTTACACGCTTGGACAGAGACTGAGATACTAATTAATTTAAGAAATTAATTAATTGAGACAATAGAAACCACTAGAACTATGTGATAACGTTTGTGCACCCAGCAATGGCAGTTTAGAAGATGTGAGAAGTGTCTCTGGGTGTGCTAAACTTTTTCTTCTCTTCTGGGATAAAAATCTGTAAAACTGAGTGGTTCAGCTATCCAAGTTACTTGAAAATTCTGCTGAAAAGAAACAACCTCTATTGCTTGTGATTCTTAGTTAGTCATCACCAGTAACTCCAGCACTCATTTTCCTCCACCCCCTCACCCTACACAATTCATACTCATTGTAATTAATTTTATGGCCTTTTTAGCAAAGGGAGACCTCTACATTTTATGCTACATTGCACAAGCAATTGAAAGTTGCAGATGAAAAAAACCCAAGCACCAAATGTTTAGCAGGTTTTTATTCTATTTTAAATGAGCAACCTATTTAAATCAATTATCAGCTTAAAATGAGCAGCCTGATCTAATTAGTGTTAGCCCCTGGTGGGTTAATGAATGAAAGGGAGGTGCTGGGCAGATGTGCTTTCCCCCAGGATATTCTTCTACTGACCACATTGACACAGAGTCCTTCTAGGTGGGAGAATTTTATCAAACAAAATTGTTGAAAACCAGATTTATAAGATGTAGAACTATTAAATCTGTCAGCAGAACAATGTGCTTTGTGGCTTTGGAGTCTTACTTTAGTTGTGTGGGGGTTTTTTGCCAGATTTTTTAAGACAGGATTTATTAGTGAGAGATAAGTCGTTACAAATCCCAAATAAATTACTTTTAGAATTAGCATATGAATTCATTTTTGCAAAACACAAGAATTAAAGCTACTTATGGAAAATGCCAACTAAAATCTTCAGAATCTTAGGCAATAAGCAGAGATCAGCTCATACCCATCATTTCTGCTCCTCTCCCCTGATTCTCAGTTCTCCAGTTACTTAAACATAATGTCCTTTGAGCTTTATTATGTAGCCAATTAGTAAGTTTAATATAGTACATGCAAGTATAAAATATGATAAGTATCATTAAATGTGGCAAAGGGAGAAAGTGATGCTGTTAACGAAGGGTCTTATTTTCTTATCCCTTTGATGCATTTGCTGACTATTCCACTGTGAGCGCACAGATGTTTGCAGTTTTGGAGGATGACATTTCTGGAACCAAATGCTAAGTTGTTGGTAAATATTACAATTTGCTACTGTGCAGGGCTTCTAGGTTTCTTATTCTAGGTGTGGCTTTTTAAGTAGGTCCCTCTGCTTTCCCCTCTTTCCCTGTGTTTCTTACCGCCCCCGTGGGTCCACAAGGATGAGTGGGTCACACCAAGGTCTGTGAGGCACCCCCAGGAGCCCATCTGCTGCACTCTCCAGGGGGAGTTGTATTCTCCTCCATGAAAACTGACTGGTGGGTTTCCTTTCACTTTTACAGATGTAATACCGGATTTCTACATTCCCATCAGTCTGTTACAAATACATTTATATGGACGTGAGAGACTATAAAATTTACAAATATTCTAGACTGATAGCAAAAAATATTGACATGTTGGCACTTAGGTGTTACTTGTGGATCCTCAGGCTCTGGTAGATGAATAATCAAGGCTTCCTAAATTTCCCTGTTTAACTGGGACAAATAGATGTTGATGGGTTATAACACTCTTGAACAAACTCTGGAGTGTTTGATAGTAGTTTGATAGTCAGCTTTAAATGTAGAAAAACTCGCTTGTTGCTGTTTTGAAACATTTTGTTCTACAACGGTCCACACTCTGTATGAAGTGAAATGGTCTGATGGTCATGGGCCACTGAGACTTCAGCAAAACCAACTGGTTTACTACAGAAGTTTTCACATTGCTTTGCTCAGTGGTATGCACACATATCTGTCAGAAAAGGTCAAAAGGATTTTTAAAAATGGGTGTGAAAATGTACTTTTAAAATCTCCCAGTAAGTGCATCAGGAGATGTATTAAAAAGCAACTGTGGAAAAGGAACTGCTGACCTGCTTGCTCTTCCCAGGTTCTCTATTTCTTTTTTACTTCCATACTTGCAGGCACTTTCCTGAATTTTCAAATCTTATGGCTTTTTACTTAAAAGGGAAAATTTTTCATTAATACAGAAGGGCTTGTAAACAGACTGATACACATAATTACACAATATCTGGATGGTTTCGTGCGGAAGGCTTAAAACATTTGCTAAGTGACCTTGGCATGCTTTGAAAAGGCTAAATAAACTGCAGAGTGTGTAATTTGAAAAGTATACAAGAAATATGTTTCGGGGTTTTAAATCAAATGCTAGCTTCAAGTTTTTTGAGAAGAATGTCTGCTGCCTTTTGGGAAGAGAAACCAAGAAAAATAATTTCTAAGGGCTTTTTTTTCCCCTTTTGAAAGAAAAATTAGAACCCAATAGATAATCACAGTTTCACCATGAGTTATTACAATGATTTATTCAATTAACCTCATGAATATAAGCCCTATCATTAAATAAGCTAAATTTGAGTGCAACAATTACAACTTTTACTAACTGGAAGCAGTGTAAGTATGAAGTGTTTAAATATACCAATATTGGAGCATGATAATTTTTAAACATAATTACCTCTTTTATTATATTTTGATTAGATTAAAATTAATGCATTATTAAGCCATGATATGTTCTACCATCTACACCTCTGTATAGACAAAGATAGGAGTTCCCCCCCGCACACACCCTTTTCTCAGGTCTAAATTAATTAAATTCCCTTTAATTATAATTTACTAAAAAGCTCCACTTTCGCCACTATTATGTCTTTTGAACTTCAAAATTCAAAAAAAAAAAGACAAAAAAAAAAAAAAGACACCAAACCCTTAAAATGGTCTTTTGCGGGAGAACTGAACTGTCAGCGAATTCAGGCAAAATTAATTATTTCAGCTTGATAAACCTTTTCATCTATTTGACTCCTTATACAGAAAAGCCAATTAATAATGTCAAACATGCTTTGCCTCCGGGGACCGACGGGTTGTAATGAGTGTGTTTACCACGAGTGGCTGTAGCGGGAGAGCCGCGCGGAGCCGCGCTCTAATCGCGCCACACCTGTCAAGCTGAGTCTCATTATCTGTGTACCAAGGGCAAACCTCATTTTGTCAGGAGTGGTTTTCGAAGAACTAACAACTGCCTGGGGAAGCATACAGGACTGTCGGCCAGTAGACGAGTCACTTAATTACCAATCAGAGCAGCAGAAGTGAATTCCTAATGTTCTTTAGTACCGACCCAGCTAATCACCGGGATGTGCGTCTCACCTTATCAGGGTGCCCGCATCAACCATTCATTTCCAGCACGAATCTGATTCACCCGTTCCCTGAGCTCTGATAGGCTGGGATGGATGCCGGTGCTTGGGACACAGAGATGCATCAGACGTGCGTTATCATGCCAGTGTAACTGATCTGTTGGCCTCTTCCCATTATCAGCTGATAATGGGGTGGCTCTTGGCGGGGGACGGTCACTTCTAGGATGAAGCACGTGTGCACATGTGCCAACAGCTCTGTAAGACAAACGCAGGGCTGACCTTGGAGTGGATTATATTTCAAAAGCCATGTATACACATTACCTAAGCCCCCAGAACTTCCCCATGGGATAAATAGTATTATCTTTACTTTGTGTATTGGGAATGGAGGCAAACTTCTGGCCTGTGACAAACAGATTTAGCTCTCTGCAGAGCAATTGAGGAGTGCTGTGTCCTTGAGGGAACTCCTGAAGGACTTGGTGCTGCTGTGGTGACTTCACTTTCTCTGGAGCCTGGGAGTGTCTCTTCATCATTGCAGTTTAGCGTGTTTGTAGCTGAAACAAGTGGGAACTAGGAAATGTAAAAAGCCCGTTGTTCTTCTCCCCAGGAGCTGAGCCCGCTCTGAGCAGTACCAGTTCAAATACACAGTATGCTGGGGTACAGGCAGGTTCCAGTTCCGTGTCCAGTTGAGGTGCCTCATGGCCTTCACTGGGTTTCTCACATAACCGAGCGTTGCAGAAAGGGGCTGGTGAAGGCATCATTGGAATTGAAGAGATTCCCAACCCAAATTATCAGACTATACTTCATTTCCTTATTGCCATGTATTTTTAGCAACACTGGTCCCTATACAGAATGTACTGCTGTTTTAAGGAAGTCGATTTTTTCTTACTCTATTTGCGGACAACAAATGATAGGCAAAAAATACCATGCAGGAAAGTTTTGCTTAGCATATGCTAAACTAACTGGAGTGAGACTGTTCAGAAATTCTGGAGTGCTAATAGATATTGGAAAATCCAAAGTGACTGCCTGCCAAAAGAGATTTTGCATTTCATTTATTGCAAAATAGCTGCAGAAGTCAAAAGGTCTGTTTATCACAGATGTAAAAAGAGCAAAAAGCTCCATAAACAATGAAAAGTAAACTAAACAGAACTGTTCCCCCCTCCTCAGCAAAGCCATCAACACCATCACCAAAAAACAAAGGTAGAAGAAATTTATGAGATTATTCTGTTAGGTGACACATTGGCTTCCTCTTGCCTGATGGAGGGGTGTTGAACAGCAGATACCCACCGGGTATTATCTGGTATTATCACTCCTTGAGTGACGCTGGGTGATTTGGGGGTGAGGGGTTTTGTTTGTTTGTTTGTTCTCTTGTTTTATATTATTTTTAATTTTTTTGTCTTTATTTTGTATTGTGGGAGTGAATTGTCATGTTCTGAAATGACAGCTGCACTTACCTGCCACCAGTCTTCTGAGCGATTAAACAAAGTGAACTCTTTAATTCCAATCAAATCAATGCAAACGAGAGGGAGATGAGAGCAGGAGGAGGAAAAGTGGAGGGAACCCCAACTACTCAAACATCTGTGTCTTAGTGTCCCTAGTGCCATAGCTTATCCGCTGGGGAGGAGATTATGGCAGGCAAATGAAAACAAGTACAGACACTGTCAGCGTAAAAATGTCCCCAGAGCAGTTTCTGAGCAGGAGGAGCTGGGACCAGGTCAGCAGGATTCTCTCCATGTGGATTCCTATTCTCTGCTGAACTATCCAAGTTCCAACAAGCTAACATAGCACGGGAGGCTCACTGCCAGGCCAGGAGCTCCTCTCAGTATTTGGCTCTGGGGACACACATCACACCAGATGGATGTTTATTGGAGAAACTACCGAGGAACGGTGGATTCAGGAGCTACACACCACTGATATAATATTCCTGTCTTACCCTGAATTTCCTTCCTTATGGTGTAGTCTTGCAAAGCAGTTAAACAAGCTGAAGAGTCAAGCTTACTACCAGCTTGTGCAAAGAGCAAGATCTAGCATTTTGCCTCAATTTAAGGCAGCCTTTGCTGATTTGCTGATAGGGCTTTGCACAGGCAAAATTAGTGGAAAGCAGCAGAAGGAATCAAAGCAATGAGCTGGGAAAAAAGATGGCCTGGGATAGCCAGCAAGACAGAAATGAGCCTTGTAGCAGAGGAAGAAACAGATGCTTTGCTTTGATTGTTCATTGTCAGTCTCATTATGACTTTCAAGCTGTCATGTTACTTCAGCTTTATTGGGTTTGGTTTCTTTTCCCAACTTTCAATGCAGATGATGTCCTGATTGCTCTATTCTCAGGCCAAGTACATCCTGACCTCTCCCTTTAGTGCAGTAAGTGGCATTCATCTCCCCCTTACGCAGGCAAAGGGTGAGGAAGAGGTCAGCAGCCCTAATAATTGCATCTTAAACCTCTTTGTTGGTATGGTTATATGATCTTTTGTTTTCTGTTTTATGACTGACAAGCTCTCAAAAACCTTCTGGCAACACTCAGCTTTTGCAAAACTGATAGTTTTAGCTGGGGGAAAATTCTTGGTATTGCTAGTCTTTTGTTTTCAGTGGGGGGAGCTTTTATAAAATGTGTAATTCCTAATCCAACTGACCCACATCTAAAACTCTAAATGCATTAAGTCGAAATATTGAATTGGAAGTAGTTTGATGCAATCAAGTGTCTGGTCAAGCCATAGCAGTATTTTGAGGCAGATGTGGTTTGGATGCTTCATGCCCCTGTGCTCTTTATGGGCCATTACTGTCCATATTTTTTCTTTTGACCTACCGCATGATAGGCACTGTGGGGTCTCTTGGGAAATGGCTTACTGAGAGGGAGGGGTGGGAGGGACACCAAGCTGTGACACCTGGGAGGTGATGGGCAGCTCTTGCCTGGCTCGTGTTGCCATCCTTTGTAACTAAATCACAGCCCCCAACTCCTTTCTTTTTCTTTCTTCTCCTTGCTCGAAGAATTAAACATTCCAGGTATTTAAGAGCTAAAATTCTCAATCTTTTCACTTCTTTTCATTTGTACTGGAGGTAGACTTCATGCCTCCATAACAGTAGCTGAATTTAGAGATGGTGGTGGAAGTTCCCAAGCTGAACTCAGTCTACATTTCAATGCTACTGGTTGTTAATGCCTCTTTTGATTTTTGAGGGCTTTGGGAGTAGAAATACAGGGGATATCAAAACCCTACATCTTAAATTCTCTCACTGTATGTGATCTCTGTGATCGCTACATCAGAAGTGCCTTATGTTTAGTCCCAAGGGAAGGACAGAGGAACAGTAACAGAAGAGGTAAGATTTCACCAAACTTTCTTAAATTTCAAACACTTGGACTTATTTTTCTCATATTCTCAAGACCTTCAGGGAACTAATTCTTGAGGTTTAACAGAAAGAAGTGTCTGATCATTCTCTCAATATCATCCAGGCCTCAAGTCATACACAATATCCTAAAAGCAGCTCTGTGTACATATAAGAAAAGGATCTGTTGCCTTTGTCATGCAGCCCAGAATTCTGTTTGGTTTTCTTTTTGGTTGCTGCATTTTCCCTTAACCACACACTTAATCTGATGTGCATTATCACTCCCTGATCTCATTACCTCTTTCCTTGAACTTGCATGTTGCTTGAACTGTCTTAGAGGGAAGAATGCCTCTAAATGTGTCAGTAATTCAAGCCCAGTAACAACTTCATGTATTTGTCTGGGGTTTTTTTGTGTCCTTATGAGAAACTAGGCAGTCCTGTGCTTATGTTATCTAGTGAGAGTGGCCCGGGCAGCGTTTTTTTGTTTGGATGGTTGTTTTTTTCCACAAAACCTCTCTCCCATGTGGAATTGGAGCCAAGGGCTGTGATGCTCTGAGCAGTGGCTTGGTTGTACAGGGCCAGTGCTTTCCGGGAAGACCAGACCTCCCTCCCACATTGCTGCACCTAAGTAAACCTGAGACCTCATGGAAACCCCTGGCTTTGCTGGTGCTGCCTGTTTGCTTTGTGTATAGGATAGGATCAGACGGCCTGATCCTTTCCCAGAATACTGGTTTTACCCTGCCTAAACTGCCTAACTGTTGTTGTGCTACCAGATGTACAAAATAGGGATGCTGGAAAGTTCATAGCTCTTCTCTGACATGAGGAGACATTGGACACACTTCCAAATATGGAGAAAAATAAGGTGTTTTTTTAAAAATGCTGTGGTCTGTAATGCTAAATATAGGCAGAATGATAACAAAAAGAAGGTTCTCTAGGTTTTGCCAAGCTTGCTGGCTTAAATAATTCTCTCATTCTATATTTAATGATTGCCAGGCATGCTTCATGGCATAAAAAGTAATTTTGAAAAGGAGACTTTTAAATTCTTTTTTTTTCTGTCCAGAAATCAACATAATATCAAAACATTCACAGTATCTTATTCTTCCAAATATGTAATACAGTCTTATCTTTTTTTTTTTTAATTTTAGAGATGCCAATGTGATATTCAGGTGCATTGTAGCTCCAAAAAAAAAAAACCAAACAAAAAACACCCCCATAAAAAAACGCCCAAAAAACCCAAATAAACAAAACAAAACAAAACAAAAACCCACCAACCAAATAGAAAAGCTACAAGAGCTTGAGTCCTTAAGAAGTGGGGGAATGGTGGAATTAAGGATAGCTGCTAATTTGTGGGCACTCAGAAAAAAGCCGTGACCCTGGAACAAACATAATTTTAACACAAGAGGCAGAAGGGTAGATCTCAGATTTATAATTAAACACTGACCCATTTAGATCTCTGTTGCTTGAAAACAAATCAGCTTATTAAAATACATATGGAGAAAGGGGAAGCTGGGTCCTAGGCATAACAGTGCACACGCCGATTTCCAACACAAAGTGAATTTTCATTCTGAAGCTGTTCTTTGTTAAATGACGCCAAAGCTAGAGGTTTGTGTAATGGAAACAATGCTGGTCTTGGATAAATTCAGAAGTGGGTGCCATCCTAGAAGAAAGCCAGGTTTTTACTATATATCTTTTATGTGTGGAACATAAATCACTCTTCTTGAGGACCATGTGCCTTTTGTCCCAGAGGTGGGTGTAGGATGCTCTGTGAAAAATGTCTCTCTGGCTCCTGAGGCAGCGTGGTTAAAGCTTCTCATGGTGTCCCAGAGATGTGCCCCAGCCTCCAGACAGCCCCTGGCCCAGGGCCAGCGCTCCATGTCAGGGATCTGTCCAGTGTCAGGAGACAGCAGCAGGCAAACACATAGGGGAGACACAAACCCTCCCTTGTGTGCCACAGGCCAGAGAAGCTACTGTGCTTCACCCACCCTTGGGGCCTGCAGGCCCTCCACCAACCACAGCTATGCTCTCCATCAAAGAACAAAACTTCAGGACATCTCTCAGTGGCACTGGGTTTCCAGAGGATACCCACGAGGCGTTTCCAGAGATCCTTAAGTGTGGTTATAGCCCCAGAAGGCTACTCTTGTGGAATCCAAATCCTGCTGGAATCGGAGACCTTTTCATGTAGAAGAATGGTTGAAATGAGCTTTTGGTCTCTCACAGACCCTCGCTGTCTGTCCTGAAAACAGTCAGTTGTGCAGTGATCCACTTGCTCTGTACTCAGGTTAATCCAACTACCTTTTAGGAAATTCACCTGGGTGATCTTGTGCTGCATCATTTTTTCACCCGTAAATTAAACCATCCTAAAACTATAACTGGAATCCTACTTTTCCTCTCTTGAAAAGGCTCAAAAGCCTGACCACACATGTGGTATTTTTGTTGCTGAAACAGAAATTACTTTGTTTCAGGTACAAAAAATGTACCTTCCCTCTTTTAGAAGCAGAAGTCCAGACACATCAAAGCTTACCTAAATTTATCTCCCCAGTGGATGGGAGGGAGAGAAATCCAAAATCCAGAGTGCAGCTGGGATGAAGTGTGTGCTGTGAGCATGATTAAATGATTGTGAATGATGAAGATTGTTTCTGTTTACTATGTGTTCAATCATAAAGCTTTATGGAAAACATTCCTGGAGAGGAATGGGTGAACAAGATATTCCTACCATGAGCACTTCAGGTTCAGAAGTTCACCTTTGATATGAACATTGCAGATTTTTCTTTTCACACTCAAAGAGATACCTCTTTCTTATTTAATATAAAATGTGCTCAGCAGACTGTGCTAGTGGATTCTTGGTCGGTCCTTACTTCTGCTCAGAAGACAAATGTTTGTTAATCTCCATACTTGAGAAAGATGTTGAAATATAACTGTATCACCTCCTCTGCACAGGTAAGCAGGAAGGAATAATGGCAAAACTCATAGGCCACACAGAAAAAACCTTCCCAAGGTGCAGGGTGGCCACCCCTCATCTGCCTCTGCTAACTATAAAGAGCCACAGCAACAAAGTGACAGAAAAACCCCATCCATTTCTCTATTGGATTAATGCAAATAGAGAGCAACAGCAGTTTTAAAAGACTTTTGAGTGCTTAACAATGAAATTAGGTTCTCTGTCTTTGAAGTTGCATTAAGTCCCCAAGACCCCATATTCCAAGAGTTAACATTCCTTTACTAACATGGCTCCAAGCACTAGCCAGTGCAAAGATATTGACAGACATTCTGATGTTTCCTATTGGTATTACATCTAGGTTATCTAAAGAGACATTTTCCACTTGATAAATGTGTCTGCTCAAGGGCAGACTGAACAAGTAATCTAAATATACATTTTCAAGATGACTAGAAACCTTGTTTCCCTTGTACTTCCACTTCTTCCAGCCTACCTTGAAGCTCAGAGAAGCTGGATTTTTGGGAGGGAGAATGAAGTTTGTGTGAATTTTCTTTTTCTTTCTGTTGGTGTCCTGAAAGCCTGAGGATGGAAGCAGGAATTGCAAGCTGCTTATGGAAATGCAAGACTGGTGCCATAAAACAGCAGCCACCTGTTCTAGTGTCATTTTCTCTCTCCTCTGTGTTCTGAAGTCTTTCCTGAAGCTGGGTGTGAGCAAGATGAGAGAGGACCAAAAACATGTTTACTTTTTGGTTTTGGCTTTTTTTGTTTAATGATCCTTAGGGAATTCAGGTAAAAATCTGTGTTCAGATTACAGGAAAAAGTTGACATGCTTAAAACAAATTCTTCCAAGCTAATAAATCCACAAAATATGCAAACATCTCTTATACTGCCCAGAAATAAGAGAGAAGGGAGCACTTGCTGAATGACCACGAATTGCACTTTTAAGTGTGTTTTGCATGTTTCCTATTATGCAAGAAACATATGGGAACAAGACTGAAATTTCTGATGAATCTACCCCATAAAATCTAATCCTGGCAATCATTTATCAAGAGACATTTTTTATGGAACAACATTGCAGACCTGGATGAACTGTCCTTCCAGTGCTTCATCCGCTGTGCTTTTATGTTAACAAAGAAAAGGATTATGTTACAAAACAAACAAGTCTCCTAATGAATACAAACTATTCTCAACTGTGCTGATAACAAATAGGCCAAGGTTAAAGAGCTAAATAAAGCATGTTGCCCTGAAATGCAATAATGACAATTGTGACTTATCATGATCTATTAAACAGAGCTGCTCTTTTCTCTTTTTCCTTTGGGGAATTTGGCAAAAAGATTGGTTTTGCAGCCTCAGAGCTGTACCACTGCTACAGCCACTCCTGGTCTTGCTGGCATGATAAGTTAGCTCACATAGACAAGGGATCGTTTTTGGCATTCATTAAATCACTATTGCAGGTCCACTCCTTTTGCTTCTTGCTCTAGGCTTTGCCACCCACTTTTTCTGCTGAAGAAGCCTGAAGATCAGGGTGCAAAACTTTTGTGAAGAGTAGCAGGAAGGGGGGAGCAAGAAGAAAACATCGTACATTGGAGTGTCTTCAAGGTTGTAGCTATTTGATATACACTTTATGGACATGTATGTCTTGAAGGGCAGAGCCTTGGGTATATACGTGTATGTACAGAATGCTTTCAGGATGCTTTAAACCCCGTTTTTTATAGTGAAAAGAAATGAGTAGTCAGTCCTACTGAGGAAAATTCTGTTCAGGAACCATTCAAAACACACGGTCCTGGTTCTGCATCCTGACAGCATTTGGTATTGACTTCATGGGACTTTGAGCAGGAAAAAAGGCTGCACAGAAAGACCCACAACTCTTTAAAAGTTCAGGGGGAACTCTAATAGTGACGTTAAGGTTACTGCACTCACAGATGGTGGATTTTTCTCCAGAGCTGGTGTCTGAGCTGTGTGTCTGTTGTCCTGTAGCAGCCAAAGGCATAGTGGATATTTGTTAAAGGAGGAGCTGGATCACACAAGCAGAGGATTTTTTTTTGCTTTTTCTGACTCCATTCAGTGATTTGGGCATGGAAGATAAATTGTTTTCTCAGGTCTGCCACAGACTCCTTCTGCATACTGGACAGAGATGGGTATTGCCACAGTGGCATCACCACGTGTGACACAGGGGCACGTGGCACACAAGGGAGTTAAATACCCCTAATCTCCCTCCATTGACACGGATGAGTCTGATTGCACATAATCTGTAGGTGCTTATCTATGGCTGGATATGATAATATTCCTCCTTTTCTACTCTCTGGCTGTCATGTCTATTTCAACTGGAAATTCCTTAGGACAGTTTGTGACCCTTGAGTTACAGGTATCTCATACATTTATCCATGAGATTAACAGGGGTGTTTGGGTGCTTTTAAAAGAATATGATAGTAAATATCTCTCTTCCTATCAGTACCTCCTACCCATACAGAGCCTGGGGTAATCAAGCAATGATTCTAGACAGTCCTGTACGACTGTTTTGTGTTCATTTCCTTTACTCTGTTTCATGGATTGTTCTTTCAGGTCAGCAGACACAAACCAAACAGCTGTTTTCAGCAAGTCCCTCTCCGTTTGCTGCTGTCATTAACTGGCAGCATGCTTGACTATACCACTTTGTGATTCACAAAGTGCTCTAGGAATCATCAGAGAAAATACATCATAGAAAGGGATGTTGTAATGATGATGGTATGATTATAAAGATCTGGTTCTGTTAATTGCTGTTTGCAAGTTACAGAACAATTGCGAAATAACTTTGAAATTACATGAAATTTGAGACAAGAAATTTTTAGAAAGCTGTACTGGATTTCATTCAATGAATTTTTAGAAGGAAGAAAAGTCATACTAACCCATTTCAGTTTCTGGATATAGTATATCATTTTAGATTAATGCTTTTAACATTTCAAGGTGCCATTCTGGAATACAATGATCTATGATATTCATCAATTTCAACATCTTTTGTTATAAATTAAGAATAGTACCCCCCAAAAGCTCTCAAATCACATTTGTCATTTGAAATAATAAAAGTAAAGTGTGTCACTCTGACTGACCATATTTCATGTCTCCTCTTCTGATTCTCCCAGCTATGGTGCTGCTGTCATTGTTATTAAAAGAGATGGCACAAAACAAAAACAAAAATAGAGAGGCTGGAAAATGTGTACAACATTAAAACAGTCAGGTATTTTCTACCTTGTCTGGAGAATTCACCTGTAAATAGTAATCAAGACCAGCACATTGTCCTGGAAACATTTTTTAAATCTATTTGGAGACTCCAGGTATCTCAAAATATGACTGCAATGCCTGCATTCCCAGGTTTTCCTTGCTGATGGCTCTAGTCCGAACACTTCCTTGTGTGCTGGGCTTAACTCTGTTTATCAAAATTCTTGCTCCACTCCAGCATTTGCACTGTAAGCTCTTTGTGGCCAATTTCTATTACATATTTCTGTAGGCTTTCAGGGACATTTTTCTTTGAGCTGTTAAGCAGGAGCAAGGAATGGCTTTCCACTGTGTTTCAGGCACCTGCCCTCAATGGATCTTGACCCTTGAGTAGTACTTCTGCTGTTTCTGACAGTTTCAACCTGCAGTTGTGTATATTCACCCTGGCGTGATTCCACTCTTTCTATAATGCTCTCCTCCACTAGGATTTCACCCCTGGTGTTCGGTCACAGGGAGGATATTCCAACTCCTGGCAATGTGCAAACAAACCTGGCTCGGGTCCTGTGTTTCCAGCAGCATAACTTCACCTTGCATAGCAAAGGGCACTGAAGTACCAAAGAGTGTAAATTTTGGTAGAAGATGCCTGATCCCCTCCACTTGCCATTCCAGGTTCCGGAATCAGTTTGAAGCCTTTCAGAGAACAGCAGGAGAATAATTTTTTTCCATCAGTCACAGCATCTAGTCTCTACTTGTGGCACCATTCCTGTGTTTCCCTGAAAAATCCATTGATTTCTTGAAACTGTGATAATCTGCAGTCACTCCATGTCATCAGTAGGGTTTGGATAATTGTGACTGAACTCTGAAATGCATTTCTTATTAGCCCTTTCATTTTAATGGAGCGTAGAGGCAGAAAAGTAGCATGAGACTGCAGTTTTAACCTTTATAGAAGGTTTTTTCTACCATTTTAGTCTCTTCCCGCTGCTTGTCATGAAGCTGGATTGATATTGTGCTGCTTCTGTTCTTATTTGGTATGTGAATGAGGTGTCACAATTTCATTGCCTTGTGTACTGTGTTCCCATATCTATAGAAATATCTGCATTTTACGTACATCTCAGAAAGAATAAGGATACAAGCAGGGAATGTAAAGTATCTTTACATTCTAAGCAGAGTATACTCTCCCAGCTTACAAAAGTCTGTTCAGATGGAATTGTTGCCTCTGGCTTTTTACTTAAACTCTTGTAATGCAACCCAAAAACTGGAGCTGATTTGCAAAGATCCTGCTCAGCATTCTTATATTGTCAAATTTAAATAAACTATTAAGTCCGATTACTGGAAGAAGAAATTCCAGTTCAACATAGCTCTCTATTTTAAAAAAGACTGGCATATTATACCTTTATGCTTTTATTGTTTAATTGAGCTATCTAAGTATGCCTATGGCCCTCATCACCATCGTATGGAAGTGCTTCCAAAGTACTTAATAGAAATTACAACAACAACCTCTTTTTCAGAGATGAACTGAAGCTCTGCAAATCATACTCTTTCCCTGGGTTCTTCTGCAGGAAGGTCAGCAACCTTCATTTCCTTCTTACGCCTCTCCTCGCCTGCCCTTGGGAGTAGCCATCTCCTTTTTGGCTTTCATTACTCCAGCCAAGGTAAATAATAGAGAGACCTTGTTATTAATGTTCTCATTTAAAAATCTATTATGGTATTTAGAATGATGAGGTCTGACTCTAAGTCAAGGGAAGATTAATTACATGACACTAGTGAAAACGGGATGTGACAGTCTTTGGACTGATACGACAAACTGTCCCAATAAATCTGAGCTTGCACAATTGCACAGTAAAGTGTGCACCATGTGCCAGCACTCAAAATCTTCCTCTCTAGTCATAAGCAGTTACCAGGATGTCACTTAATTATCTCTTTGAGGCATTACTATGGCAAGAAGAAAAGCATTTCTTAATATACATTCCCAGGGAGAGTGATGCAAGGAACATCTTGAAAGAAAAGATACTGTTGGCCCAACCTTCTCTTTTTCATTATCTTCCTTTTAATTTTTGGTACCCAAAGTAAAATATGGGAGTGGTACTGGCTTGCAATCCTAATTGGCAAACAAGTTACACCACTTACAGGGCAGGTACTGCCCTTACTGTATTGTCCCTTCATCCTTTATCACCTGTTGCTCCAAAAGCTCTGTCCTAATGATCTGCAGTTTTCTCACACTGGGTTTTGGCCTTTAAAGACCTATGTGGCCTAGGATCTGCCTCTGAAAAAAGTTGCCATTTCCTCCTTTAGCAGTTATTTATGGCCTGGTTTAAGCCCACTGATGTTTATATGTATTTATGTAGCTATAAATAATCTCTTGGTTTATGCAGTCTGTGAAGAGCAATCAGCTGGGTCAGCACATAACAGCATGTGGAGCAGCAACAGAAATTTTCATGCCTCTAATGCCAGGGGACTTTACCCCCAAAGTCCTCCAGCAATCTGTCTAAAAATGCCTGTTAAAAATTGCACCACTTAAACTTCATGACTTTATTCAGCTGCCAGGTGAGACAAAACCAATTTGTGTGGCTGAGCAGGCAGACACTCAGGGTAGGCAAAAAGGATGATGAGAAGGGGAGAACTGCCCATGGGTGGGAAGTTCTTTTCACAGCTGTCAGAACCATTTGTGGGTCTGATGGATGTTCTTCTCCAACCACCATGTCCTCAGACTGCCCACTCTGCAGATGCTGCCTTCCTTCCTTTCACTTGTGCTGGATGTCACATTAATTTGTGCATGGCCACAGTCTCACTCCAGGGGCAGAAACCTTCACCGTGGGGACAAGGGCAAGCAGTTTGCATGCATTTATTTATCTCGGAGAGGATGAGTAACGGTAAAGAAAACCACCCCAAGCAAAAATGAAAATCAGCATTGGTTTTGTTTTAACAACCTCAGGCAACTGAGACCTGGCTCCAGCCCACTCCCAGCTACACTGAGGCAGCTCTCCAGGCCCCCAAGCTCTGCAGTGCCAGTGTGGCTCCAGATGCAGCCTCTAATTCCATCCCCAGCCCAAGCAGTGCTCTGAGATGTGGAGAAGTTTTGTCTTCCTTGCTCTGCTAAATTTCCCTTATTGTGGCAAGGGGAACCTAAGATGAACAAGAGGACTTGGAGAAAAACATCTTTAAAATCTGAAGTGTGTTACTGATCGCAGTGGGGAAAGCTGTTGATACATCTAAACCTCAAGTAACAGCTTCTGTCGTAAGATGTTTGCTGAGCCAGATCTTGAGAGCTGTGAAAGACAGAGTTTCAGCAAATTACTTCTAAAATCATTTTGAATGCACTTTCGTTTGTAAAGTAAGGATTTACTGAGTGAACAGTATCTTAATTCAGCAGCCACCCCTTGCTCTCATCTACAAGTATTCTCTATTTATGAATATTATTTGCAGAAAATTAAAAGAAAAGAAGAAACATCAACTACACATAAAAGTTTGCATTTGAATGACAGAGGCAACAGTTCAGGTTTCTCCTTTGAAAAAGGTCCCATAGCTTTTTGTCCAATGTGGATGTTATGAGAACAGAAGGGTATCAGCACCTGATGGAGGGAAGGCAGGAAGGGAGGGAGATCACTGCCCTGCACAGTTCTAGAACTCATCTATCTGATATAAGTTTTCTTGTTTTATTGAGGTGCACTGATCTAAAAGCTTCACAGAATGTTCATGTATGACAAGAGATGAATTTCTGTTCATCACTAAGGAAAGAGGCAACATTCGGTGAGCATGTTATTGCTCAATGGTCATCAAATTAGAATTTAGGGATCTCTTGACAAAATTCACTGGAAAGAACTACATTTTCAAATAAAGTTTTTGAAGCAGTATATAAAATCCCAAAGTTGTTTTCACTGGATTTTTTCACTACGGCAGTTAAGAGAAAGATGGAGATTCACAGAGCCTTGCAGGGTGTGCAGTGACCAAACACTTCCTGGCAGAGCTGATGCAGCTGGGAACTGAGAGCAAACTTGGCAGTGTAGTTAGGGTGAGATTGCAGGTCCAGATTCAATGTTATCTGAACTGTGCTCATATCCTGGTAAAAGTTGCAAAGCAGAAGGGAAATTTCTCTCTCCCATTGACCCCCCAAACCTGCAAAGGTGCCTGTATTCTTTAGCTCCATCTACTGGCACTTGGCACAAACTGGATGCGTGTACATATAAATCCAAGTATTCCTAGACCAAAAACAACAAATAGCTTCCTACAAATTGCCCATCTGGTAGGTATGATTATCTTACTTTTAAAGAAAAATGAATTATTATTATTTTTGTAACCTCTGTAGGGTGGGGTCTATAATTTCTCAGAGGATAAGACTACACTGGAAATGTGTTACTGGACTACAAATGAATAATTGTGTGTGTGTGGCAATATGCAGTTATCGTTTCATGCAAGTATAATTGAAACATCATTAAAAAAACCCATAATTAAGTCTTTAGCAATACCCAAGGGATGCAAGTTGTTTCTATTCCCATTTCAAAAATGAATGAACAAAATCTGACCAAAGAATCCTGGCTCTTGTTTTGCGTCCTCTGCTTGTTCTATGTCTTTCCCTCTTCACATGTTGAAAGAGGCCATTGGGTTGCTCTTTCCTGTGGTAGATTTGGGAATAGTGTTGGAGCTGACTTTTTTTCACTGTGCATCTCCATTGCTATATTTATTAATTTTCTTTATAACATTAAGTTTCCTTAAAGCCTTTGTATAAAAATGGAGTAATAACAATAATTATTACAAGCAGGTAAAAGTGTAATAAGATGCTTAAAGCCTAGATTTTAAAATCCTTTTTAAATAAGGGATTTTTCATGCATGAAACATTTTAAGAGGCAAGTCTTCTCCGGTATATTTTTCAAAGGCTAGCAGTTGAAGAGTGCTGGTTTGCATTCAACACTTACAGCAATTGCAGATCTATAGCCAAACTCCTATGGAGATTTCTTTTTCTGAAACTGCTTCTGCCAGCTTTAATTTTTCATACTACTCATATATCACTATTTAGTGTAATGAGAAAACTCTGAAAGGAACAATCCTTAGTTTTAAAATAAGTAAATAAAACATCCAAGCCAAAATAGACCTGCCCCTATTCATAAGGGATCATTATTTGGGAATATACTCATTTGTATAAGTATACTTTTAATCAAACTTTTTCCATATGACTTCAGAAATAATTGCCTCGTTTAAAATAATAATGAAAAAGGGAACAAAACATAGCACCAATAAGCAATGGTTTGTTGTGGAGTGATTGCAAGACACCAAGTTCTGGCATAACTTTCCATAATCATTCTCTGATGGTTGCAATTTTTTTATTCAGTTTTAAATGAAGAGCATTAACATTTATCGAATGAGACCAAAGTACATAGGAAATACTTGTTGGATAAGAAGAGAAAAACCTGAAGGTGTTCCACACATTTTCAGCTAACATGATTTATACATGTTTCTGTTTTTAATGTTGAGGGAAGTTGGACTCAATAGATGATTTGTTTTCCATGGGGAAATCCTAGTTACAGCAGCGACTCAGTAATCCTGCTTTCTGTACAATAAATGCACAGCTTGCCTGTGGGAAGCTGAGGAGAATGGGATTTTGACTTAAGAAAATTCGACAGCAAAACACCCACTGTCTTCCCTGGGTCCTTCATTTCAGTTGGAACAGTGAATATTTTAACTTGTTTCCCACATAAGCAAGGCAGGCTGCTCTTGTGAGTCTGTAAGAGAGTGATCCAAAACCCCATGGATCATGAAGGTTTGGATCAGCCCGTGCTATTCCTTCAGCAGGCTTTGGCCACAGCCTAATTTGAGGTCAACTAATATGCAGGGTCAACAGTTTAAAGATATGTGTATATATGTCTCACTGCCTAATGAACAAAAGTGGCAGTGCCAGGTACATGGGATAAGAGGAACACCTGAGAGCCTTAGGCAGATTTGGAAGTCCACACAGGTGGTCACAAGGGCTGCAAGAAGCACTGATGGAGACAAGGTGAGCTTGAATCAGGAAAATATCAGCATCTGAAGGGCAAAGGGACTGGTGAGTGAAACACGAGTAGGTGAAAGAAACAGTGTTTCCATTTCAGTCAATTTTCTAATTAGCGTCTGGTTTTTGCAGAGGAGTCAATATTGTGAGGGTGTATTAATATGGTAATGGGGTTTTGCAGGAGCTGTAGCTGGCTGTGATTTTGGGAGAAGGGAGACAGAAATGTCAATTTGACCATTAATGTGAATTTAGCAAATTTACATCTTTGAATAAGAAACCTCCAAAAAACCAGTAAGCAGCGGAGATTTTTTCCCCCTCTTAGTCAATTTTGCATATCATTTGGCCAATTATGTGCTGTAATATGAAGGTAAAATCCACCTTGTTTCTGAAGTCAGGTAAAAGAGGTCACATTCGTCTGAAAGTGTCCCACTAGCCTACAGCAGCCAAGCAGGCGAATGAAGCCCTTCAGCAGCCAAGTGGCGTCATGGAGATGACATGGCAGAAAGTGGCTTTTCTAAGGAGTGGTAGTTATTTTACTTAAATTCTGCAGAGAAATGAGAATTGTGTGTGTAGCATGAGCTCTCTGCTAGCTGATTCCAAGTCCAGACTGACCTTTCTGTAGCTTTCCCTTACTGTTTATCCAATTCTCTTTGTCTTGCGTCTCCCGAGTACCAGCATGACTGACATCTGCCAGGAAAGATACACTGGCAGAGGCATACAATAACCACTGATTCCTGCCCATCAAGATCTGCTCCAGGTCACCTCTGCAGGCTGGTGGCAGGAGCACTGGGTGACAAAAACAGTTTTGCCCCCGCTCAAGGACAACCATTCTTCCTCTCTGAGATTACCAACCCCCAGCCCAGCCCAGTCGATATCAGGAGATACGCTGTAATCTCTCCATGAATATAAGCGCCCATTGGGATGTGAGCTGGTCAATTCACTTTGATGTATTCCTTGAAGAGCAAAAGGTTTGGAACCAAAGTGCATTGTCTGGTTCCCAGCTCACAGACAGTTTTTGACATTTAAGGGGTATTTTATACCTGCTAATCTACTTGACCCTTGAATCTGTGGAAAATTTGAAAGTTAGGTCAGTTTTAAAGAGATTTTTCTTATTTACTCACAGAACCAAGAGCTGAATAGATCCTCTAAATCTAGGAAAGGCAGTGAAGTAAAAGAGGACAATTGTGTCTTTGCTGGGAAGACCTGTTTTTCAACTGAACTTGATACTTGCTATCACTTTTTCATTCTAATTTCCCAAATTAGCAAAAAATCCAGCTAGAAGTCTAATTTTTTTCCTGTAGCATTATTTGACATGCAGAAGTAACTTTAATCTCAGCTTGCTGTAGAACAAAACCTAGTTTTACGGTGTTGTCCTAGAGGCGGCAGCAGAGTACATAAGAAACAAAAAAGCTAACACACAAATGGGCAAAGTTGTGTTTGGTTAGTAGTTAATCTCTATGAAGTCTCACTAAAGGGTTTTACTGGAATAAAGGGCTCACATAAAACCCAAGAGGGAATATAGGCATATCTTTGAGATAGGTAATAGGGTGAAAATAATACTAATGTTATTGCATGTTCTGGATCTGAGGGAAATAAGTTGACCTAAAAAAAATCACTTGTTGGAGAGCACTCATGGAAGGAAACTGTTTTCCATATCACAGATTTAGAGAAAACCCAAGCTACTCGCACGGAGCTATAGAGGCTGTTGGGTAGGCAAACTTTAAAACAACTGTGATGCTCTGTGACTCAATTGAAATGTACTTTCCAGTGCAACCATTTAGCAATTTATATAAATATCAAAGCTTTTGGGGTTTACTGTCAGTCTTTGTTTCTGAATGAGAAATTTATAAAAAACATATGTTTCAAATTGCCACTGAGTACATGTTCAGAAGGATGTGGCCACTGAACTATATCAAACTTTACTCAGTGCAATCATTTGATGAACAGAAGATTCTTCTGTTAATAATGTCTCTTTTCCGTAATAACCCAAAGTTGGCAGAAGGGCTACTTTATTGAGATGGGAGGAACAAAGCCTTAAAGCATGGTCCCACTGAAGTCATGGGCAATTTGTCATTGGCTTCAGTGGAATCAGGATTTTGCCAAAAATATCAAATGCTTTCTGAAGTCTTTCCATTAATTAGTCTGCAATTAAAAATAAATCATCTTGTGTAAGTAAGTTGTGCATAGAACCCACACTGCCATAAACTCCAGATCTGACTCCAGGTTGTCCAGCTTCTGGGACTGCTCAGCTCCAGGATATTGGTTTCTTTCCTTCTGATGCCTAGCTGAGGTGTTAACATGACAAAATTTTCATGTCACTTCCATTATTCATATGCAAGGTCAATCTCGGTTTACCTGATTATTTGCATTATAGCTGCACCCAGAAGCCTCCAGCCACAGTGAGAACATCCTCACAAAGGGCACGTTGGCTTGGTCTGCTCTGCTGCAAAATAAGGTCCCCAGAGCTCAGCCAGCCACCCCTAGGCCTGTCCATGGTGCATCTGCTGATGGGATGTGCCTGGCAGGGAGGGCTGTGTTTGTGGAATGAGCCCAGGCAGGGAGGGCTGTGTTTGTGGACTGGTGCCTGAGAGCTCTCCAGAGACTAAGTCCATAAAATGGGTGCCTGGCTGTTCTCAGCAGCACTGTGGTCACCACTGCTGCACCTCCAAAGGACAGCCCAAGGCAGCCAGTCCCACGGGCTGATGGGGTGAGTGAACGGATCTACAAAGCTTTGGAGAAAGGAGAGGCTCAAGCTGACTAAGGGCCTGGTGACTCCACGGCCTTCTCTGCATGAAGGGCATCACAGGTTTTTTACAGTTATCACCTAGCATCAGAGAGGGCAATTAAGACTTTTTCATCTAGTACAAAAGTTTTGTTTTACTACTGTTCTTTATGTTTGGGAAACTTTTACTGGTTTGTAAAATGCCCTGTGTATCCACTGAAATGCTCTCATTAAAATGCCTTGGCTTCCCCTACAGCTGATGCAGAAGGATGTACCTACCTGCACCACTAAATCCTGCAGGCTTTATTCTGACCAGAGCCCTGCTTGGATAAGAAATGAGAGTAGAGGCAGCTGGTTCTGGTGCAATCATCTGCTAATTCTCTGTTCTGGAAAAGCAGTATTCCTCTGTGCTCACCCAGCCTGGTGCAGGAAGGGACAGTGGGTGCTTGTGCAGCGTCACATACGTGCTGTTTGTGTACAACCAAGTGTGAAAGTGATGGGCCCTCCTTGTGAATAGGAGTTCTCTGGAATTTGTGAATGTATACCCACAGGTATGTTTTCTGAATGCAGTCTTCATTTGGGGTGATAATGTCTCCGAACCACTTACAAAAGGACCGTTTGTATTCATTTAACACCTAATCTTCACCCACAGATCCCTGGGAAGCAAACCTCTGTGATGTACAAGAAAACCTTTCTAATAATTCACATGCAGCATTTCTCTTTGTTTCCAAGACTGTTTAGCTAACCTGTACAAAAATATTTGCAGCCCCTCCTTCTCCAGAAAGCCCCAGCTGACGAGCCAAGCTCTCAACAATTCATTCCTATGTAGATAGTTTGCTAAATTTTTTCCCAAGGCTTTATGGTTTTCAACAATATATCTTTCATCACTGTATTGCCAAAAAGAAGTGGCTGCCTTGAAGCTTCCCTTAGGATTTGGACTGGATATCGAGGATTAGTTTATAACTGGTAACTTATGAACTGCACAGTGTTCTACAAACAACTTATTTTTCTTAATGTAACAGGGAAACTATGAAACCTCATCCTGAGAACTTATTTCTGAAAGGATATTTGAATGAAGCTTTAAACAATACTTTATTTGCCCATATCAAAACTGATAATTTTTAAAGGACTGCATTTTTGTCTTCATACAAGGAGCATTAACTGACCATAAATCTTGAAAATATTCATCTCTGGTTGAATTTGTATGTGTTTGTTTCAGATTTAGGGTCTTGTTTTTTGTAGGGGTGTTTTTTCAAATCTCTAAGAATGTCTGAGTTTTGAGTTTGGCTTTTGTGCAGCTGGGATCTGACGATATAACAGAAGAAACCCATTATTTATAGGAATGGAATCACAGCAGGTATTGGCAGAATACAGCAATGGGAAACTTCAGAAGAATATTTCTTGCTTTTACCTGTGTTGGTGCAAGTCAGATGTGTTGGTAATAAGGGCAAGGAAAAAACTAACAAGTAAGCACATACTTTTTTATTTGAGCACATCTGTTTTATTTCAGTTCAGTCTGATGGCTGGAGGGAGAAAGGGATTTCTTCAGATGGCATGTGTTTAGTTCCAATTCTTGGTAAACTTAAAACAGAAAAGGACATCTAATTTTTTTAATGGATTTCCTCCAAGCTGGTTTAACAGAAGCATATCCACTTTTTCTAGTGCCCATAGTGCTCTCTCCTAGATAGAAGGTTTTCTTATAATTGCTTTACGTGGAATATATTCAGAGTAACCATCGCTTTGTTTGCACTGCAATTGCATCTGGAAATGTCTTTCAGGATCAGGGACCACACTAGAAAGCCTTGCAGGAACAATGATGGAAAGGCAGTCACCACCCCAAAGCCCTTACAGCTATCTAGATGGAACTGGGAAAAAGGAAAAGAAGAAAATGTTTTTGCTAAGAAAAGAAGTAATTTGCCCATGGATAAATGAGTGGGACTGCAGGATATAGCTGGAGTATATTAACTCCTCAATATTTTGCTAAAGTTCATATATGGCTGGAAAATTATAACTTATTTAGCACGTGTGTTTAGCCATATTATAAAAAACCCCATTTTTCCTCCTGATATAGACCAGAATGTGTAAGCTAGATGGTATTTTTGGCATTACACTGAATTATTTGTTGACTTCACCATGATGATTATAATACTTTCTTAAAGAACATATTGATAAAAGTTTGGGGGAAGCACCTCTCTTAACATGCTCCATTGTTATGTTTGTGTCTGAACTTCCTTGTCCAGAGAACACCAGAAGGAAAATTGCAGTCAAGGTGGACCCTTGCTCTGGTCTCAGCTTGAGGACTCAATCAAGATTGAGCCTTTTTTAGACCAGACACTGCACAATGGCTGTATAGGAGTGTCTTTTCATGCTGAAAAATCCACTTTTAAAGGATTTGATGAGTAAGAAAGATTAATACTACTAAAATGGAAGGAAATGAGGAAGGAAAACAGTTTGTTCTGGGACACTTAGGTCTGACCTATCTCTCTTCCCATTAATGTAAATTTCTGTTTCCACTTAGCTCTTAGGAAGCAGAGTGAGGCCAAAGATGAGTGCTTTTGAAAATCACTCCCTTAGCAACTTGCTGAAGGTCAGTGGTGGGTGTTTGTGGCAGAAATGGGAATGAATGATAGTGCATTGTCTTAACCACAAGACCCTGCTTCCTCTCCTAATCCCAGGCTGATTTTACAGGTTTATAGCACATGAAAAAAAAACAAATTCTAAAATATTACACTTGGCACTGATGATAAGGAAATGATTAAGAGTCAAGTAAGGAAAGGCACAACCACACTGACAGAGAGAGTCTTCAGAGTAGAACCATATTTTCATCTAACCAGGTTTTATTTGAGCTCTCCTGATGCACACATTTGACTGAATTCTGCTGTTTTGCTTTGGCAAGCACCACAGAAGGCCTGATCCAATTCTTGAGGAAATCAATGGAAGTTTGATTAGAGCCATAGAAATCCGTGAAGGGAATTTCAAGAGATAAAGTGTGGAGCCAGACATTCAAAAATAGCTTTTTTAATATGTGTCACTGGCCTTTCTAATGGCTTGCAAATGCAGTCTGATTACCCTAAGTGAAGGTACTTTATGGGGAAGGCTTGAAATCTGGAGCAGAATAAAGCAGTGAACTTGCTTGGGAGCACGAGTGTGAGTTGGGTCATGACAAGGAGCTTGGATTCAGCTCTCACCCATGTCTGGATTTCATTCACAGGAGCAAACATGGAATGAGATAAGAAAGGGACCAGGTTGGAGATCCAATTCACCACTTACTTCTGCAAGATAGTTTGGGAACTCAAAGAAAAACAGTGACTTGGGTGTGGGTTTTAGTGATCTGAGTGCAAGCTCTTACCACTGTGGTCATCTCAGCACGAGGTCTCCAAACCACAGAGAAAGAAATCAACCAGCTGCCTAATCTTTCATTCCTGTTCAGAGAAGAAAATCATGATGTTTGACTGAACTATCTGGCCAGGGGCTGACTGTGGCTCAGGAACATAGGATAACCCTTGAGACATTGTCTCTGAAGACTAAAAGACAAAGATACAGACATGTTGAGCGGATCTTATACTGTACCCAAGATTGCTGTAAAGCCCTTTAGTCAGAAAACCTCCAAAAGACAGGGAGTCAGCAGCTTAATTCTCTTTTGGACACACTAAGGAATCATGGTAGGTTTCTAGAGCTGTCTCTGATCCCTGGATTCCTGGCCTGTAACCACTGCTGCCTTCAGATGCTGTGTTTGTAAAGATTGCTCAAGAGGATAATTCTGCTGTAGGTATGACAAAAGTCCTCCTGGGATGTTAAAAAACCCAAGTAATCTGGTGGTCACTCTGGTTCTTGGTGGTATCCTCCAACTTTTCTCCAGAGAGAAGATAAAGGGGGCAGGAGGAATATTTTATGATCCGGTTCTGTGGTGCAACAGCTGCACAACAGCTCCCCAGTGACAGAGAAACCTCCAGGTCATGTGCCAGGGAACTCAGTGCTCATCTCCTCTGTTATATGGAAATAGTTCCCATGTCTCTCAGACGTCAGACCACCAAACGGAAGACAAGTAAAGAAAAGATTTGTCCACATATTTGTTTTTATGGATTCACTCATTGTCTCCATTCACAGAGTGGCAGAAATAAAACCTGTAAAAGTATGCTCAGTGCAGTGGATCCTAAGGGCTAAAGTGGATCCTTACTGGCTGAAAACACAGTGATATGTTCATAAACAGGATTCTTTTATCATTTTACAGCTGCTTCCAATTTTTTGCCTTCCCCACCCCAAATGAATCTTCAGTGTCAATTTAAGCATAAAAAACCCCTCACATTTCTAGAAAAGTAATGACACATAGAAAAGGCCTCAGGTGTCATCTTCAGGTGTTAATCTGGGTGTTGCTGGGCTCAAGCCTGCATTTCTATTGACACGGATGAAATTCCCTGCATAGATGACAAATGTGGGTGAACTGAAAATCTGGCAGTAAACCCTCCCTCATAACTTTTCCAATACAGAGCAGGATATTTCAAAACCAACTTTGTTGCTGTTATTGTGAAGAATACTTGCCTCAAATGTTCCTTCTCTTCTCTTTTAAGTGGAAGAACAAAACCTTTTCAGAGAAACGCTGAAACATTACTGCCGTTAGCATATTTTGGCCCAGAAGTATACTGGGTTTCGGTTTAGGTTTGGTTTTGTGGTTTTTTTTTTAAATCTAATTCCAGCCTCCTTTGAAGATGTGAACTTAAATGCTGATAAGGTTGATAATAAACACACTCCCAGTTACTGCTGTGATAATTATCAGCTGCTACAGAAGTCAAGTGTCCATATACAATCATGTAGAAGTCTTTCCAAATACAAGGGGAAAAGTAGCCCCTGAGATAAATTTCACCTTGACTCTGCACAGGGATTTTCAGAGGTGTTGTACGGGTAGTTATTGTGAGAAGGTTCTGGCAATAATTATGATTAAAAATTTTATGAATGTACCAGTGTCAGAAGCTTTTCACACATAGCTTTTATTCCCTTTATTTTGAAAAAATGAAGTCTTAATAGTCAAAGTGTTCGGCGTTTTTTTCTCCTTTATTCTAAGCAGATGTTTTCTCTCCTCACTCTTCCTTCCTCTGCGCTTTCCTCATTGGAAGGAATGATGAGTGTGTGCCAAAAGAAAATTGAAAACCATGTGAAAAACACAGAAAAATTATTTTGTTAGGGAAAAATAAGTTAATGAAGAACGGCTCTATTTTGAAACTACTGGACCAAATTTAATTTCCAAATTGATTTAAAAGTACACCAGATTCTGACCAGTTACACTAGCTTCTGAACATTCTTGTGTGATTATTTTATGAGATAGGAACTCAAAATAGTTAGAAGGACAAATTTGAATGCTGAGAAGAAGGCAGGTCTCTTCCACAGCTGTCTCCAGATCTTGCCCTTCGTTTCCGGAGGTAAATGTCTTTCTGTACCTCACGGCAGGCACAAAGCTAGGAGGAGCCCTAGATGCAGGCAAATACTCACCCACGGGCTGTTTTTGTGAAGTGGTCCTTCTGTTACCACCCTTGCTGAAAGATGATGGCTTCCGTAGATCCTTACTCCAAACCTGGGGTGTCTGCCCACGTCACGTTCTCTCTGGACTCTTCAGTCTGCAGCAGACACAACTCCTGCCTGCAAGGGTACTGCAGGATTTGACCGCAGGATTTGATGAGAGCCTTAATGGATAGCACTGAAAGAAAAGCAGCACCCAGTCAATAATCTGGGGTGCACAAACATTTATCAAAGAGAACCCAGAATGCTTTACATTTGTTGCTCCACTTACTGCTGCTGACAGTTACATCTGCATCCATCCATTTCCTTCAGTCTAAGTGAGAATCATTAGACACAAAAAACATTTACTTATGTAAGAAGGAAACCTCTATGGCTACCTAACTTAAGCTGAGTATTACTTTAAAGGTGTTATTATTTTTGCTGGATCTATGTTAACACTTTTCCTTTCTTCCTTTTCCATGACTTGAGTAGTTCTACCTTTCAGGCTGGTATGTACCTGGTATTATTAAATAGGATGTCATATTTGTTTCCATTAAGTATGTGTGTGTGTGAATATCTTCATAAAACATACATACAGCACTAACTGCTAAGACCTGTGGGACAGAAATCAAGACAACATCAGAGAAAAGATTTTTTTTTTTTTGCCTACTGAGCCTGCTGTGGTTGCTATTTCAGCTGTTCATTAAAGTTATATTGCTTCCTTTATCTCTTGTGCTCATGGAATACAAGCACCTCCATAATGAGCTTAAATTACCACGAGCTAAGAATAGAAAACTCGATTTCAGTCCTTGGGAGGCTGAAGCTGTGGTGGTGCATGGGTAATCAAGCAATATTAGCTGTATAATGGTGCTAGAGTCCCAGGGCAGAGCTGCTGGAATGTTTATGGCAGGGAAGCACAATAAATATCTGTTTTCTGTGCTTTCTGGGTTTCTTTCCCCCCTCCCTGCTCCAGCTTCCTTATACATTTTGAAATAAACATCATTGCTTTCTCTATATTAATATCCTATATGTGTGGTTGGCCAGCCATGTCTGTCTTTGGAGAGTAGAACCTCCTGTGTTCTCATTTTCTCATTTATACAGCTAAGCAGAGGCAAAGTCCCGGTCACCTGAGTTATCAGTATCAGAAAAGCACACAGAAAATTGAGTGAAAATGTTGGAACTTAGACTAAAGAGGATGTGTGCAAAAATACCTTCTGTTTCCGAGTGTTTTGGATGCTGTGGATTTCATTCCATTAAACAGCAGGTGGGAATAAGACTCTTCCTCGCACACCTGATCATTAGCAAAGCACAACTGGGGGTTCCTTGTGCAGAGGGATCAAACTTACGCTCTTGTTACTTCCAGTTTATGAGTCGTTTTAAGCGACTCCTGCTCCAAGGCAGAAGTGCCCCCACCCCGTTCACACAAACCCCTGGAGGCTGCTGCTGCTAAAAGCAGGCACAGGGAGTGGTGGTGGCCAACATCTCCCCAGGTGTTAACAGACTGCCACTGACTTTAGGGCACTGCGATGATCACAGTGCAGAGAGCAGCAACCCAGGGCTCTGCCTGATGGAATCCACTGAATTTAACTGTGATGGCTCCAGAGGTAACACCCTCCCAGGCATCTTGCTCCAAGAGCACCCACAGGCACAGGCTAAATCCACCAGAGACCCAAAAACCAGCATAATTATCAAGAGGTATGCTGAAAGTCACCTGGATTGGAAAGAAACCCACTTTATCGTGGCATTCTAAATGAGCCTTTGGATAGTTTTGCTATTTGATTGTAATTTATTGGTTTTTCCCCAGATTTCCTCTCGTTGTCAGTCTCTTTCTAATGATTAAAAAACTCAATCACCGTAGCTTGCGAAGTTTTTCTTTAGCACATGAAATACCAACAAAAATCTGCTCCACCAACACAATTCTCTGCTATCTTATACATCCGATTTACTTCTTTATATATTTTGGCTCAGAAATTCATTACTGATTGCATCCCCAGTTCAGAAAGTAACACACTCTTTTTCACAAGATGTTATCCTCAGCTGGAGAATCTAAGTTGATGAAAAGAGGGGCACCTCAGAGTGCCCCACAAGACATTTGTGATAGAGCACATGCCCAGCCAGGGCCTCTCCTGCCTAGGTTTACTCAGAAGATCATCACTTCCTCGTGAGGGAATAAACCTCTTGAAAAGGTGGAAAAAGGTAACTCTCTGTTTACCCTGTAGCTGCCACTTCTACCACCTCCTTATGTAAAGTGCTTTTTTTCACAAGTTGTCCTGATAATACCGGGGAGGGAGGAGAGACCGACGGCTCTACCTAACGGCAGTAAAGTTAGTGGACTTTGGCCTTTAATGAGCAGAAGGTGCAATTCAATTACAGCTCGTTGGTAGATATCATTAGCTTATATCTCCAGGGGTCATTGGCAAAGATCATTAGCAGGGGGTCATTAGCAGGGTTAGTCGATACCAGGGAGCTAGAGCCACTTCTGCCCTGTGGAGATGTGAGAGCAGATGATGCTTTATTAGTGGTTAATTCCAGGGAGGCTGAGTCTCTGCCAGGGACTGTCAGAGTCAAGTTGTGATGAGGCAGGAGGGAGTCCAGGTATCTCTAATGATGAAAGACCTGGGTAAATGAAAGAGGCCTCCTCACACTCTACTCACATAACTTTAGAACATAATTACGGGACCAGTTTGAGAATACTAAGGCACCCATCAGTCTGACCAGTGGATGGATGGGACCAGCACCATACTGCCTTGCATAAGAGGTGAGGATTTCTTTGGGAGGTAGTAACTCTTCTTTCCTCTCCCACGGTCCATGGCTGCTACCACTGCTGTGGCCCCTTACCTCAATGAGCCTCGAAGGGGTTCAGGGACCCTGATCAGAGCTCTGATCAGATGAAGCACGAGATGCTGCTAAGGACTGCAGAGGTGATCCTCTAGGTTTTGGGGAGGTAGCTCATCAGGCTGACAGGACCTGTGCAGGGGCTGTGGGGTACAGGAAATGCCTTTAGGATGATCTGGATTATATCTCTATTGAAGAGCATATGCTCCCTTGGGTTTGGGTCAGCACGGGTGGCTTCTATGTGGAATACACACCTGCTTTTCCTAATTAACCTCCATTTGTTAATGAACTAGCAAAGGGCCTGTGTATCTGTGTAGTCTCCTGGCAACCTTGAATTTATTCACCTGATTTCTTTTTTCTTTCACCTGGGACTGTCTGCCCCTAGCTCCCCGTGGAGCCTGAGAGTGTATGGAAGAGATGCATCCTGTTCTTATCATGCCTCCTGGTGCCTCACTCCTGTCCTCCTCTAAATCCTCAGCATTAAGTCACTGACAGCTTTCCTTAGGAAATCAGTAGCTTGTGTCCATGGCAATGATGATCAGTTTGGTCAGCTCTGAAAAGCATCTGTGTTCCAGACAGGCTGTTTTCCCATTGGAAGTTGCTAATTTGCTGAAGGGTAAATTCATCTGTGGCTTCGGAATCTAAATTAAAAAAGGAATTCTGAAAGTGAGCATTTCGTTATGGATAAATCTTTTGCTACAGAAATTCTCCATTTTTCTGTATTAAAATGGCTGTTTTCACTTTGGTATTTGATCCCTAGGAGGAGTGAAAGGTATAACAGAAAACTCTGCTTAACTGAAAAGGCCTATGTGCGTGTGATGTCATTTACTTTTGAAACTTGACATTTATTCTGATTCTCTTTGTTTTGGGTTTTTCCTCTCACCTCAAAGCAGAAATATCAAATTCACATCCTCAAAATGAAAAACTTGCTATGTCACATTCCTTTGTAGCAACTTGTAGAGGAATGTAAGTGGTCAGTGGTGGTGTTAAACAATTCTGATGTCAGAACTTGTGCACCTGATGGCAAATGTTTGATAGATTTGCCTCTCCTTAAGTACAGCTAAGATCCCTGTTAATGCTTGTCATAGAGATTTACATGAGTGCAGTAATAAGTTTGCACATTCAGTAATGTCTCCTGAACTTTTTGAAGGAAGATTGGCAACTTTATAGTTATCATGGCTCAATAAAGATGTAGGAGTCACCCAAGGAATATCGGGAATATGGTGTAAATTAACACATCTTATCTAAATAAATACTTGTTACAAGACATTAATACATATACAGGTCTGGGATATTTTCAGTTAAGCACAGAAATGCTTCCCACTTCTATAGTGTGTGGATGTTTTGCCTGTAGCTCAGAGAAAGATGAATGATTTCCAGTGTGGTCTCCTTTCCCTGGCAAAAATAGGCGACTTTATTGAATAAAATGCCAAAAAATGAAGAAATTCTGTTTATAAAATTTTTCTAAAGGGAAACCAAAATTGAAAACAAATTTTCTTTTAGTATTTCTGTTCACTACTTGGAAACAAATAAACTGAAAAAGCATTTTTGAGAGGGAGAATTCTGAAGTCTTACCTTCATTTCCCAGGAAAGTGCAACATTCCCCTTTCTCTCCAAAGGTAGAAATTCTTCACAAACCTGAATCTTCAGCCAGGTCCAGTGCCTAACATCCCAAAATTATGGGTAGCTGACAGGTAGTACTTGATGAGTAGAATTACTGGTTTCCTCTCCAGAGAATTTGCCCAACTTCATAAACATCATCTGCACCACTGAACTCTTCCAAATTACTCATGGCCTTTCATTTCTGTAAAAGAAGACAGAAAAACTTGTCTCAGCTAACTGACTGACAAAAACATGAACACCCTGTCTGAGTTAGGTTTTTTAACTCTGGTCCCACAGAAGTGATTATCAGTTACATTTGAACACTTTTTTTTTTTATTTTTGTTACCTACGAAGGTAGGTATTTGGGCATTTCCTTCGATGAAATGCCCAAATTTTAAGTTTTTACAGGTAGATGAGATGAATAATTAATTATAATAGAGCTGAAAGTGGTTGATCTCAAACTGAGCCTGCCAGTTGATTTCTAAAGCAAAGTAGCCTGTATATGAAGGTTACTGAAGTCTCCAAGCCTCTGGGCCATTCATCATTTGCAACAATTTTCTTAATCAATGCTTCATTCAAAACCTTTAAAAATTCTAATTATGTATCTTTTCTACCTGATGGCTGCCTAAAGCAATGAAATTAAAATAATACTTTTTATTCAGTGTTAAACAAATAATTGTATGCATTTAGATCATACAGAGTTTGCTGGGTTTAGTTTCCTTCATTTAGAGATCTCCCTTCATAGGGGTACAGAGAGACATGAATGTCATAGACCTTTTCAAATGATTTCTAAATTAAGTACAGTAAATTCCTCTGTAATATGACTCATGGGACCTGAAGATCAAAGCCTTACAAGAGATTTATCAAAACCAAATAATTTTTACATAGAGTATATTGTAACTTCAGGTAATGTTATGTTGTTGCTACACTCATCACGTGAAAGTGATGAAGAGTGGTGCTTCTTTATTTTCTGGATCCTTCACTGGTTTAAGAGGAAAAGATGGCATCAGGAATCAATTTGATCTTGGTTTGAAGTTTGCCTTGCGTTCTCTTTCTCCTAAGAGACGCAGAGGGCCGGCTGTTCCCTGCTTACCAGCCTCCATGTGCTCCCATCCTGAGTGATGAAATCCAAGTCCTCTGCTGCATAAATCTGGGAAAGCTCAGTGAAGTGTGAATCTGATCGCTCTGATTGGTGCTGATTAGTTGCAAGCTGGAGTGTGAATGAGCAGCCTGACATGTACGGCGTTTTGTTATATGTGACAGAAGAAATTGCATTTGCATGGTGAAGTATTTATGGTCGTGTTTGTGACTCGCTTCATTCACATCTGGTCCAGGGTTGTCCTGTGGGAATGGCAGGAAAGAGAACAGGAGGGAAATGTGAAATGGTTCAGCAAAAACCAGAGAACAAAGACAAGATATTTCCTGCCCCTGTAAATCCTAATTTGGATAAGTGAAAGTTTGTGGCAATAGGAGATACAAGAACATAGTGGCAAAAAACTAAAAAAATATGTATGTAAATAATGCAAATGACTTTATGTTTCAGTGTGTTCTGTTCTGTGCCCCTTCTGCCATAAAGTTATCACTACAGTAGTCAGGTTTTCAGGATCTCAGGGAGATAAATGTCTGGGAAGATGAAATTTTTATTTTTTTAGTTTAATTACTTTTTTCTTTATTGTGTCTTTCTATTCTGGTTCTTCTGCTGCTTCTCTTTCCATTGAATACTGTTAGACTAAAGAAACTACTTAGAAAGAAATATATGAAAAATAAGTTGGATTGAAAGTTGAAGACATAAAAGGTGTTGTTGTTGAAATAATGCCTGAATATGCTGGTACACTAATTTCACATAGAGAAATTTTCTGCTCAGGTATATATTTTCAATCAATCCTAATTTTTTTTTTAAACCCACATAAAAATCTAATCTTCAACCAATTAATCTAATCCTTGATCAATTAGTAGGTATGAAAATTCTATAAGAACCAACTGTGGCCCAATATAGACATGTAGACTGTCTGAAAGTATGTAATGTATGTTTACATAAATATAAATGTTATCTTCCTTTTAGCCTGCTCTTCTATTTGACTGTATCAGCCCTTCTGAAGACCAGTTCTGGGTATCTATGAATGGGCAGATGTTTGGGGGAGCAGACAGGTGGAGGAGCTGTGGGGAGAGTAAGCAATGAGATGGATCTTCTTCCTTTTGCATCTCTTGGGACCCCAGGGGGTGCCAGGATGGAGAGAGCTGGGGAGGGGGGGAGGGATGCAGCAAGGACTGCTGCAGGATCCCTCCCCACTGCTGTCCTGGAGCTCTGACTCCAAGGGCTGACAGGAGTTGGTGGCTGATTCTCTTTCCTTCCATGCCCCACACAAGCCATACTCTGCTCTTTAAAAACCCCTTAATTTCCTTGATGCAGGCACGACCAGTCTGTCTCTGTCATTACCTCAGCTGTGATCTCACCATGTCCTTTGAGGTCACATGCTGAGTAGCCAGCATGGACATTTGACATTTTTTAACACCAGATACAGTCTGCAAAACTAAATAACTTCTTGTGGTTGGAAGTGCATTAATTTCTTCAGTTGTACAGAGTCATCCTCAAGCTGAAACTTGTGATTCAGACTGAGTCACAAAGCAGCAATATCTGTTTTGAAAGGAAGAGATGAGGTTAAAGGAACAGAAAATTAATTTCAGCATATGCATATCTCAGTTTACAGTGTTGGAAGGTTTACTGATAGATTCAGCTTGTCCTAGTTGTTGCATCTTTTATTATTATTATTATTACTATTATTATTATTATTACTATTATTATTATTATTTTGTCAAGATTTGATTTTGTTCCATATCCTGTTTTAATTGTAGACAACCCTCACATGCCTGGTCTCTCTTGTGATATGAAATTCGATATCTCATATTTCCAGTCAAGATGGTAGTCAAATTAAACATGGTGCTGAGATATCCTCACTGTGGATGGAGTTCACTGATGTAGATCAGTGAAGGAAACACAGAGCTCACAGGAGCATTGCAGACCATAGAAGGGGTCACTGTTATTAGGTCACTGTTATTTTCCCATGAAATGACAGAGCAGAGCAAATCTGATTGGTACCTGTGTCCTGGCCACTTGTGGGCAAGGACAGTGTCTGAGCTCAGCAAGGCAGAGCTGTTTCCCACCTGGTGATTACCAAATACTCCAGCTACTAGAGCAGGTGGCTTTAGATCTTGCTAAAAAGTTTGTTTCTCCACTGAAAACATCTTAACTCTTGTCTTAGAGACAAGAAGGACAGATGGTGAGGAGGGCTGATGAGGCTCAGTTGTTGGCCCTGTACCTTGGTGTTTGTTAGACTTCAGCTAATTATGGTTTTCATTATCTGTTAATCTTGTTTCCTTTTAAGGGACAACCTAGTTGTATATCAGAACTAATAGCCATGTAACTTTAAGTAGATAATGGTCAACTCTAACTCAGATCAATATTACTGCTTTTATTTTTTTTTTCTGCAGAAGGACAGCAAGCATAAAGCATACTTCTGTTTTCTTATAAAAGAGCTCCATTTTCTGTCCTGCAAGGCTGCAATCTAAATGATGGTCATGAAAAAGAAGGGGTACAGGATGAGATGTAACAACAAAATACAAACACAATGATATCAACTCCAAAAGTCTCCTTGTGTTAGTTAATTCTGTGTTTGGGACTGCCAGGTGTGCAGGATGAATCGTATCACTTCAGAAATGTTCAATTTTCTAGGAAATTTTCCTCTCCTATCCAAGTCTGACTTGATCAAGACCTGAGACTGAGACAGGAGTCTTCTGTTGGTAATACTTTTATGTGAAATGACTGAGCTGAGGATCAGGTGTCTTTTGCTGGGAAATGCTGGTAACTTGGAACTAAATTATTCTGCAGAAAATTTCTAAGGTCACAAAAGGACTATTTAGTTCAAAAGGTATTTAGATCCTCCTCATTCCCACTACAAAATAACTGGTAGCCAATTGGTTCAGGTAAGACATATCTCTGCCTGCTTATCCTACCAGATAAGTCTTCAGATATTCTGTTTGGCTTTGGGAAACCTCTTTATTTCAGCAAAATGGACTTCTGAACTTCCAGCACTCTGTTCTTTCTGTCCTTGTCTGCACAGAGTGCAGATGTGTAACTCAAAAATGCTGAAAAAGATGTTTCTTTTCAGCTCAGATCCAACATTAAAGATGAACTCCTGAGAGCTCCTTCCTTGAAAGTTACCTTTAGCTATTCATTGTAGGCATCATTAGACATTACTTATAATACTCGTTTTGTTCTGCTTTCTTATACTGATATCTTAACCTTGCAAAATCCAGCTTCTGGATCACGTGACATCAACTATCAGATTACACAACCCATTAAACAATGTCTTATCTTTCAGTGCCTATTTCCATTGTTCTTAGTACACGTCTTAATTCACACGTGCTGTATTCTTTATGTGCCTGGAAACATTTCCATTAGTTAGTCAGCTGAAACATGCTTGATTCTGCCCATTTTCTGACAGTAAGGACAGTATGTGTTTCTTTCCTGGTGTAAATTGGCTGGTCTTCAGAAGAGCAATAAAACCTTTTGGTCATTTAAAAAAAAATTAAAAGAAAAACTTTATGAAAAATAACGCTATTCTCAAGTTTTTGCTACACAAAATACTTCTCATTTTGAGGTTTCTCGTGTCTCACAGTATAAGCAAAACTATATACATATACATATCTTGTATATGTACCATATGGATATTGTCTCTTACCAGTGTGAGATGGATGAGATTCTTTAAGTTGCTTTTTCAAATAATTTTACTTTGCTGTTTGAATAGCTTCTAAATGAGGGCTAGAACCCCTCCTTAGGGCGCTTAGGCTATTTCTGCTCTTTTTACAGCATGAAATATTTTGTGTGAAAGGTTAACATAAAATGCCTTTAAGTAGTACTCTATTCTCAAAATTTGTTTGCTGATTTTCTTCATATAGGCAATTCATTTTATTTCCTCTCTGATAGACCTGGTTGAAAAAAAATCTCCCAAAACTACTATTGCTTCAATAATCTTTACTCTCATTTCAAATCCTAATGGAAGTATAAACAGTGAAATGTTTGAATAGTTGAAAGCAAGTATAATTTTTGAAATTATATTTACGTATCTAAAATAGAAATGGTATCTGGAATTGTGTTTCCAGGGAAGATAGCTATGTCAGCTTGGAACTGGGGGCTCAGTGCAGCCTCAAGCAGCCCAGGAAACAAGTGGTGAGGGGACACTGGTGAGCCCTTGCTGCAGCCCTGGCTCTCGTCCCTGAGGTAGCTCAATGGATATCCACCAGGATTTACCACAGCCTGGCGCAGACATGGCTGCAATGCCCTATTAGTGTCTGTGTCTGACTGTCAGCTTTGAAAGTATGTCTGAAATCCCATCCATACAGAGGAAAAAAAAAAAAATTGTTAATGTAGTTCTCCTCCAAAATATTTTTTTAGATCTGAAAATGTAATTGAATCAGCATGCTCATCATTTCAAACTTGTTCTGTAACTGTTTTTTCAACCTGCTTTAATAACTATTTAAAACATAAACCATGGTGTGGTCAAAAAGAAAAACAACAAATTATTGAACAAATGATTCATTGTAACATTAAAATGCAGGAACACTCAGGTGAAGCCAATGTATAACTGATTAATTAAGTTAAGAAAAATCAATAATAAAAACCACAAAGTGCCTACACAAAAACTATACCAATGCTGGACCTCTCCAAAGAGATATTTTCTGGGAAAAGCACTTGGCCTTATTATAGTTCCAGCACAAATGAAACCGTCCACTAAGGTTAAAGGAATAACTTTGTTGGGTCTTTGAAAGACACAGAGCCTTAAAAGGCCATGTGGGTTCATTTCAATAGTTACTGAAACCCTGAAATTTGAAGTAATGGAAGACAGCAGAACTCCCACATGCAACCTGCACACCGAAGAGAAAAATAATTAAACTGAGCAATCTGTGTCATCACAGATGCCAAACTGAGCAACCAGTTACAACCTGAACGCTGTTGTTGGTTAAGCAGCACAAACACATCATGACCTGGGGTTTTTTGATCTGAAACCTTGCACGTATTCCCCAAGTTTTCTCTATGAGGGCTTCTGGAATAGCTTGTGGGCCAGTGGCCCATTGAGGGGCCCTGATCAGCACTTGAATCAAGCAGCACCAGGAGGGGATGTGAAAGCAGAAAATACATTAAAAGAAGTGAGAACAGGAAGTAATAGAGCCCTGAAAGAGAGGAGAGATTGTCTAAAGATAATAAGTATGCTTCTGTTCTGTAATACATCTCTTGAGCGAGTAGACTCTCTGGGAATCACTTGCCTCAGCAAAAGATGAGCCTAAAACTTGTCTTCTTTGCCTGATATAGAAAGTGAAATATAGATTAGGGTTCTGAACCCACTTTTGTGCATTGGGACTGTATCCAGGGCTGTCAAACTCATGCAACAGTTGACCTTTCTACTGCTTTTACGAAGTTTGTTGCTGGTGGACTCCTGCCACAAGAAAATAGAGAAGTGGGTTGTAAAAGAGCTTGCTTAGACTTGACAAGTTTGCTGAGCGTTTCTTCCCCAAATTAGAATGAAAAAGTCGAAGGTAGACTTCAGCTTTCTCAGCTGACACATCCTTGGCTTCAAAGTTGAAAGTGTTTCAACATCTCTGTGAATTTCAGCAGATATTTGGGTTCACTTTTAATGTGCTTGATGTCAGCACAGTGTAGCTGAAAGCCAAAACTCCCTGCCAAGAAAGAAATGTGTCCAATATCAATCATCATGTACTTAGCAGCCTGAGTCCTGTCTGGACCAATGACTTTACTAACTTTATTCCCATATCTGGGTTACTTCTTTTTGATCCCATAAATAGGATGATTGCAAGACATAGCCTAAAATATCTAAAGTGATCAAAAATAGAACTACATCGAAACTACCTTTTTAGTTGGGTGTATTTTTCCTTGACTTTACAAGAATGTGCATATTTCTCCATAGTAAAATTCCAACCTGGAACAAATTATGAAGGGACAACTCTCTGTGGGCATAAATCAGCATAGCAATGTCAATTTACAGGGATTTGAACTCTTGGGTTTTGGGGGTTTTTTTGTTCCACCTGAAAATGTACCACTTCCACGTAAAAATATCCTCCTTACTAAGAATTGTTTTCATACATGCTGTGATCAAGAGGGGTTTTCCCCTCTCCTTTCATTGTTACCACAAAAATGCTGATCTTGTGAGTAGGTTTATGCAGCTCTAATGAAGAATGACCTGATCTCTGCAAGGATACACGTGAGGCTTTGCTGTTCCATAGTTTCCACCGAGCATGACATGTCTGGAATGCTTTATGATGACTGCATCACCAAAGTACTAGGGGGTAAAAAAAATTGGAAAAGTCTCTGAGCCTGCGTATTGACTTGCTTTACCATTTTATTAGGTTAGTCATCATTATAAATCAAATTCTGACTCTCATAGTTCGATGATATTGTTAAATTACCTCGGTGCCACCTCTGAGTACTGCCAGTGCTTCATGTCTTGGGTGCTTTGTAATAAAGTGAGGGGTATGTTTTACTTCTGAGGTGAGATTGGCCCTGGAACAAGATGAGGATTTCCTGAGGTTTTGCAGCTGTATCTTGTGATTCAGCCCTGTGCTTGCAGAGCAGCTCCATGCTAAGCACTGTGCCTCTCCTTCCTTGTCTGCAGGTAGTGGCATCCCACCTAGGGAAGAAGGAAGCAGAGCTTATCTCCAATGACTAGCACAAAACTGCCAGGCTACCCTGGCAAAAATAATGTTGTTTTCCTCTGAGTATTGAGAACCTTCTCTAATTTAAGGGAGGTGAAAATGCTGCAAAGGCTTGGGTATTGGTGGTAAACTATTAGACACAGCCAGAGCTCCTCATTCATGTGTCATGAAGTCTGTGTTGCCTAAAGGAAAGTCTCCTTCAGTTTAAATTATGGATAAGCTGTACTTTTTAGGGCAGGTACTTCTGAATTCTTTGCAGATAATCATAGAAGCATTACAGCACAGGAACAGTGCCTTTTGCAGAAAAGATGTATTTTTATAAGCACAATATTCTCAACAATGTGTGTATTCTTGCATATATTTCTGTTGTTTATCCATCTGTAAGTTTGTCTGTCCAGACAAGAAAACTCACCGGTGTTCATGAAGTCTTTTAATCTGAATCAGATGTGGGGAGATAAATGAACTATCTCTTCATACTGAATACTTTATAACCCATTATTTGGCACTGAACTTAGTCCTTTGCCATAAGACCATGTTTGATATAACAAAAGGTGCCAGCCAGGTGAGACTTGGCTAAAGTTCAGAGCAAACCTGCCCGTGACAAACAAGCTTCAGAGAATGTCCCCATTAAGACATTTCCATGGCTAATGAAAGTTGCAACACAAGTGTGAGAAGCAAGGCAACATCCTCCCTACCCCCAAGTGAAAGTGTCAGACAGGGAAGGACCTGCTGGCATGCCATAGCAGCTGTGACCTGGATGCAGTGAAACAGGGCAAAATCTGTGGTCTTGGAGATGAATTTGAACAAAAAAAAGGCTGTACCGGAGGTGTCCAACATTTGTATTAAACCAGAAGCAGCCACTCAAGTTTTTTATCTCAAAGGCCTCTTCTGCAGATAATGCCAAGGCTTGCTGCAGATGCAGAGTTCAGAAATGGGGAAGATCTTTTTTTTCATTCAAGCAGACTTGGCTTTTATGGTGTCTGTGGAAAAAGAAGAAAAGACCATGATTACTGCTAATGAATTTTTGAATTAAAATTTCCAGTACTTGTTATTGTTCTCATAAATTGTACCTGTAAGAAACATTGCTTGGAGCCAAATTGTTTCAAAATTTCTAATTCACTCTTTTTATTAGGAGAAGCCTAGACTTTTGGTCAGGCCCCACATCAGGATGACTCAGTGTAGCTCTATTCAAGCTGAAGACACTCTATGAATTCATACATGCTGAGAAACCAGCTTGCAGTTTAGAAGTCATGGAAAAACTTCTATTTGGGCTCTTCTAGACATGCTGTTTCCTCCTCCCTCCATCCAAGACAGCGTGTAAGTATGTGTGGGAAAGAGAGGAAAATATAGAAATTCTGTTGATTGGAATAGTGCATCTTCTATTTTTAGACCTCCAAAGATGTGTGTTTTGTGAACAGAAATTTTTTTAGGTGTAATTAAATTAATTTACAAGGAAGTTACTAATTTCATTGAAAGCAAGAGATCCTCCCAAGGCATGATTCATCATAACTCCACCTCAGCCCTGGCCTGCAGGGATAACTAACTCCTTTGGTGAGAAGATAATTTTATTTTAATTCTCATGTAGTCATTGGACTACTTGAAGACAAATGCCAGCTATCAATCTTTATGAGTGAATTATTGTTCTCACTATTAGGGTGTGGTGGAGTAAAGGATGTCATACTTTAGTACCTATAAAGCTTTTTGGATATAATTTTGTGTGTAAACCATAATAAACATAAAAATCATACTTTATGACTTACATGAAAAATACATTAAGACAACCAAAATTAGAGACTTTGAATAGCAAGGGAGATTTTTTTTTAATAAAGGACATAAAGATTTATTTTTTCCAGCAATTCTATTCAAATTAATAACAGGGTAGGTTTTTTTCCTCTATTTTCCTGTATTAGCAAATTATTATTTTTTATCCTTCTATTCCTATTTGACTGGAAGCAATTATGAAAGAAAGATCAGTTTTCATTATTTGCATCTAGTGTTGTATCAGTGATACCTGAGCTTCAGAGACACTGGCAAATTCAGGGGGCGTGTTGACCGTGGCAGAAATGAAGGAGCAGATTCTGAAGAGCCCTTCAGACAAACCACATATGGCACTGCAAAGCCCTTCCTTTGCTGTCAGCAGACTTGGTGGATTTTGCTAGCATATAAAATGTACTAGACACTCCTAATAATGATAATTACAGTCCTAAGCTTGCCAGTGATTTACCTGGGCAGACGTGTACACCCATATGGAGCTCCATAAATTTAATAGGGCTCCATGTGGGTTTGGAGGCAGAAGTGGGGGATTGGCATAGATGACTGTTGGGTGACCCTCACTCCAACTGAAATTTGGGCACTTGAAAATGTACTGCTGGGTGCAGTGGGTGCATGTCTGCATCTGTGGTTCCAGGGTGCACTGCTTTGAACAGTGTCATTACATTTGGAAATAGTACGTGGGGATAAATTAATTGTGTTGTAATACTATTTGGCTGTGATTTTGTTTCTCACTTTGCATTTTTGAAAACACAGGATGAGAGGCAGCACATTTTTCTTGGTTAGTTATTACAGATAACCCAGACGCTGGTCATTTGTATTTGGCTTCCAATTATTTTTAATTTTGTTTGGGTTTCTTTGAAGTGTGACAAGAACATCTTTTCTGCGGACTGCATTTATGTCTTTTAACAATTTATTCGATATGGGAAATATATTCTCATCCCTTTCATTCTGGACTCTCTGAATTAGCTCTTGCTTGTATAAATGGTGGCATAGACCTCAGACCTTATACCTTATTGGTATATACCTTATTGTTTAAGTGAATAACTCTCAACTCTTTTCTGATTTTTCTTAGATGTTTGCTGTCTTTCAGGATCCCAAAGTTCTAATGATTTTGTTTTTGAACTAAAGACTGATTTTGGACAGTGACAGTTCAGGCTGTCAGTATAGAAGTGCCTTTGGGTGTGATCTTTGGGGATTTTCTCCATAATTGAAGTAAATTAAGAAAATGTTTTATTGGTTTCTTGATTTATGTTGATCATTAATTTATAGAATATCTTGGTGAGCTATTGTTTGAGTTGCATAAACAGTGCAACGAATCACATAAAATAACTGAATAATTTCCCAGTATATGCTTTGATTTTGTCCTGAACCATTACTTATGAATGACAACTTATTTATTAATAGAAAATCACATTAAATTATTTTTTTTATTGCTAATTTAAACTGGTTTTCTCCTGAAACATATAAATCATGAACAATACTAAGCATGAACTGATGCTGAAGTTCACTTTGTTATTAAACTTATCTGGAAGTCTGATATTTGGGAAACATAATGTTGTCTGCTTTTTCTACATTATATTACTAACAAATGCCATCATATTTTTGGATTAGTATTAGGGTAAATTAAAGAGAAATGGGGAAGACACAGCTGAAGCCAAGTTCCTTTGATGAATATCTGTAAAGTTTTTTTCTCACTATTTGTTTTTGGAATATTTATAAACTTAAGACAAGTAATATTTTACATGCCTGGTTCTAGTACAGAGGTAGTGCTGGGAGTCTCCTGATTCTCTGCTAGTTAAAGCACAGAGACTCTGCAGAATTAGTTGCTTCCTTGTCTGCTGGGCTCTGAGGTAATTCATTGCACAGCTTGAATTTATTTTTTGTTTCATTTAACAAAGAGGAATCAGGTCAAAAGGATTCAAGCTGTTTGCCTCAAAGCTCACTGACTACAAACTAAATATTACTGAAAATACACTTCATTTTCCATTCATATTGTAAATGTGCTGAGGTAGGGAGGATCAGGCAAGAGGCTGGTTTTGTGATTTAAACTCTGTAATGGAGAGGCATTATTGCCATGTGATCTGTGTGAGCATTCAGGCCATGGAAGTTGGGGTTTTAAGCTCCTTTCATTAGTTTGCTCCTCCTTTTCTAACTCTTACAATAGCACTGGTTTGGAGATTCCAGCACTTAGGAGTACTAGAATTTATTATAAGCATTTGCAAAGTCTTTTCAGGATGTCAGGCAGCACATACATGCTAAATGGTGCTAATTCTGAAAAAAAACCAAAACAAACAACCTGCCCTAAAATTATTTTGGTTCTCTCCAAATTCTGTTTTATTCAGATAAATTGATAATAGTCCTTCTGTTTTCCAAAATTACTTTTTTTATTATTATTATATTAAATACTTCATAGTATATAAATAGTTTTCTTCTAATTCCGCTTTGAAACAGAATCTTTGAAACCATCTGTCATCCCTCACCTGGAAAACTAACAGTCACCCAGAAACAGCTTGTGTTTCTTGATGTCTGTGGTCAGGGAGTTTCAGCTTGGTTTACAACTCTGTGCTGTGCCCTACTGCTGCTGAATATGTTTGTGTGTTGATGGGCTGGGAAGTCGTGGTATCTCAGTAAATAAAACAGATACTTTTATGAGATCCAGGACTAACGAATCCTGCTTTGCTATGAATTCATGCTTGCCAGCTCTGTTTTGAATTTTTATTCACAATTTGGGCATTTCAGAGGTTTCTCATCTCTATGAACTCTCAAAAACTTGATTCAGTTTTTCCATGAGTTGAATGACTTAAGTATCTCTGCCTCTATGAAGTAATGCCTTCTAACAAAATTCTAGGAACTTGATTAGGAAGTTTGGGATTGCTGTGCATTTGTCAAATACATTCAGAAGTGGCCACCGGGTTGAAAATTACAAGAAGTGGTGAAAACAGGTAGGTGATTCAGACACATAAACATCACTTCTTTAGGAAATCAAACTAAAAGTACCCGGGGAGATAGAAGAAATGCTGTATGAGCTTTCAACCCCTTTATTTGCATTAAAGAATGTTTTCTTCTACATTTGATCCCTCTGATTACGGAAGGGCTATTTCAGCTCTGTGCTGCTGCTCTGAGCATGCATATCTGTTGGAAAGTGGCCCCAAAGAGCCCAAACATTCATTTTAGTTTACAAAATATTATTTTGTTGCTTTTTTTTTTTTGCTTAATTACAAGAATGTTTTGATAAAATGGAACTGCAAAGGTAGGGATGAATACTGTGAAAAATTTGAGGCAGGTCTCAAATATGTGCAACTAAGCGCTCTTCATAATTCACATTAAACACTCTGCAATTTTTAAAAAAGAAGAGTTATATTTCAGGAGTACTAAGCATTATGCTTAAACCACAGATTCTGTAAAAAATGAACTGCATAAGCTATTAGCAACTGTATGCGTCATAAACACCTTAGGCAAGAAAATGAGATCCTAATGCCAAATGCAGCTCAGCTCCATCAGTCTATGTGGAGCTACACTTCTGCAATTTTGTAAGATAAATTTCTGTGCTGTTTTATGTGATGAAACTACAGCTTGGGTGAATCCTCTTATTTTTCACTGGTGATTTAATAAAGGCAAGCTCAATATAAATATTGAAAGGTTGCTAGTATTGAAAATACTCTTTCCCTAGTAGCTGAAAATATGTGAGAGCTTTGTCTTTTCATATTGATTGTTCAAAAAGAAAAAAAGTTAAGACTTGTCTATACAAGAAGTGGGTATATTTACTAACTAGTGGGCTCTAAACATTTTCTCTAACGTACTATACTTTATATTGCATTTGTAGAGAAAGGCTTTGAATTATGTTTCATTCCAGCTGCTGGGAACTTCAAACCCCATTTTAATCTCAGCTGAAATAGCTAGTGAACACTTGCTTAGCAGAGATTAAAGAGGAGAAATGTTACAAACTATATTTCTCTGCACCTATTTCTTTGACACACATCACTGTGGTAACACAATAAAAGAGCTGCATTTAATTATTTTTCCAAAACTCATAAGTTTAGAAGAGATAGGGTATTTATGAGCCCCATTTGTGCTCTCTAATCCACAAGATACCAAAAAATACAAAACATAAACTGCTGGCCATTGGAAGTGACCCATTGTGCTTCTGAAAAGGTTTGTCTTCTGCTTCTCTCTCCACATAAAATACTGAGCACTAACTTAATTATTAAAAGAATAATGAAAATAAGGAGCAATGAGAATGTAATCAAGGTAGACAATTAATAGTCACAGAAGTGTAATTTTTAAAACAGTTTAAAATATCTCCTCCACTGCTCTGCTGTATTCATGAAATAAACCTACTTTAATTATTTCCTGTTCAGGCTTTCCTCTGTTTCCTTGGTTTTAGGAGGAGTTTACCTAGCTAAAAACCAATGCTGCTCATTTCCTCAGTGGATTAACTGGGCAATGATGAAACAGAAGCTTCTGTCTGCTTCATTCTTTACACAACCTGGTGTTAAAGAGTGACCTTTCACCCTCAGAGATCTTAAGGATTAAGGATGCTTTTAAGTCTCGGTCTGGTTACTAATCCACCACTTTCACTTGATGTTAAATAAGCACTTCCTGATTTACCCTTTAAATCCTGTAAACATAATAAAACAGAGTTTAACCTTTACCTTAGGATTTTACCACTATCTTATGCTCTGTCAAATAAACCTTTATAAGAAGCAGAGAAGAGAAAACTAATAAGCCGTACCCTGATTTTTTTTTTATTTTCTTTTTACCTTGGGATATGTAGCAAAACATTACAATATTTTTAATATATTCAGGTCAAACAGTTGTTAGGGTGCATTGGGGTCCTTACACTGTGCAAATAATGGAATTTTTAAAAAGCATTTTTAAACTATTTGAGATAATGAAATAGATGTTTCTTCTGCATTCAGACTGCTGTGAGCAAACTATACTGGAAGGAGTTGCAATGGAAATATATTGAGAGATTTCATAATCCAAGGCTTTGCAACTTTCAAGAATATCATTTAGCCTCCAGCCACTGCTTTGTAAAGTCAAGCTCCCATCTGGCGTAAATTGTGTGTAAACTCCATTTGCAGTCCAGGGAATATCTTGACTTACACCAGCCATGGATTTGACCCCACAGAACTGGTTTTTTCTGTGTTTTTCTCTTTAGGAAAATGCATCTAGGCTGATGAAATATTCATCCATGGCTGTATTTAATGGTACAAAGTTTTCACTGCTCTCTGCCACAATACTTCTATCCATGTCACAGCTGCAAAGGGTGTCTCCTTATCATTTATTTATATAAATAACTTCTTACCTATGTAAGTAACATCAATGCAATGCTCCCAGCCTGGGATGTGGTGGGACCAAGCTGGGAGCCCATTTGCATGACAGCTCCAAGGCTGAAACCTGGGGATAATGGTATCCAGAAAAAGTGTTGGAAAAGCCTTCTTTCAATCATTACAACCACTATCCATCAAGTATTTTAAATAAGGTTTGTTTTCAGCAAACATCCAAAATACCTAATTTCAAATATTCTGAGTTCCGTCACCTTAGAGAGTTTCTGTTTTTATGTCTCATCGTTGATAGCAGTAAGTAAAGAAAAATTATCCTATGATAAGAAGTTAATTCCCTCCTCTGAGACCTTAAATCAAAGGACTTTATTAACAAAGGAATACAGTTATCTGTCTGTATGGGGACCTTGCTTGGCTTTTGATATATTTTTGGGAATATTTATTTTAATTAAATTGAATATCTGCCTTGTATCTTGCAAATATCTGATTGTCTCTGCATCAGCTATTGCCTGAGAGGAAATACAGACAAAGTAATCATTTATACATGCATGATTTTCTTACTATGATCAACAATCCCTTTGTCTTCTGCTTTAATAATGCAAAATATCCTGTTTCCTCAATGTTTGCTAATATTGCAGACAGTGCTGCAGAGGGTTCAATTGCAACTGCTCCTTGACAATTTTGAGGGACCTGTTACATAAACTGGAGAGGAGCTTTTGTCAAAACCAATTCTGATGTTTTAAAGCCTCTGAATAATGTCAAGACATAATGCCAGCTAAATGCCAACTTTTCTGGTGTCTGCTGAGGATAAGTGGATGATAACTGGAGTTCGCAAATGGTTTGAATTCATGGAGCAAAGATTATTGCAGCCTCCTTGGAAAATTACTGAGTTTACTGGTCAGGGCTGCTTTTGAGAGTTTTATGGTTCCCAGAATGGCCTGCTGTCTTAAGAGATAATATTGGACTTTTCCCTCCAGTTTGTTTGGAGATAAAATTCCTGCTAAAGACAGTAGGAACTGTGGCGTGGTATGCAAACAAGAAGCAGGACAAAGGAGAAAATTATAAAGAAAGGAAATCTGATTTCTGCTTTTCATTGAAATTTGGGAAAGAAGGTGGGCAGGAGAAAATGCTTTTGTTTTACAGGTTTTCCATCCACCACAGACACTGGCAATGCTTTGTTGATGTATCTTGTGCCAAAGTGGTCCTGTGAGGCATTGCCAGTGGTAACAAAGAAAAGTCAGAAACAGCTGAACATCTTAAAAAAAACCAACCTACCCTTTGAAATAGCCTCCCACAGATGCTGAAGACCCAAGCAGTTCACAGCAGTGTGGATAACATTCCTCCCCACAAAGCAGAATTTGATGAAATTGAGCAAGAGCAAACCAGCCCTTGGCATAACTCCATGAGATCCATAGGTGCTGAACCAGTGAAGCATTTGGTGTGCCTGGTAAAAGCAGGGGGGTGTCTTTCCGCATGGCAGAGGCACTTGCTCTGTAAGAGCTCATCCACCTTTCTTCAGCACCACCCTTTAAGGAGGGATCCTACATGCAGAGATCAGATGGAACTGAGCAAGAGAGGCTGAAATAGACTCTCCTGGAGTCAGTGACAACAAGCTTAGCTACTGAGAGCTGGCAAAACTGGTGTACAGGACAGAAGAGTGGCATTGTATTTCACTGTGCAGGTATCTAAGCTGAGCTGACTCTGAAGCACCGGCAGGGTGTTATTGGGACCTTCCTTCTACACATAAAGGCAATTCTGCCAAAGACCTGCTTGTCTGAGTCGGCACTGGTTATGGCTGTGATCACTGTCTGTGGGCATGTTGGTGAAAATGGATATTTTGCTCTTTGATGGTTGACTGGCTCTTCTAGACAAGCAGTGCAGATATCTTTTATTTTGATTTTTAATCAAAATTCCTTCCCAGGCGAAGAGCCTTGGAAATCCTGACTAGAATTGATCCACCTAGCAGGAACAGAAGCCACTACAGCTTTGTCGAAAATCTGAATTCTTCCTTCCTCCCCTAAAATCACCTAATGCCTAAAAATGTCTGACAACATGTGACTTAGCTGTGGTCTGCATTCTACCAGGAAAAGAACATCTTCACATCACACTGTAATCATTGATGGTAGGTTTCGGCATGAATGCTAATTTGGGATTCTGGTCCTATGTGAAAAAAATTGAATTATCTCCACTCTTCTAGAGAGAACTGAGACTTCCTTTCTGATTCTTTCATGTGATTTCAAAAAGTCTCCATTCAGGATATCCATAAGCTTTGTGTGACTTGAGCTACTGACATATATTCTGGAGTGTCTTCAAGTGAAGGAAATGCATAACAATAAAAAGGGGGAATGTATTTAGAGTGCTGAACTGATGAGGTAGTTTGGTGTTTTTTTCTTCTTTGTGCTGTTACTACAACTTTTTTTCTTGTACAGTTTCTTTTATACTTCTTAATGTCTTGAGAACAGCTTATATGAGACTCACAGAGTAATTTATGACTTTGGTATGTTTCATTATTATCTCTGCTTGCTCATCTCTCCTGAATGAAAATGATTTAAAAACAGAGGGTTTTTTCTGGATTCTGGAATAATATAGCTGAGCTCACAGCTGTATCTGTAATCAATTATTTGCTAAAACTTTTTATGAACGTTAAAGTTCCCTACCTCTTGAGTTCCTGCTATAATGAATAATATCTAGAGCTTTTCATCATCATTTTTAGTAAATTATACAAGAAGCTGATGCAATTCCTGTTTTAATGGGGGGAAGCTGGACCACTGAAGGGTGAGGTGATTTGCCTGAAGTTGGCCAGTAAGAGCAGTGGTGGAGAGAGGTGAAACACTGACCCCTTAGTGCAGTTCTCTGTCCATGAAGACACATTGCTTCGACTCACTGATGGTAATTGAGCCTAATTCCTCTGTTCAGCTGTTGAACTGCTGCTATAGCACCTACAATTCTTGTTTTGTTGATGGAGTTGCCTGCAGGAGAAAACAACAAGAAAGGGTCTGGGGAACAAGATCTGAAGGATTCTCCAAAGGGGACACTGAAATTAAGACTAAAGAAACCAGAAGAGAGTGGGGAAGAAGAGCCACAGGGGCTGATTCAGCCAGCTGTCTGCGGCCATCTCTTGAACTTGATCTGGGCTGCTGATTGGGAAGAGACCAAGGATGGAGGGATAGGGCCTTACTCCTGGGCTTGGGGGGATAGCACAAAGTTAACTTGGGGTCAGGTCGGCTGAGTTCATCTGGGACAGAGCAGCTTCTACAGATGTCAGAGTGCCCAAGCTGTGGTCTGCTCTGTGCTACCAACATCAACAATTTGTAAATGAAAGGAAGATGAAGCAATGGCTGAAAACATAGGGGTTTGCATTTCTCTGCAACCCTGCAGTAGAATAATGTGAAGGTAAACCTATTTCCAGTGTCTGCATGCAAAGTATGTGACTGTGCCAGATATATGCCAGAAAAGATCTTAATTGAAGGAGTCACACAGATTTCATGTAGTTACCATTCTTTTGGTATTCCAACAGGTCACTGTATTGTCATGAAAATCAACAGAGGCCCAGTGGTCTTCTCACACCACAATTTCCACAGTTACGCTCAATTTACATCCAAACAAACAACAGAGAAAGCTCGGTTTGGAGAAAATCAAGAAATGGTTTACTTTCAAATGGAATTGATCTCCTCAGCCAAGAATAACAGAAAGAAAGAAGTGTGTATATGTGTGTGCATATATATATTTATATAAATATGTATATATATATATACCATTTACATTTTATAATGTATTGGCCTGACACATATAGTATTACATGGCATTACTTAACATCTCTTAAACAAAACAAAACCTTTTACTGAGCCATTACAATTCAGACAGGTTATGGCATTTGTAGAGTAATTAGCAACTGTAAAATATGACTAACCAAATCATTACTTTTAACAAAAAAAATAGGCGCCTACATTCTTGTGTATAAAACATTCTTTATAAGCTGTGCATGGCCAGGGAATATTTTATAACAGCACTTAAGACAGAGAAAATACTAATCAGGATTTTTAAATGTCTGTAGTTATAGTCCTGTAAATGTTCTTGGGAATGAAATGAATAGCTTCCAGAGAGGTGCATAGCCAGAGAGGTGATGCAATGGTGCCACTGGGAAGGAATGGGCTGATGGGTGAGCTACTAGGAGGTCTCAGGTGCTGTGCAAGTCATCCAACATGCAGGAGAGAGACTGGCCCATTACTAAGGTCCTCCTTGGTCTGACATTGCTTTGGGTCAAGGACAACGGCTACAAGTGCTGCAAAAAGAAGCGGAAGTGACATTCAACTTTGCATTGAGGTAAATATATACCAATTAAATGAGACCAAGCTTTTTAAATAGAATTAAAGGTTTCTTTTCCATGGGAGATCACTACTGATTTTGCTAGCACCTTCTCAGCTTCCAGAGTGCTGCAGGTTCAGTATCTAGGAAGAGGCTTTTCCCAAGGATCACTCACTGTTTCTTAACGAAGCGCTCTGGATTGCTCACCTGGCTTCCCTTTAAATTTACACATCTGAAAAATGACTTCAGCGCCAACCCACTGGAGTTGATCTAGGTTCCCTCAAGTCTTGTGGAACTTAGCTCATGTTCATCAAGAGCTTCTCTGAGTTGCAAGTCAGTGAGGTGTGAAATGCTTGTGGTTTGATGATTCACAGAACTCTCACCGTGAGCCTTAATTAATGAATCTTTGCAAGGAATTTGAAATCCTTAGATGAAAGGCTCTGTAGCTGCAAAATGCTCTTATTACAATGGCCACCACTTGTCTTCATGGGGACCTCACTTTTACCACTGTTTTTTGTACCATCGCAATAGCTTTTATGTACAAAAGGGAAGAGCTGTGTAAACATGTTCACCAGCAAGCATTTCTCAGGCTGGTGGTTTAAAAGAAACTATGCTTGACAAGCAACACAACTTTCCTTACAGCCATATCATCCCAAGCTGTGATCTTGTCAGTCTGCAGACATAAAATGAGCTGGGCTGGGTCAGCAGGCTATGATGCTAATGATTGAGAAATATAAAACCTCTGAATCCAGATTCCTCCACTGCAGTGCCCTCTCAGAGGACTGGGAGCCCATGGACTGTTCTCACATACCGCTGTGGCATCAATTAAAGCAAAAAACTGTTCTCACTGTCAGTAAACAATATCTTCATTCTTTGCACAATTACTGATTTAGAGCATGCCACCATAGCACATGATGTGGCTTCATTGAAGGCAAAGAAATCTACTCCAAAGAGTGTAGAGTCTTCATCCTGAGCATGGGTGTGTCACTGGATGTGGCTGAACAACAGAAGGAAAGAGAGAGGTATGAAGGATGATGATAAAATTATGTTGTATTTGTGTCAGATGTGGTTTTCATTTTCCCACACATAAGCTACTTTGCTTGGCTTGCATGTTCACAGCTCTCAGTTCCACAGATCCTTTTCTTCTGGAACTTGGACCAGAGTGGTTTTCAATCATCTTATGCATTCTTATTTGAGAGGGAATACTTAATGAAAATAACTTGCACAGGCACTTAGAATTATGCACTGGAGTTTGAGACTCTGGGTTAGTCTGATTTTTGGTATAGAAATTGTGTATTCATATTAGAGATTAAACATTAAGGAAAAGAGATTGAGAGATAATTGACTCACCTACAACCAGATTGTCATGTCTAGTACATGAAGTCTCTGAGGTGGAGAAATCTTATTTTGTTTGCAGGATTATGTAGGACAATTATGGGGGGCAATATGAGATTGTTGTTGTATAGTTAATGTTACATAAATAACCATGTTTTCTGCCCAGCGTGCCAGATAGCCAGTGTGCAAAGAATAACAGAACAAAGAGTATAGGTTGTGTTTAGCTGCTGAATTCCCAAACCTGTTGAGATTTCAGGTTTGTTTTGGAGTTGATACCCAGTCCCAGGCTTGTCTTTTAAAATCTGTTTAAAAGTAGCTGGTGAACATAATGAGAAATTGGAGCAGGTCTGGGATCTGCAGGTCACAAATGGAGACTACTGATCACGTTAAAAACACAGGTAAAAGACAAACACTAAAATATGCGTAAAAGGACAGGGGAGGGGTGGTGCTTCTTGCAATTCTCTGTGCACCAATTGAAGTAATAGCTCAAGGACATGCTATTGCACTCTGTGTCCAAAAACAGTGTTCCAAAATCTATTGTAAAACACCATAAAGAAAGGTACTGTCTAAACCTCACGGAAGATGTGAGCCACTGTCTTCAGCAGTACATCCAGGTAAAGAGAGTCTTGTCTATACAACACTCAAACACAGTAATCTTACTTTTCCATTGATTCTGTCTTCTGATCTTTCCAACTTGGCTTCTTGCCCATCTAGGTTTTGGTTTATAACCCACTTCTGATCATGTCTGGAAAGTTCTTCTAAACATAATTTTTGCATATCGTACATGATCTGAGATCAGCTTAGTTTAGTTGAAGCTATTGTTTGGCATTTAGGATACCTGTGTAACTGGTTGTGCAAAAACTGCTCTTCTAATCTGTTAATGTGTCTAAAACCTCAGATGCAACAGGAGAAATGCTTCTTGGCTGATACCAGGGCTTGGCATACAGCCAAAGGAGGACCACCCATGTAATTTTTATTTTGAGGCAATGAAGAGTTTGGAAAGTCCCATGCCAAAGATTCTCCAATTTCAATATTCTTTACACATTAAATGATCAGATCACGTCCCAGGTCCTTGAGAGCTCATGCTTGTATCCCACTGGCAGAGGAGAAAACCAGAGGAAAAATCAGTTTGTACCAAGGGAACTCCACCATATGGAACTTGTTGTCTGTTGTTTCTATGCCTGTAAGTTCTTTGCACTGTCTTAAAGAATTTCAGTGCAGTAGAAAAAAAGGAAAAATAAAAGTTTTGTCTATGAGGCAGCATCCAGGATCAAGGTAGTTTGGGAAGAACAAGCCTGAGCATGGAGCTGCAACAGCCTCACCCCTGTTGGGCTGCTGAATTCAACAACCCCAACCATACCTAGGGTTTCCTACAAAAGCTTTTTATGAAGAAATTAGTAGAAAGACATTAAAAAATTACACATTTCTCACATTTGAAGAGTCTCCTGGATTTTCATAGTAGTGCAAGATAAAATCACGGTAATGCAAGTAGAGTTTTGAAATTAAGGAAGGATAGATTTGAAATGTCCAGTATACAAATTCATATCACCTAAAGGAAATTTACTGTTTCCTTTAAAAATACCTGATTCTGACCATAAAACAACCATAAGGCTACTGCCTATTAGTTGCACAGATCCAAGCCTTTCTCCATGTCATATTCATACAATTAACTTAGTTGTTTACGTGCTTCTTGTGCATTGAACCTCCACTCTGGTTTGGCTGCATTTTTATTGATCAGTTCGTTTGAACTGGTAATATTTACTTAGCACTTGATACTTTCTTTCTAGACTTCCTAGATGCAACAGAAGAGAAAGATTTGTATTGCTAATTTTCTTCCCTCTAATGCTTTCATGAATTATTACCTTAGTTTCTCAAAGTCCAGTAAAAACTTAAAATTGATTAATTTAATGAAACAACATTGTCCCAAGGTCAAGTAGCTCAAATATTCATTTTTTTATTAAACAGTAATTTCATTCACACTTTCAAATTGCACTTTGTTCAAAGGTCTCATGAAAAGAAATTTCTTCCTTTTTTTCCCCCTGTCCTTCTAAAATAAATGTTGAGAGGATTCAGCCTTCAAAGAGCTCATAGAATTTGATATAGAAATAATCCAAGAGGATTTCCATGGTGATAGGAATATGATCCAGGCTACACTTTAAGGAAATGGCATAAAAGCAAATGTTAGAAAAGTGAGATTAATAAGTAATCATTTTCTCTGACAATAAAATCAAGTGGAATAGGCTAGACATGAGTGGAATGCATAAGTCATTGCTTTAAAAATGGACTGGGGCAAGCAGCATTTGGTCAGGTGTACACAGGATCCACACTTCCATTTTGAGTCAGCCTCTTAAAAAATGAAGTTAATTATTGTTTGGAAAGGGAAAAGTGTGTATTCCTCTGCTTGGAAATGGAGGCTCTACAGCAAGACACTGAACAGTGCAAATGGCTGAGAGGTAGGAAGTAAGAGCCTGTGAGACCACAAAGCTTCTGTGTTTTAGAAGAAAGAAAAATAGTGGGTTTTGTTTACTGATTTTCAGTCCTGTTTAGTTGTATGAATTAAGTGACATACAAATATTTTTATGACTGCATTTATTCTCCATAACAATATGAATGAGCCACTGAATAATAACCAAGTCCCTTGTGACTGCAGAGGAAGGGTGATTAAATTATAATCACATTGGATTAATTAATCTATAATATTTGTTCTTTATATGAAAGAGGAAAATCAGTCTTCAACATAAAGGTTATGTACTCATGAGGTCTGTGTCTTAATAAAGAAAAGGCTTGGGGAAAAAGCTTGACAAGCCCCCCAGATATGATATGTTGTAAATGTAGACAGAAGGTTATTACTGATATAAAATACATTCAATGTAATTATCAGCCACAACAAATAATCAGAGAGATTATAATGAATAATTAACATTTTTATTTTTCTGTAGTAATGTGTCTAATAGATAAGTGTGCAACATAGAATTAATTTATTATGCTATAGCATTTTAGTAATGAAAACTGTATCATCAAAATATCTCTTCAGTGGTAGTGCAAGATATCAGCTTAAATAACTGATAAGGCTTATTCCTTTGTTTTCCCCACCCAATTGTACTGAAGATGCCCTGAAAGCAAGGAACTAGCAAAAGGAACCATAATAATCTTGAAAGAAAACCATAATGAAAATATAAAACTTATGATCTGATCCTTTAGTCCTAGTAAATCAAAAAGTACAGGCTATATGCAAAGAGGACTCTCAATGTATTACATTAAATTTTTGCACATTGTATTTTAATTTCTTTTTTGTTGGATTTTTTACTCACAAATTCTGGCTTTAACACCTTCCAAATAAGAAACCAGTTGCATCTTGTAAGGAATAAATTAGTGCGTTAAAATGAACTGTGTTCTGAATGAGAGAAAACAACTTATGCCCAAAAGTTATTGTACATATAGATTTTAATTATTTAAATCCACCCATTTATGTATGGGAAGGATCTTCTTAAAGTTTTCAACTGCCTATAGGCCTCATTTTATGATGAGTATTTTTATAAATATTACTTTTAAATAACAAGAAATAATGTTTATTTTTAAATTGATTTTTTTCTACCTGTGGGTGAAAAGAACATTAATTTTATCATATAGTGTAGAAGACAGTCATCTGCACAAGTGGCATTTCTGAAACCCTGAAGCTGTGAGCAGGCATACCCTGTGCTTTTGAAGCCCAAAATATGATTTTTATTAATTCTTTTAAGTTTTCTAAAAAAGCCTGGACTGTAAACAGACACCTAAAAGTTCTTGGACCTCATCTTAGTTCAGTCTCATAGCCTGCAGTTTAGGCTTATCTTTGGGTAATACTGGTGATTAACAACGGTGTGTTTCAGAGAGTGTTGCTCATGCTGACAATATTGTATTAAATAAAACTTTATGTTTGAAAACACTTTTTTTTCTTCTGCAGTACTTGGGGACCAAAGGTGGAGAGAGTCAGAGTGTGCCCTGAGAGTGTGAAGTGTAAAGCACGAGTGAAACTTCAGGGATTGAACGTGAGCTTTTGGGTTTCTACTGCTTAATCAACAAGAAACCACCAAATAGCATGAAAAGGCAGCAGTGCCTGAGGTCGTGGCTGAAGGGAAACAGAGGCAAAAACATTGAGCAGTGCTGTCCTGTCCTCCAGCAGCCAGCTCAGATCCTGGGGAGAGAAAACAGCTCTTGTGGTGAATTGGTATGTCACAGCTGAAGTGTTCAACGTTTTATGGCTTGTTTTCATATGATTCCTCTTTAATCTGCTACAATGCAATCCCAAGGATGTCTTTGAGGAAGAAGAGAGGTTGTATGAACAAAGAAAGTAATGAAGGAGCATATTTCAGGCAAAAAAAGAGATCAAGATGAGGAGAGGGCCTGGTGCTTGGAAAGTCTTATTTTCATTTGGTTTGTAGCTTGGAGATGCAACAGTCTGATAAATTCTGCCTGTAAAATTACACTAATAATCCTCACCAAGACCAACAGCTGTACTTTTTCAGGGTTCTGTAGAGGCAAAAATATGTTGCAAATGATCCACTGCAGAGGCAGGTCACTAACACATAGGCCTGTTTCTGGGATTGGAGAGGGGACTCTGGTTTAGATATCTTAGAAGACCAACACCTTAGTGGTCATGTTCTTGATCAAAAACCCATGCACAGTGGAGATGAGGACAGAAAGATTTTCTTTCCATATATATAATTTCGAGAACAGGTGAGTTCCAGCTGCAATGCTGACTTCCTTTGGTGTGACATCAAATCATTCTAGGGAGTCATCATCCAAGGACTTTCTTTAATTTACACCACTGGGTAAACTGTCAGTGGTAATGCCCACTTTGAGTAGAGTGGTACAGGCTGAGGAGTCCATGGGTTGCAAAATTAATTCCCTTAACTGGGAAAATTTAAGCGCCCCTAAAGTGGGGGATGCTGAGCTGTTTGGGGAGTCTGTTCTGTTAGTATTCAGAAGCTCCATTGTCTTCAATCCGTATCACTCCTCGGGGCTCCCAGCCTGATTTTTTTTTTTTATGAACAGCTCCATCAGTTTCTCTTTCTGAGCAATATTTTAGCATTTCTCTTTCTTCTTTTTTTTTTAACTTGTTCTCCAAGGTCTGCTTATTAAATTACTATGCAACTGTGATACTAAATCTTATCTTTTGACTATAGTGCACAGAAGAGGCAGATAAGGCTTGAGGGGAGGGACAAACCATTTGTCTATCAGTAGACTATGAGAAGCAAGAAGAGAGGAAGATGATACTTTTGATGAATATTTGTAGCTGAGCAAGGCAGTGCACTAAATGGCTTTTCTGTTTTCAGTATCGGAGCATACTTGTATTTCTAAAAGCAAAAGACTTTTATAAGGCTCTAAATCAAATACGAAGTTTAAAAAAAATTTAAGAAGATTTATAACTACCTCCAGGAACTTACTACTCCCTGCTAGCCAAATTAATCTCCTGTTTACTTCATGGAGCAACATACAGTCCTCAGTTAAGAAAATTTTTGGGTCATCTTACTCAGCTGTATCTTCAGCAATAGCCTGGGGAAGTTTGCAGGAGGTGATTTTTGGGTCTGTCTGGGAAAGGAAGTTACAAAGCACTGTGCTGTGAGCACAAAGAGGGTGAAAATGGACACCAGAGTTTCAAAACAGAGAAAAGAACTTAACGTGGGAATTTAAATCAATAAACTTTGAGCTTACTTTTAAAACCACTTCAGCAGCAGCTACTGTTTCCCCGATATAATGATGGTGATTTGCTAATTGATTTGGTCATCAAAAACGCTAATGACCCAGTCTACAATGGAAAGCAAAGCTGTTCATAATTCAGAAGACCAAGGAATGTAGGGGGTCCATGTGGACAATTTCCACCAAGCAAAGTAAGCCCCCATTGCCATCCCTGTGGGGACAAAAATGTCCTGGACTGAGGCGTCTTTCCTGGGGTGTACAGAGCAGTCGTGTTGCTGGCAGCGCTCATAGCAAGTGCAAGTCCTCTCTGTGCTGAAGGGCACTCTTCTGGGGGCACAAAGTGAAATTTAATTTTTGTTTTTACTGACAATGTCAGTTTTTCTTTACTTTTTCTAATTTATGTTCAAATAGAGCAAGGATTTCAAAATAAGAGTTGACATTTAGTTCTTGTTAAAAAGCTATTATTTCAGCCAGTTGGATGCTGACAAATGACTCAATTCCCTGTTTTAAAAAGGCCTTTAAGAAAAGTATGCAGATTTATGTTTTTGAAAATCTTGACCATCTTTATACCTTCTCTCAAAGACAAATTTTAAAAAACTAAACTGCTCCTGTCATCAGGTTAATGGCATAGTGTCCCATACCCCCTCTAAATCTAGTTGTTATTGATCAGCTAATGCAATATTTAATTATACTCACAGGGGAGAGGCACTTCTTCAGTGTGTGATTCATTATCCCTTATGAATGGAAACTTCTCAATCTTGGTAGATAACCAATAAGCAAACGTTATTGATTGTTCCCCAACATCAAATAAGGATAATAAATATCACTATTTGGGGCTTGAATGTCACATTCAAGAGAAGCTTCATAGCCATCTGTTAATAAGTTTCTAATCTTTGACCCCCTTGCTAATGCCAGCTGTAGTTTCTTCTTGATCATTACAACTTTCCTATCATCAAAAGATGACTCTGCCTTGGATTATCTACATTAATACAGGCTGACTGTGAAAATCTTAAGTGTTCAAGGAACTGTACTAAAGCCACTTAGAGAAGAGAAATTTCTTTAAAGAAAAAATTTAGTGGAAATTAAAGAAATAGCAAGAATAAGGAGTGGCAAAGTGACAAAGAAGTATAAGATGACTGTGTAAGATTGCAAGAGAGAATTTGTTCTATTACTGAGCAAGCTTCTTGATGGCTCACTCCAAATAAAAGAGTTGACTTTCTCACAAGAGACTGGGAAAAGTTACCTGTCTATTCACTACTGCATGCTCTGTCTCTGGTCAAATTAATCCCCAGTTTGTTTTTGAAAAGTTTTTCTGTTGGTTTAAGTTAAAAGTTAGTGGCTGGGGCAGCAATATTGGTTTGAATCCTGTCAAGCAGGGGAGAGAATTTCCTCTTTCATATCTCACTTCTTGGATAAAGGTTTAGCATCTTCCCTGGATGCTTTCCAAAAATCTGTGTTCTCTCCTTTTACAGACTTGATTGTTTAGGGCAAATCCCTCCTTGTGCAAGAGGAATTTATGTCTTTGATATGAAGTGCCATATTGTGGTGGGTTGACTCTGGCTGGATACCTTTTGCCCACCAAAGCTGCTCCATCCCTTCCACCCTCAGCTGGACAATGGAGAGAGAATGTAACAAAAAGTTCCTGGGTTAAAATACGGACTGGGAGAGATCACTCATCAATTGCCACCAGAATGGCCATCTTGGGCAAAACAGACTCAGCTTGGGGAAACCAGTTCAGTTTAATACCAATCAAATAGTGTAGGATAATGAGAAAGGAAACCAAATTTTAAAAACACCTTTCCCCCCCCGCCTCCTTCTTCCTGGTCTTTACTTTATTTCCAAATTTCTCACCTTCCTCCCCACAGCTGTACAGAGAGATGGGAAATCGGGAATAAGGGCCAAGGTCAGGTCATCACACATGGTCTCTGCTGTTCCTTCCTCCTCAGGGTGAGGACACGTCACACTTTTCCCCTGCTCCAGCATGGGAAACCTCCAACAGGATACAGTCCTCCAACAGCTTCTCCAACATGAGCTCTGGCACAGGGCCCTCCAGGGACTGGCAGGAGTTATGTTTTCCTGTGGACTTCCATGGACTGCACGGGTCTTTACCATGGGCTGCAGGGTTTTTTTCCCCTTCTTAAATGTGTTATCCCAGAGGTCCTGCCACCACTGCTGATGGACTCAGCCTTGGACATCAGCAGGTCTGTCTTGGAGCCATCTGGCATTGGCTCCATCAGACACAGGGCAACTTCTGGCAACTTATCAAAGAAGGCAGCCCTGAACCCCACCCTGCTCCAAATCTTTGCCATGCAAACCCAGTACACTGATGGAAGTAGATGCCAAAAAACAGATTTTCAGAAGCTAATCTATTTGCACTAATGTCTTTAAAAATGTCTGGTGCTTTTCAGGAGTCTAGCACTCACACAGCTATAGAAGAAAAATAAAATTAAAGTGCTTACCTTAAATCAAGAAAAACCAAAAAAGGTGTCAACCTTCTGACTCTGGTCACTGGACTTCAGTCAGTGATCTGTAAATCTATATCTATGCAGATTAGGGCTTTAGGACATATACTTGGAAGTCTAATGTTCACAGTCAAGATACAGTCATCCTGACTTTTAAACTGTCTCAATCTGTTTGATTTGCTCGGTAGCAAATAGGATGTATTGCAACTATTAGACCAAGGAATTCCAGGTTCAAAACAAAAACAAATGACCTCTCCCAAATGAAACTTGCCCTTAGTTGTCTAAAAAAACAGAATTCCTCCAATTCCCCTCAGCCCAAAGCAGTCCAAAACCCTTTCAAACACAGCTTTCACCAAATTGTCTTCTGCATGTTTTCCTTCTGAGAATGAATAGATTTGTGTGCAAGTGTGCTTCCTTGGATGAATGATGGAATTTCTAGCCCAAGCATTGAATCTAGTTATCTGTAGTGAACTCGATGTGTTGTACTTTCATTAAAAGTCTGCAGCAAGTACTTCCTGTAGATTTACACCCTCATCCTTTTATTGCTGGAAATCTAATTTTAAAAACTGTCCTGGGACCGTGCTCAAGCATTAGATTCTTGGCAGGCTTTTTTTTTCTGTGTCATAAACCCACCACAGTATCTGGCACAAATGCAGAAGACGCCCAGGGGGTGCTCAGTGATGGCAGAGGGAGGGATACAGCAGAGCAGGGCCTGCAGAGCTGCTGCATGGACTCCAGGCTTCAGTTGTTCACTCTATGCCTGGGATTAACCCGTGCTATTATCTCTGTCTTCACTGGAAAGTACAAAAATGTAACAGTCCCTTTCTACCCATAACCCTTCCTTAACTACATTTTGCTTTTATATCTGTTCTGTTCCAATCTGGACTTCACCCTCATCATTACAATGTCTGAGCTCTCAGTCCCTACTCATGTCCCAGCAATTCCAAGGCCTGCCTGTGGCAATGTCCTTCATACCATTTCTTTTCTCTCAGTATCAGCTGCAGCACATAAAAAAGAACCACTAATATAGTCTTCTCACATTAAAAGAGAAAGTAGAATGTGAACCATTATTAGAGAGAGAAGAGAGAACAAAAGAAAAAACATCTTATACTCTTGCGTAGGTCTGCATGGCTTGACTGCTGAATGCTGTTATTTCAGAAACCACAAAGAAGAAACTGGGAAGTATTAGTGAAGGAAGATGAGGAACTGAGAGGATAAGCAATATGTTACATAGACCAGGGAACTTCTGGCTGGGATGTTGGAGAAGATATAAGGTGAGGATAGACATTTTTACAGGCTGTATTTGCACTTTCCAGTTCATTTCAGAGTGGAATTATTTTTAAATAAATCCTCTTCTAGTCTTCATTTACCACCTGCTAAGTAAGTTGTCAAAGCAGTTTTGGTACAAGTACTTAATGGTGAAATTTGTTTACAAGCCAATATGTTAACCTCACCACAGCACATTTCCCTACTGTGCACCTAGTAGACAAATCACCCCAAGTATTTATTATGAGGAAATTAGATATTGATAAGGATTGAACAGAGGTGATGGTTTCATTTTCTGTCATTAGAAATGCCAATTCCACTCCTCCTCACCAAGTTATTTCCCTTAGAGACAAGAAGAACACTTCATAGAAGTGACTCTGCTGCTCTGGGACCTCTCCTGTGTTGGCTCCAAAAGCTTGGGTGGGAAGGGAAGCACTGTGACAGCTGCTGCCCTATGACCTGTGATCTCTTGTGTGTCAGTACCTGTAAGGTACAGGATTATGTTTTTGTGCAGTCACAGTGACAAACAGAGAGAAAAGCCAGATTAATACAGAGTTCTACTCTCTTTGCCAGAGGAGCATGCCGAGATCAGAAAGGAGGTACAGCACAGAGCCTGGGCTGATTGTGTCTGCAGACAAGGCAAGACCAGAGTAGTGCAGGGCCTGGAGCAGAAAAAGGCGGTACTGTGGGGCAGGAAAAGGTGATGGCAGTGATACCCCTAAAATTAGCACATGATCCCCTTTCAGTGTGGACCAGAGTGTGTATTGGGACATATAAAACTTGCCATTTTGTGCCACAAAATGCTGAAGCCTATAGCCTGGTCTGTGAGGCATCAAACAAAGTCCTACATAAATGTAGACTACAGAGTGAATTTTTATAAATAATTTTCCTACAGAAGTTCCATTAAGGAAATATTTCATTCATCCTCATATCCTTTGCCATAAAAGATGGGCATTAAAAACATGTGCTTTTCAGTGGTGAGATGATTCTGCTGTTTAACTGTATCTGGGTACCTGAAGGACCAGGGACTCATCATCTGGATGCTATACAAACATTCCTTTATTTGCTTTACTTTTAAATATTAGTCACATTCACTCATTGGACCTGTGATTTAAAACAACAAAAATATGTTCTTTTGTATCATGTGCTTTCTGACCTTTTCAAAATCTTAACAAATATTTGTACAGATCAATATTATCACAGTATCTAACGACCTTTTTGCTTGGAGGCTGCCTGAGTGAAAAAGTAGAAAGCAAAGACTGCACAAAGATCTATGATACAGCTATGCAAGGAGAGACAGCAAGTGGATACTGTCAAACGGGGAGTAAGAAGAAACAATGAAACGCTTCTTGTAGGAATGACAAGCACTCTGACCACTGTCTATTGCTTTTATTTTCCCCAGGAAAAATAAGTCCTCTTGGAACAATGAAACACCTCTGTGCGTTTCAGTGCTGAGCACTTTCCAATTATGCAAGCGCAAAAGAACAAAAAAGCCTTGATGAAGAGTTGATAAAGGAATTGAGCTGTGGGCTCACGTAGATGCACTGACAGGAGTGTGTGAAGGGCTTGGAAAGTGAAGAAGTGCAGTTTATATGTTATTCAAGAAGGAAAAGTCTTAGTCAAAGCAACAGGCTAGGAAAAAACCCATTCTTTCTGGTAGCATTCTTACTGGGTATAAGTGGAATAAGTTTGCACATTTTTGGACCTGAGAAAGTAACATTGCATTGACTGAGAGGCAAGATGATGAGAACTCAAGTCCCTTGGAGGGATTCCATATTTCAGAGATGTTAGACCAGCCAGGTGTACGCAAAACAAGCATCCAAAGATCTGGGGATTGGCATGAGTCGAAGTTAGCACCAAGTTTGAATCAGATAGGATGGTGACATTTCTTATAACAGAGAAAGAGAAAGTTTGGAAGGAAAGGTTAAGAATTATGTTTTCGCCATGCTTAGTTTTAGGTAATAGCTAAATACCAGAGGATGCTAAAGAGGCAGACCAAGACCTTAATTTGCACACAGAGACAGATCTAGAGGGATGTAGATCAGTGAATTATTAGCATAGAGATGGCAGTTGATGGTAATTGAAAAAGTCATCTTTGAACAGTCTGTGCTGGGATGGATAGGATTGATGTCATTAATAGCAGAAGAAGCAAAGATAAGAGTGTTTCAGCAAGGGTGAAACATTCAGAGGGCTGGGCTTGTAAAAGGCTTTAATTAAAATCATGATGCAAAGTCCATTCATTTAAATTCACAGTGACTTTAATGAGTTTTGGATCAGGTCCAAAGAAGAAAAAAACTGAATTTCACAACAGGGAGCAAATGGCAGAATTCAAAGCAGGTTAAGAGTGTGTAAGAGAGACATCGAAGCTCCACCTACACATAATGTTATCCTTTGGGATTCATCCAGCAGACACAGGCATTTCATATGGTTTTGGTATGTTAAATGCTGCCCAGGCAGCACTAACTCTTGTCTTTAAGAACTCCACTAAAAAAAATGTCAGACTAGACCCAAGATTATAGCTAGGAATCCTTTCAGAATATATTTCTGTACTGTTGATGGAAGGCAGTCCTGGCACTCAGATAAACAGGGTCAGATTATTTCTCTTCTTTTCATGATGGACAATATATAGTAAATAAAGCCTGGCAGTACCTCAGACCACTTGCTGCTAAAACAAACTTAAACAGATTGATGTAAAAGACATTACTCCACTGAAATCAATGGGAATTTTGTCACTGAAGGTATGAAGGGTATCAGTGTGGGGCTTCAATAAAGTCTTTGATAAAATCGTAGGATTTTCTTTCCCTGCTGCATGTGAGCTGAATACAACTTTTCTGTTTGTGGATGCTCAAAAAAACCCCGTCAAGTAAAGAAAACTTATGATGTCAACGTGCATAGGTTAAGGTGCTTAATCTGGGTATGAAGGCTTCATTTGATCTACAGCCCCTTTAGCTGAGAGAGTGTACATGGGGTTTTGACATGCTTTAATTTATGTTACATTGACTTCTCACCATTAATGGATTTGTTTCATCTTTCCCAAGTACTCAACTAGACAAGCCATTGCTTATAAATAACAGAAGAGGATAGTTAGGTGCCTGGAAGTAGGCAAGCAGGTATCATGTTGACATAAATCCCTTAAATTTGCAGATACTACTGTATTTCTTTAAATATCTTTTACATTTGCATTTTTTTCCAGCTGGTTGTTTTTGTTGTTGTTTGCTTTTTTGTTGTTGCTATAGAGAATGAGCTCTGTGACCTGAAATAACCCAGACATAAGTGGGGATAGTTTCATCCTGTAAATGGCAGCTTAGTGGAATCTACACAAGTTTAACTCAATTTTATTTCTATCAGTGAGGTAGCATGTCAAGCTGGGATAATATTTTTCCTTCCCACTCCTTGTTAGTTCACTGAAAGGATATATTTACAACACACTGAAAGGCAGGACCCTTGTCACAGCTTCTTCCTCTGCAACAATTGAATTAAGCATAAGGAAAGATGACCCTAAATATTGGAACAAATTTTAAGAAACATGACTTCTCACTCAAGTCACAGGACAAATTTTCCATTTGGAATTTTGGGTAAATAGGTAGGGTTAAGATTCTCATGCTCATGTGCCTAGCTGGGGAGCCTGATTTCATGTTTGGGTGTGTAAATCAGTGACTGGTTGTTCCAAGAGAGCTGGTGGAATAAGGACTAGGACACTGGCCAGCATGCCAAATATGCAACTTGATTGCAGGCACGCAATGAGAGGCTCGGATGTGTTTTTCAAGCCGGACACACACGTTGCATGATTATCTGTTGGGCCACGAGCGTTGCTGGATCATCCCACTCAGAACCTGTGGGAAGATGGGAATAGAGTGGAACCTCTGCAGATCTTGCACGAGGCTGGTACCCAGCCAGGGTCTGCCTGCAGTGGAGGAGGTTTCCCTTGGGAATGTGCTTCCAGACCTCCACTGCCTCCATGGACGCGAGCTTGCCTGAGCATGTGGTGGGTGCCTTGTGATCCACACTCACGTGCAGGGTTTGATACACACATTCCAGAATAAGGAGCTGATTGAATAGAAAACACAAAAGAACTTTTCCCTCTATCAGTAGCACTCTCAGCTCTGCGTGGCCTGACTGATAAGTTTGTGGGTTTTGAGGCAGGAACATGGGAAGTTTTTTATTTTGGATTTGAGCTGTGCTGGCAGGTCAAATCCAGAGTGTGACTGGTAATTTCATCCGCACTAACTGCATTGTGATTAGGCTGTGAAAAGCCATCAGTATAAGAAAAGAAACTTTAATAGTCCACCTTAAAAGACAAGAATATGCATTATGAAGTTGAGATATATATTCCAATGCTCTCTGTGGAACTTCCAGAGCATTTTGTAACACCTTGCTGTTCAAGAGGAGAAGATTTTTATGACTCATTACTGATTTCTACCATGTTTAGAAGTTAGACTGGCTTGAAATTCAGTGCCAAGACGTTTGCGTGATTCTTTTTGCTGGCAATATTTCAGAACTTCTGGGCTTTGATTCACGGGATGAGATAAATGACAAAATATATAACTGTACGTAATGCCCATTCTTGTTTATAGGTCTAAGAGACTTGGCTGAAACTAGATGATAAAATGCTCTGTGAATAAGAGTATTGGAAAAATTAGTCTCTAATAACTTGTGTGCATGAACTTTGCCTTCATTTGTGTAAGTGGTTAAAGAATAGACACATGAAAGTGCGAAGATAATTTGTAAGAGCAAGAATTGACATCCTTGAAAAAGTTAATATCAAGAAATAATTTCACCATTTATACTCACCCTAGTAGAAAGTTCTTTGATAGAGAAAATCCTTCATAATCTATAAACTGGAATTAAAAGAGAAATACTAAGAGGAAGTAATGATCCCATAATATGTTCCAGCCACATACTGTTACATTCGTACAATGCGTGCTTTACCTAACCAGGGGTGGTGCTTATTGGTCCTCTAAGGCTGTAGCATAATCTGGAACGTAATTTTATGCGAAAACTCATGGATTCAGGCATAACATTAAAGTGATAGGATAATGTTTATGGGTAGGATTCTTCCCGGTATTTTTCTCTTTGCTTTAATTTTCACGTCTGAGAAAGAAATGAACTGAGAGGTCTTGGCTTATTTAGATTAAATGAATTGTAATTCTTGTGAATGAAAGTCCTTCTTCCCTTCCTCTTGGGTATTACCGACGTGGCAGAAGAGATGCCAGGACACATCCATTCAAAAACAGGAAAAGAAGGAAGCAAAGAAGGTAAATTAAAGACTGAAGATGATAATGTGGCAGCCACAGGAGACTCAGCAGGAACTAAGTGAGGCAGAACATGAACATGCACTTTGCCTTTTACTCCCTTGATCTGGATCCCACTGCTCATTGCAGTGAGATGATATTGGTGTGCACTGGTGAACGGTCTGTGCAAAAACTAAGGCACAAAAAATCACCTGCATCTTTCTAATCCCACTTGGCATCAGTTAGCCAAAGCAGAAGTCTCTAGATGGTGTAAATGGTGTAAATGGTGTAAATGGTCTCTTCCCATACAGTCATGGCCTCATTCAATGACTTCACAAGCTGCTATGGCATTCAAAAGAAAGAGATGCATCTTTATTTTGAATTCTATTCTTTTTTACAGAAAGTAAAATCATTCATAACTAGTGGCACCTCTTTCCCACACCATCCTGAAAGCAGTATTAAGTAGGGCAGTATGAGAAAGGAGATGAGGCCAGACTCTCATTTCCTTTTAAAAAAGTGGTGGGTTTTAATGACTGTGTCCACACATCTTGTGCAATGCCACTGGGTCTGGGTTCTACTAAAAGGAAACACCCTCAGGGAGAGTTGGTCTGGGTGTGTTGCCAAACAGCACTTGTCCTTAGCAGTGCCAGTGTTCTCCAGAAAGGATGAATAAAGCACACAAGCCCTGGCTCATACCATTTTAAATGTTAATAAAACAGTAATAATTGTCTCTTTTTCAGAAGTATCTGCATAATACCTTCACAGTTACAGTTAAATGTCAGCATTTGTTAGGAGCCATGGAGTATTAACTCATTTATTAGCATATTATTATGCTCAGAATTAACTGACTTTCTTATTCAAAGACTATATAAAAATTTTGGTGTTTCAGAAACACTTACTCAAGTTTGATGGTAATAACAATATAGCAAGTATGGAATGTCTTCCAGAAAAAAAAATTAAAATTTTTCCATTTTACTTTAAAAGGTTGGGCTTCAAGAGATTGACTACTTTATAATACTAAGTTTGGAAGATAAGAGCATGTTAGATATGAGCTTTTATTCTTTAGGAAATCAATTCAGTTTTGCAATACTGAACTTGCTATATATTTATATAAATATATGTATCTAAAGGAGACAGAGACAGAGAGAGGGAGATATATGTAATTGTATATATACTTGTCTGGGCAATATTAATAACATAAAACTCTTTCCATTTTCCTTTCCTTTGTTTTGTAAAGTATGCAGAGCTCTTGCAAACTAAAACAACACGCTCAAAAATTAGTTCTATTTTTTATGAAGGCCTTCCTAAACTAATTCATAAACCTTCACATTTAATGAAAATAAGACATGGAAGCATATCCTTAGTTGCTGAAAAATTCGTGGGTTTATTTCCCCTTTACAAAGCAAACTGAAGTTTCTGAGTTGTGTTGATTTGACTTTCACTTTCTGTTCTTCCCATTTTCCTCCCTCATCCTGCCTTTCATTTGCCAGAAAGCCCTGTCTAGCTTATTTACATGTGAAAAAACTTGGAGCATCATGTGGTGAGGTTCCAGGGCAACACTGAATCCCATTCAATTCTCATTTCCTCCCTGACAGTCGCCATTGAATCAATCATGTTTTCCATGCCCTCTTCATGACCACCTAGGAGATCCCAAATCACTTTTCATCTGCCGTGTCAATCACACTCAGACCATGTCCACTTTTCATTACTAACACGCTGTCATGTGACCAGCTAATCTGTCACTTTCTGACAGCGGTTAGTGTGCCAATTGATTTAATTAGCAATCAATTAGCTTGTTACTATTGGAAGTAATTACCTTTTATAGAGAAAAGAGTGCAGCTGGCCATAGCAATAAAACTGCACTAATAAAACTGCATTTACCTCCCCTTCTCTACATTCAAAGTCACTAGCACTCAAGGGTTAGCAGAATTATTGGTGACATACACATGCTTGAAGAGTCCTAGGGGAATTCTTTGCCCTCCTGATTATGCTGGCAGACTCTTTCATTAGTATAGTATTTATATCTTAGGAAATAGGTCTGATTAAGGTTAATGTTAACATTTACATTGTTTACTTCGGCAAAGGCTTCAATATCAAATGTTTGCTAATGAAAGCATTTTAAAGGTGGCTGTATGTTAATGTTTCTGCATTTGCAGTGGCAAACTTTTTTTAAAAAAAAATTAATGCTGTGCACCTTTAAAAAGCACGTGTGTCATACTTAACTGTGCTGGTTATGTTACTTGCTATTTTTGTCCACTCTATAAAACATATGAAGAAATTTAACTTGTTGGGGAATTAAGTGCTCTCATAAACCTTGCAAACTCTGCAAGAAAAATAAGAGAAGTACTTTCTAGCTGTTTTCTGTTTAAGAAATTGACATAAAGTTATTTTCTGTTTCATACATAAACTATGGAACAAACACACACTAATCTATGATTGTGCCATTTCAAGCACTAGGACTGAAGTACATATCACACACTTGTGCCATTAAATTCAACCTGCAAAATACTCCCAAGGCAGACAATGACTCGCTACATTAGCTCTGTGGTGAACAGAAGAGTCAGTAATGAAATGAGTAAGTAGACTTGTACTCCATTCATCATCCTGTTTGCTTCAATATAAGTGTTCTTTTATCAGCAGTATTGGTACTGATGTCATCACACTAGACATAAATCACGGCACAAGTGACAGTGTCCTATTAAGGGTCATGGTCTAAAATCATTATTTACAAATTAAAGACCACAGTTAGCCATTTTCCCGGTGTGCCCTCATTTGTGATATAGTTTGAACTTTTTTAGCTGGCTGCAAGATAAATAGTCATTTGTAGTTCTGAATACTTGTGTATATTAACTCACCAACCACACTACATTCAAAAAAAAAAAAGGACAAGAAGCCCAGCAAAGACCAGGATGTTAAATCTTAGGTTGGTCCTTGCCATCAATTCCTATTTGATGGGCCCTAGTTGTGAGGATTACAGAGAAGAGATCATGGCACACCAATCTGTAATAAACCCTCCTTTGTTATGTGTACAGCAGATAGGACAAATTCATCACGGGTGTAATTAGGTGGAGCTTCTGCTGCAGTTGATGAAAGGCAATAGGGAGCATAACACCAGGAACAACCCTGAGCTGCTCCTTCCAGTGACTTTATTCCTCACACAGTCAGGGAGGGGGAAACTCAGTCTCTCTGTACCCAACTCATTTAAAAGCATCTCTCCTCTCACGTGTTGGTGCCTTGTAGAGAAATCAACACTTCTTTTGTATATTGTCTTATGTAGCCCCTTACAGAAATGCTGAACAGAAGCACGTTGACCCAGAAGTATTTTTCTGTCCCTTTTCAGGAAAGGGTAGTTAGAATTCCATATTCCCAAAAGTCTGTTGCTTCAGCCCTTGGATAAGATGATGGCTGTAGCTCCTTCTGGCTGAGGAACCCATTTACACCACCTGCTGTGCTCATTCGTTGCACTGGTGTCTATGGCTTGTTGGCTTCTTACTCTGCTCTTGTGCCATTGTTTTGTCTCTCCCTCACATCATTTTATGGAGACCATTAGAACCGTCAATGGATAAGCCAAATAAATTCACCAAACACCTGACTGAATCAACACTGATGTCAAGAGGCATCAGGATATTGCTTAAAATTAGGCAATCACTTCACTACTGTTGGCAGAGTTATAGGAGAGGTGATTCTATGTCTCCTTACTGCAACACCTACCTGAAGCACTGATTGTCACATTGCAAAGCTATAATAATAACCTTGGATGGACTCTAGTGACTGAGCCTGGAACTCCTCACAGGTTTGCAAAGAGTAAAGTAAAACTCAAGCTCACTCCTGAAGCTTCAAACAGTCACAAATCCTAGCTTATTTCTCTCATTTTATCTGTCTGCTGACTGTGAAAAAATGGAAAATATTCTTTAATGTCAAAGGAGTTAAAAAATACAGTATTTAGACATTTTCAGGAAGGAGATCCCCTTCTAGGGCCCTTTTTTTCAGGAGAGATCTGTTAGCATGGGGTGTGATTCTACCTTCCCCCGCCCAACATACTGAAATATCCTGAACAACGTTTTATCTTGGATTAAATAAGGTCAAACCAATATTGTAACTGGATTCGCACCCATTTCTGCTGAGTATGGATCCTGCCTCCCTCCTTGCCGTTGTTGAGGAGGGAGGCTTGTGAGGAGGGAGCAGAGGCTGGCTGGGCACGTGTAGTCCGGCTGGGATGCAGCGCTCAGCCCGCTGGGTGCGGCCGGAAAGGTGGATGAAAGTTAATGACAGGGTCTGTGTTATTTGCTCTGTTAGGCCAGTCTTGGCTTCCAGATCCATTCAGCTCTGTAATCTCACTCATTATACAGTATGACTCTTTATAATACTTAAATTCTTGCCAAGTACAGTGTTATAGACGAGACAGAATGAACACTGTTATTAACGTACATGAAGTTAAGCAAAGCTTACTCATATGGCTCATATTACCATTGTATCTGAGCACCTCATTATCTTTAATGTATTTATCCTCATTACATCCCTAGTGCTATTATATCCATTTTACAGATGGGCAGAGAAATAACAAGGATGTGTCTAGGAGCACAGTCAGGGATTTCAGCAGGTCAGGCTCCTGTAAGAAAAAAAGTGTCTGCAGTGCAACATCGTGCCCAGAGCTGGTTGCTGCTCTGTGATGCAGTGGTGTGGGCACCTGTCTGAAATTATTTTGAGCTCTGCTGTAAGCCTGGAGCAGAAGGGTAGGCTTCGGCTCCCACTCTGAGAGTGGGGCTAAGTAATTCTGAACTGTCTATCCAGTGTTTCTGGTCTGGTTTGGTTTTCCACTTTAAAAGTGCCTGTTCTACCTATGTAAGCCTATATGACAAGTGGCTGCTTTTTTTTCAGTGATAACAAAGCAGTTAAGCAAAAGAGACTGGATTTTCAGACCAGCTGATATTTCTTTTTCACAGATGTTTAACTTTACTACATGTCTGCAAAGTTCATAAGAAGTGTTTAACCATCATCGGGGAATACACACAGGTTGACTCTTACACAAAAAGGGACTAAACCCATGCTAAGTGTATCCAAAGCTACACTTTCTGTTACTTGGTGCTCAAGGAGTGCTAACTTAAGTTGTGGACACATTTTGAATCCAAAATCCAAATCCAGTCTTGTTCTTATATTTTGCTTCAAATACTGCAATACTTGGAAGACCAGTTAATTTCAGGAGACTTCCATCAGTCTGGGACCAGTGAGTGGGTTCTCCTCGTGGGACACCTCACTGCATCAGCAAAGCAATTATGGACTTTTTCTCCATAGTTTAGCCCTGAACATCAGCAACACTGAGATATGGGAACCTTGGCTCTAGGTCCTCACAAAAATAAAATTGAGATGTTTCAGAACAAAGTTCCAATTTTTTTCTCATTTCCAAAGTATGTATCAGGCTTTTAGCGTTCTGAATTTGAATTCTTTATGTTGAAGATAAAGAATTTTGTGCATTTGTGCATGTCAAGCACAAATTTCCTTCTACAATGCAACGATTAGCCTCAAATGACCCCAGACTCTGGTTTTCTTTTAGGTTGTGTCATTTCTGTAACAAAAATATTTTACTTAAGAAACTCCTGATTCAAAATGTAGAAAATGTAAATTCATATTCCAGGCAATTTTAGTACATCCATTTACGCCAGCAACCGATATGGAATTTTTTTACTAGAGATCTCATAGGGTTTGGTTGAAAAACATTTTATTGTAATTACAACTTATGTGGGGTTGTAGACATTTAAATAACATTTTTATAAGGTGCATCACGTCAAAGAAAGCATCTGAGGTCAAAAATGAAAGCACATAAAGTATTATCCAGGAGGAACTCATGACTTGGGACATTTACAAGAATTGTTTAAACCCAGGTTCAAGCACCTGAGCTGCCTGTTTCATGTCCTAGGTGAATTTCTTAAGTCTAAAAATGTTGAATTTCCTGTTCCAGGTATATCTTAAAAGAGAGACTAACATGAAAGCCAAATAGCTAAATTTCATAACTGGCTTGTAGAAAAATTGGGCTGGTGGTAGAATTTTGTCCTGACATGCAACAGAAACCTTTTCCCAAACAGTGACCATTTTCACAAAGTGGAGACATTGCTTGCTGCTCTCCCTGTTTATTATTGTATCTATACCTATTATTTCCCATTTCTATTATACTCTGAGAGAAAATATTCCAATGTGAAGTATTTTGAACTTTGAGCAGTTTGTAAGGCTCTGTGATTTTCAAGTTATAATATTTTTTTATTGAAGGTGCTTTAAAAAGAAGCCTTTTGTTTGTTTAATACTTTCTATAGATCATTTATAAATTTTTAAAGGACTGCATATTACAGTAATCAAGAATTCGACACTAAAAGTAATTGGTTGAGAATGCAGAAAAAGAAGTATACAGGGTTACTAATATACATCAGGGCTTAAGCTGACATGAATTTTTATCTTAATTATCGGACAAATTTGTACTCCCACTATTTAATTCAATTTGCATGCATCGGTAGACACTTATTAAAGGTAATATTACATCTGTCATTTTAAGACTGGTGAGAATTTTATCATAGGAGCTGCACGAAACAGCCACTCTATTATGCAAAGAACTCTTTTGTAAAGCTTAAAATAACCACTATTGCATCCCAATTAACTATTTGGAGGAAAAAGTCTTCTTTATGGCACAATTATACATAACATGTAATAATACTTAGGCCTTTTCCTATACTAGGCTATATATGGACTTAATGAGTTCTTTCAGACCCCTCCTGTCCTCAACATCAGACCAAGCTTAACAAAAAAAAAGCAATTGTAAGCTAATTTCAAATAAAATTATTGTCACTGGATGTGCGTGCGCTATGGCAGCTTTTGCAGATCTTTTCTGTATGAGCTACACCTACTGTATGGAGAAAACATAGCTGTCAAGTCCACACGAGCTAACAGCCCCTAATTCATTGTTTTTCTTTGGGATAGAGCCTTGGTAAATTGCGGAAAGCGGGGAAGTAGGTAGCAATTCTCACTCCTGGAAGTCAGCTGTTCAATTAAAAAGCCACATGGTAGTTACCATGGCACCAGCCTTATTATGCTGTGTATCAGAACAGAGACTTAAATACTTAAGACAAACAAACACTTTTTTTTTTTTTTAATAGGAAAGCCTTTAAGGAAGTCTCTTTACAGTTCTAATGAATACATTGTCAAGTAATTTTATTTGATAAGCAGTTTGCTAGGAATGTGATGTATGGAATTTCCCTGGGAAAATTTTAATTTAAAAAAGACGCTGTGGAGAAAGAATTTGAAAATCATGCTGATAGGAAAAGAAATATTAAAAGCAGGAACAGCTGAACTGTGCACTACTTCCCTCCTGCACCTCTGCTTTTCAGTCGGTTTTAGGCTAAAATAACATTGTGTTACTAACTCGATTACCTTAGTTGTGACTTGCAGCCATTGACCTTCTGATTAATTGTCGTTAAAAAGTCTGCTTTGCCATCCAGTGTTTACTGTGGGATGCCCTAACAAGATAATATAAGAAATGGAAAGTGGAATTCTTCAGCTGTGAAGAACAAGGGTTTCCCAAAGTATCCACAAATCAAGACATACTGTCAGGTATAACCTAGTGTAATTGCCTTGGATTTTTAAAGACTGCAGAACTGGCTTAATGGAAGTTGAGATATTTTTAGTATTAGATTATTTTCTATCGCAGAATTAATCAGAGCATCACTTATTACTCTGGGAACAGAATAAGAAGATGATCTCAGCCTCAAAAATATACTTTAGAGCTGAGTGGAGTCCTGCACTATCCTAAGTGCACTGTCACTGTGGGTGATACTGAAGAGATGAAGATAATCAGCTGGTGTATTTGGTCTCTGCCTTGCATCCTCAGCTGAGCTGTTGTCTCACTAACATGGCTCTCGGGACACAGCCAGGACCAGATACGGCTATTGATGCATATCCTGGTATTGATTTAACTTAGTTGGATTAAGCAGTTAGATATTCAGAATTATTGTTACCTTCCTTGCCTTTTTGATGGGAATTTTACAAAATATTACTTCATATTTTGCATCAATTGTTTTCTAAAAGGCAGGTACTTCACGTCGGGTGTTATTTCACAAGCAATTGGGTACTCATGCTGCTTCAGCCAAAGTTGTACTTTTTTTCTGCTGAAGAAAGAGAGGAAAAGAATGAGTAATTTGTCTCCACTAAAAAGAAGTTCTCCACGACTTTCCATTGCTGCTATTGTCGAACAAGCCCAAACGGTGAGAAACAATCTGGGAATTGAAATTGTTGCTGGATGCTGTGTCAAAGAACAGCCCATCAATCTTGGGAGAAATTTTAAGGGAACAGGTTTTTCATGCCTGTGCGCTGGTAGGAAGCCAAGTGCGTGTTGCCATTTGATGGTAAAATCAGTGTACACCTGTTCCAACCAGCTGGCGACATAACCTATGTCACAGGGATATGTCACCGCCGCACCAGCCCAAACTGCTGGCGGTGTCTGCGTGACAGTCAGGGAAGACAGAAAAAGGAACTTGGGGACCAAAAGAGGAGGAGTTTACAGTGCCATTTCAGGGACACAGATGTGTGAAGAGTGTGATAAAAGAAGGAAACGTCGGAGGGAATAAGCTCAAACAAAAAAGCAAATGTCATTTGCATGATGTAATTATGGAGAACCATTGACTGCTTCGTAATAACACTCAGTAGGGCAATGTTAAACCTACTGTGAGTGCTAAAAAGGCCTCAGCTTGAAAAAAGGTCAGTGTGAATTAGTATATATTTGCAGATTAATTCCGAATGTTATATCATAAATTTTATAGCCTAGCAGTTACTGGTGTATAGTGAAGATGACACTAATGCCATTCGGACAGGATTAATTCAGAAAGGACTAACATCTAGCTTGTCACTTTAATTTGTGGGGAATGAAGAAAATGGAGATATGTTAATATATGTGTATATTGTGTGTATGTAACCTGTGCATGTGTGTGTTAGACATAATTGTTATTTCTCCTGCTGTGTTGCATCAAATTCACAACCAAAAATCACAAGCCGCTTTAAAAGCAGAAACACTATGAAACTTACTATTTTTAAACTAGCTGGATTTTGAGTTCAACTGCAGTTTCTTTCTTAGAAAAAATCAAATCCTGCTAGCCCTTCACTGGTGTAAATGGTTATGCCAGCGTACGCCAGCTGAGGATGGTGTTGCTTTATCTACTGAACAGAGTGTTCTAGTCTTTCTGCTCACCTTGTACCCTTACAAATATTTTTAAGTCCACAGATTCTGGATGTCCTACCTTGAATTTCAAGATCCAAAGCTGAACTGTGATGTTTCATTAGCAGCGTGTCCCCGGTAAGAGGAGGCAGTAGGGGACTGTGCGTGCAGAGCTGAGGCGCTTGCATTTAGTTGCAAATTTTGCTATGGGCTCTCTGAGTGCCTGTGAGATTATCGCTGGGGATTGCTTTGGGTTTCTTCATGGGGGTTGACAGGTCTAGAGCCTTACTGTGGCACTTAGTAATCTGGAGGATAAACACAGCTGTAAACCTGAGAACCCTTTCCTGAGCACCGCCTTGCTCTGTCAGCACCCAGCTGCTCTCAGTACTTTATCCCAAGCCGGGCGCCAGCAGCCACAGACATGCTGGAGAGTGGCGTCCATGGCAGTGGCCCATTTCAAAACAGCAGTCTTTGACAGCAAAAAAACCAAACCCAAGGCTCTCTTTTCTTGAGGAAGGAGTCAAGACAACACCCTAAAGGCTGGTGAGGTGAAGGGCTTCAGCTGTCTGGGGGTTTTAATCCCCTCTTGGCTTCTGTCACAGTGGGCACACATGTCTATGTTCAGGAGAAATCCCAGCTGGAGCCCAAGGGGCCGGAGCTCTTTGCAGCAGGCTGGAGTGAATATTTTACATTTAAGACAACCACTCACTGTGCTGTGTCTCCCTTGACTCTCCAAAGGACCAAGTGCTCAACTCTCAGGGGTGCTTACCTCTGGAGTAAAGAGCCATGTTTTTCTCCAAATATTTCACAGGGCATCAAACTGCCTTTTCCTGTAGCTGAAATTTTAACACCTAGCTTCATCCTTTATTAAGCAGCACCTCAGACTAATCTCCAATTCCCATTTGGTAAAATGGACAAATTATATAAAATTTTATAAATATATACACGTAAAATACAATTAATAAAAATGTCATTTCTTCTTTCTTGCTCACTGGATCTAGGAATCCTTTACTATAAAAATTTGTAGTATCTAGCCCAATATACCTCAATGAAACAGGAGTAAGTTATTTTTAATTTCCTGTGCATCTTTTCCCTTTATAACTTTGTTAGAGAGACACAAGTTCTGAACTACACATTCTTAAAATAATTACAGAGATTCCTTTAAGAATTTTTCTAGCAGTGAATATGTGCTGCCTTCTGTCTTTAACAGGCTGGGGAAGGTCTGAAATATTGACTACACAGCAAAGATATCTAGTCCAGATTTTTACAGGAGTCAAGCAAAAAAATGTCATTATGCTTGGGACTAGTTCTAGTGGGACTAGAGCAAGTTATATTTTTAAGTCAAATTGATTTTTCTATAATTGTGGGGTTTATTCATATTATTATTTTCCTGAGACTGTATAAGAAATTATGCTTTTATGAAAATAGGAATTTGCATTAATTTCTTTGGTTTTCATCCCCCCCAAAAAAGTGACATTAAAATTCAGTTTCTTATGACTAAAAACTACAGCAATTCATTCTGAAAACAAAACAGCAAACCAAAATGAGGAGAAGGAGTTCTTTTCTGAACTCTTCTCATATTTCCAAGTTCCCATATTTCCAAGTCAAGGCTCTAATGGCTAGAGCAGCAATACCTTCATCACAAGGTTGTCCTAAAAGGACAGAGCAGCACATCAGGGCATCGGGCTGTGAGAAAAGAGAGCTTCAGCCCATGTGCTGTTTGCAGCCTGCCCAGGTTGTAAACTATCTTTAAAAGTCATCCTTGATCAGCAAGATCCTTCCAACACTAGGGATCTTCAGGGTTCCCCCAAGTTAATTTTTGGTTGTTCAGCAGTTATCCTGGGAAAAGAATCCTGTAATCACCTGACACGTTGTGTCCATCAGCCAGCAGACTGAAAAATGGCCCCATTGTTTGAGCACAATCTGGACTGGATTGGATGACCTTGTTGCAAATATTCTGTGGTTTAATCTTTAAGAGGAAAACATAATGTGACATAACCTAGTCACTTGGTGTTCCAACAGGAATATAAGAAATCCAAGGTGCTCTGGAGAGGAGCTGCAGCAGTACAGTAGAAACATCTACCCATTTGGGGCAGGTGCTGAAACAGAAACTCATGCCTCGAGCTGGGAGAGTGGAAAATGTCCTCTGAGAAGGCCACTTCTCTCAGACTGGTGAGATGAGACCTCTGCTTACATGGAGGACCCCAGTGCTCCAGGCACAAGTGGGGTGAGACATGACCCCTACTTCCAGCATCAGCTGCGTCCTAACTGAAGGTGTTTAGCGGGGTTTTTTCCCCAAAATCAGAATGCTTTGTAACCTAGGAACCCCTGAGCTGTTTATATAAATTAATGCAAGATGTTAGCTGTTAAAGCTCTGCTCTTAATTTGTGAGGAAGGGTTTGGGTTTGATGTCTGAGCATCATGTGGCTGCATGTTGTGAAATGAGAGTATTTATATTTCCCAAGACTTGTGTTACATTTACGCATTCCTAGACCTATCTCAGTGGCTAAATTGTGCTATGTTGTGAATCATATTATGTAAAGGGATGCTTTTCCTATTTCCTTTTTCTGCAATCATATGAAAAGAACATTTTAGATATGCAAGGGCAAAGAGCCTCTTTTTTTTATTCTCGTTCCAGGACAGACAATAATTCCCCAATGCCCTGTTAGCTGCCTGTCTTACAATATTTTCCCAGTTGAGTACTGTAGTCACCAGACTTCCACTTTTCATTCAGTAGTTAAAATTGTAAGTAACCAGTTTGGCCAAAATTTTACACTATTTGTTCTACAGACACAGTTTTCTAAGAAATCATTAAAAACTCCAAAGTCATGAATAGGAAAAAAGTCCAAAAAACTATTTTGAACAAGAGGTTAAAAGCAAATGCAGAGCTTCTGCAAGGTTGCTCAGATATCATAATGATGTCTGATATTATCCAGAACCACTGAGGAATCTGGAGTGCTCTGAATGTGAAATATTTAAAAATAGTTTAATGACTACATAAATACCTTTGGAGTCAGAATTTAATTGAAACTTAAATTCTTTGAGAGTTATTAGTCATTAAAAAGAATGACCCTCTATTTAATTTTTAGATTATAATCTCATATTCTTTTCTCTCCCATTAGCTCAGAAACCAGCTTGTTATTGCCCCTTAAGGCTTTCTATATAATTAAATATTCCTGAAACTCCAAATGCCAGCTACACTGGAAGAACCTGAATCAGAGTAAAGCAACGTTATTTACAAATTTTTTATGTTGAGGTTCAGTACCTGACTCTGCTTTTACTCACGCCAGGTATAGGTCATACTTTTCTCGCATAGAAATGGGAATTTTTGTCACCAATCTTGATCATGAGTAGGTACCATGAGTCTTTTAGCTTAGGAAGCTAAAGAAGATATTTCTGTAGGGGATTGTTAACAAGAGGTAAAACCCTCTGAGTCTGGAAACAAGGGACCAGAACTTACACTTGGTAAAATGTGTGCCCATGTGCGTGTGCATTGTTTTATAGGCGATGTAAGATTTATGAAGTCCTTAACTATAAAAGTCCTTACTTTTAAGTGTTGGGTGTTTTTTGGTAAATGGGGTGTTAGGTAAGTAGACCATGTGGTGGATATGGAGTAAGTATTTAATAATCTGGGAATATGTGGTATAATTTAGCCAACAGTGCATGTGATTGCTGGTGATGCACCACTCCAGCATATTGATATCCATTTACATTTTTATATGTCTGGTTGTTGGAAAAACCAGCAAGAGAGAAACACAATGATTATATAAATAAATGCAAGGCCAAAGTCTACTTTCAGGGCCCAGGACAAGACTGTACAACTTCTCAGTTTTGCAGAACAGAGCGCTCATAATGTCTGTGAGAGATTAGACTTTGAAAAAAAGAGTCTCTAGGGAGAAAAGCAAGCTCTGAGAAAGCAAGTCATGGTCAGAGCAGATGGAAGAGACTCTCCGGGTGCACACCCTACAGGAAGAGTTTCTGGCCATCCTCAGTTCTCATGTAAATTGTCTTCAAGGACAAGAAGGCTGGAATTTGTTCCCGGGACTAATTCTGTGCTAGGTTTAGGTACAGAAATAAGCAAGGAAACAGAGAAGAACAGACTCCAGATGAAAGGAGAGCATGAATGAGAAACTACAGGTAGCAAACGTAATTCCCATTTTAAATGGGGCCTGAGGTCTGTCCCGAGTTACTCCTGTAAAAAGTATGCACAGTGAAGGGAAAAGATAGATACTGGGGAGGGTGGTTAGTGGGAACACAGGTCAGTTCCGAGCTCTGCTAGAAGCTTCCTCGGGCAGTCTCTTGGTCCTTATAGAATTTAACTCAACAGGGCCCTGGACTTTGCTCAAAACCACCACATACTACATTGATGAAAGAAATAGCTGTAACAATAATACACCCAGGTTTGGGGCTGGTGCAGGGTGCTTTATGCAAATTCCATCATTTACCACTTTCTGTGCCTCTTGATTTTACTTCATCACAAAAAGCAAGAAAGGGGATTATTTAGGGAAATGCAAGTGTCAGTAACTACCATCTTTATCCCAGGCAGTCTGAGTATCACTGGTTGCATTTTCTGGAAAATCTAGAGGTTTTGTTTGTTTGCTTTGAGGTTGGATTTACTGACTGAAAAAACAGTCAAACAACAAAAATAATACGCAAATATTTGTTTGCTCAATATGAAGCCCATTATTTTTTTTGTAGCACTAAATTAAAAATAATATATCTTCAGAGAAGTATTCACTTGTTGCTACAGAGTTTAATAAAGAACTTTGCCCCCTGCCAGTATCTAGGGAAAAATTCAGACTAATGACTTTGTACCATTGATTTGGGTGAAGAGATTCTTTTGAAAGGTTTGAGCTACCAGAACCATGTTAACAGTGCTGTGATTTTTGTACTAAAATGCATCTGTCTGTCTGCATATGTTCTGGATAAAACGGGGATCTGGATGAAGAATAACTGGCTCAGATGATCTCATCAGCAATGAAATTAACTAGAAAGGGAGAACACTGGGAGAAAAATTTCATTTTTTCATGACTGTTCCTAGATAGTCAAGCTAGTGTTCAGTATTTCTGGGCTTTCAAAGACAGCCATGACCAAAATAGTTTCTCCATTTAAAATTTATAGGCATATTGCATCTACTTCTGTCAAACAAGTTCAATTTAGGTCTTGTCACGTCTGCCTAAATGAAAATATGTTCCTACTTTGTTATTGTATGTCTGAGACTTTTTGTTACTTGTGTCTTGTTTCTTTTTTAATAATGAAATCCTATGTTTTATTTAATTAAATATTACAGAAAACCTCTTAGCCATGAGGAAAACAAAGTAATACGCCTCAATATGAGAAAAAATATGCTATGGTGGGAATACATTTTAGTACTTATATAAGGAAAAATGTTTACAGAGTAGGATGGTATATAGTCAATGACCCAAAGGGCTTCCTTTGAAACTTAAAATGTCCACATGCTGATTTCTGATGTGACTGTATAACTCTGATGTCTTTTGAACCTCTTTCTTTCCCACACCAGTGGCATTTGTCTGATTCTCATTATTATATCATCAGGGCTCTTCAAATTTCCCTATATTCTGGTAACATCCATGTGAAGTAGCTAAATGCTGGTGCTTTCACTTTGCAGGCTGGGAACCGAGAAGAAGAAATTAAGTGACATGTCCAAGGACACTCGAAGAAAGACCGTGGTGAGGCAGATTTGGCAATAAGCCTTCCAGCTCCCAGACAAGCCCCAAATATCAGGTGGCCTCTTCTTATAGTACTACATCACCTGACTGCTCTTAGCTCTCTTTTTTCACAACCTTGAAGGCAGGGAATCAATACTAGAGCTCCTCTATCTCAGTGCCAAGGACATCTAAGCATATATCTAAGTGTAAGTAGTGGCAAGTAGGTTCTAGGTATGGGATTTTCTCCTCTAACTCAAGAAGTCTGTGCTATAGGTGACTACAGAGGAGTTAACTGTCTCGCTGCCTCTTCTGTCCAGACAAAGATGTTTCCAGGGTGCTTTTTGCTTAAGATGTGCAAGGTTTCACCCTGTATGTGCTATCTGGATGGGTGGGTTCAGTGCAGAAGTTAGGTAGGGGCAATCACAACCAACTTTGATTACTGTTTCCAGGTCAGCAGAAGTGCTTGTTCTGACGTTTCTTACCCGTCTGTGTGCCCACATCAGCACATTCAAACTCTTTAAAAGGACAAAGATGCTGCTGGAGGGACAAGGAAGCCATGTCTGAGTGATCATTTAGTTTGGGGCAGAGCGTTTGTAGTCTAATTGTTTGCACAGAAGAGATTTTAGGACAGGATAAGTGGATGGGAAAGCACGCTGAATAGATTACTGAGGTAGAGGAAACAGGCTTTAGCCAACAACAGAGACTGCAGTTTCTACCAGTGGACAGTGCTATGGTTCATAGCAGATCAGCAGAGTAGGAATCAGGATAATCTAATTTTTATTCAACTTCTCTAGTTCACTTGGTCCCATACTACAGCTAGAAAACAAAGTCCACAGCAAAAATTATGCTGCCAGAGTGATTTTCATTTACAAACAATAAAAACTGAGATAAACTTTGAATGTTACTTAATTTTCCTCCATCTTGTTTCCTTCTTCGTAACATGTGTGAATTAGCGTATTTGTTTTTTTTAGGAAGGAGTGTCTTAGACTTTCTCCTAATGCATCATGAGCTAAACAGTTCTGATCACTGATTAAGGAAGGCTGACCTAATGAATTAAACATTGGCTTGAGAGCATGGCTTTCAAAGAGGACTTTCTATGTAGGGTTGCCATGCTGCTGTCCATGATTTCCCAGGCAGAAATATGCATGCATGCATTATGGAGATGGATTCCCAGTGTGCAGTAAGCCAGGCATGTCGGGGTTATTGTGCATGTGTCGACATTTCTTGGCACATTCGTGAACGCATCCAACTCCTTTTGCCTGCACCATACAATTCATATGTAGAAGATGTTCCTCTGTCCGGGACTCGCTGATGTCCATGGACCAAAAAGAGGTACTGCTACTATTGTCAAGCTGCTGGATATCCAGGAATGGCTACTGTCCTAGAATCCCATAGGAACAAGTCTTCCAGGAAGAGAGTGAGGACGTGTTTGAGTTTTTTGGACAAGTGAATATCCTCATTCCACATTCTTAGATAAATGATTTCTTCTGCTTGCTTATACATCCGTGCTTAACGTGAGGCATTACAGTGTTAAGTTACACTAAGTGATACTGTGAGATGAACAGTGCTAGTAAAGGGCTACAGTTCTTCTAGATGTAAATTTTCAGAAGCTGTAATCCATGAAAATGCATTTCAAATCATTGCAGCCCTCTATAAATTTCAATATAAGTTGATGCACTTCGAGACACCCCCAAAGGAGATCCATGAGACGTATTTTGCACTCTTTATAGAGAACCAGTTATTTTCATCTTGTATGGCAATGAAGATGAGTTGCGGTTTTGTCTCTTCCCTTTCAAAAGTCTGAAGATCATTTCCAATACAGTGTTGCAAGCAGGAGCAGGTCTAATGGGATTGAGGCAGCTGATTTAGAAGAATAAAAGTTTACCACAGAGGCAGCAACTGCTCTTCTCTGAGACAATTCTTCAAAGCAAGCACAGTATCTTGCTCTGATTTCCTGTCTGTTCTTGTACCTCTTTGTTTAATGTCATCCCGGAGACATCCCTTTCTGTCTGGCAGAGAGCACCTCCTCACCTTCCCCACCTCCAGTTATTCTTTCCTGACAAAAACGCTTGAGCATGAAGAGAAGAAAGACTTTGCCCTTGAGAATGTTTGCTGCTAAGCTATGTTTGCCCCTCCACTGCATCATGAAAATCTGACTTCATCTGAAGCTCCAGTTATATTTATAATTACATGAAGGGATGTAACACTAAAGGAATATTGTGTGGGTCTTGTTTTATATGATTTGTTTATAATTTAACATGGCACTTAATAAAAAAGCTGTATAAATCAAATGATACAAACAATCATTCCTTTATCAGGAAATTACTTGTGCAAAGTATTGGTTACTGGAATGAGTCTTAATGAAATTCAGTCAAAAGCTGCAGATCTGAGAATGAAGAGGGGCCTCTTAATAGAAGAAGGTTCTATTTTTCCTGTAAGGTTCAGAGATTCAGACAATAAAACAGTGATTTAATAGACTTTAAGTCAATCAAGATGATACAATAGTGTTAATTAGCCTTTTGTGCCTAATTCACTACTAATTCTGTTGTCTACTTATTTATGTTCTAAAGTGGTCTTGATGAAATTTTTAATATTTCACCTTAGCTGAAGATTCATTTTTACGCTGGCTGGTAATTTTCTCATATATAGCTTGAAATTGTACTCTAGATAATTTTGCATAGTAGTATATCTACATGTCAGGACCATTGGCTGCTGTGTTGAATGGCTCTTCAGAGCTGACAACTGGATAATAGCTTTACTTTCAGCCAGCAGAGGAAGTCAAGAGCAAAAGTGCAGAGATAATGTGAATATAATTCATTATTCAAATATGCAAGTGATGAACTGAAAACAAAGAGGGAAGAGTAATAATGGTGTCATTATTTTTATTACTCTTGTTTTGCAAACGTAGCGTGAAACATTAAAGTAGATCTTTGAGAGATTCTCAACTGTACAGTGACAAATTTACTTTCTTGACAATATTGATAAAAGGAAAGTAAAGCAGACAGGTTTCTGCAGAAGGTATGCTGTGCTGTTAGTTCTACTATTAAATACTTTCATGTTGCCTTCGCACTTTAAAATTCACATTATTAGTTACTCTTTAGAAGCCTGATCAGTGACTGGAAGAAAGTGCATTGTTGTTCTTGTGGCTCTATTTAGTTAAGACAATCTTCAGAGCTTCTAAGTCTTTGTAGCATGACTAACAAAGGCCAAATAGGCAGGTTATATAAAGCTTTCCTTGAAAAATGAGGAATTTGCATGTGATAGCAAAACATCCTTTATGAAAGCAGATACAGGATTTAATGGAATAAGGACCTAAAGAGCATTAGTTTGGTAGCTGAAGTGTTTTCCCTTTCCTATGCTGTTTGGCACTTTACCTTTCACATCATCTGTTTTAGTTTTCCAGTGCTTAGGTAAAGGCTGATTTAAAAAGTTCTTTGGTGCTTTTAATTTTTCAAGTGTACCTACCATGACATACAGAGACTTATGGAAATAAAGGTGAAAGCCATTTTCTGCTAAACTCACAGCAGTGGTAAATGAAAGTCCCCTGCAAAAGTGACATCGCTTTTGTGGGGGGCAGTGTGGCAAACACCCTTTTCTCCAGGCAGCTTCTGCACCAGAGAAAGAGAAATAAACCATGAAGGAGGTGTGGAGGTCTCACCTGTGCACGTCAGTAACAGAGGACAAGGCAGCACATCTGGAAGGGCCCAGGTGCAAGCTATGGCATTCCCTATCTCAGTTTAAAATCTCTTTGTAGCTGCATAGGAAGGCTTTTTGGATTATTTTTATAGTACTTGAAATGTGTGCATTAGTTGTTGATCATACTGCAACAGCCTGTAGGATGAGCTTTTACGGGAACTGTCCAGAATTTACTGGCCAATGTGATATGCAGCTGTTATGAGATGCCAGATCTCTGGGAGAGCTGGAGTAGGGGCCATTCTGATAGGGGTTAATTTGAGATAGGGAAGAAGGGGACTGTGATAGTTAAAGCATTGCCTTTGTGTTTCTAAAAGTAAGTTGAGGGAGGCAAGGTAGGCAATGTCTGGGAAGAGGAGAGGATAGTTTTCCCAAATACATGAATGGGACAGGGAGTACTCAGGAATACTGAGACACAGTGCAATTAAGGGTGTTGGCCAAGATTAAAGAAGTTTTTGGCAAACCTCTCCCTACTTTCAGTTTATTTCAAGACTGCCTTTCTCAGATTCACAAGCAATATTTTGCCTCCTAAGCCACTGATATATTGAGAAATCATACAGATTTAGTATTCAACCCTGAAAGTTTTATCATTTTCATTGTAAATGAACAAAGGTGTGAAATGCTAAAACGTGTAGAAGTACCACAAAATTTCGCACTGTATTCTAGCTGTTGATGGATCTGATTATCTTCTGACTTACATTCTAAACACAAGTAAATGCCATTGTTTTCTTATTTAAAACAGGTTAAATTGTAAGAGACTTGAAATTTAAAGCCTTTAGTTGCTCTTTCTAATTTTCTTAACTTGATTTTGCATCTGCAACTTGTACCCAAACCTGAAGCAACCTTTCTATCTGAGTAAGTGACAGATATTTGGCTGCAGCCTCCAGCTGGAGAGCCTAAGGGGTTTTCAGAGCTCTCCCGAGCTACAGTTTTGGAAAGACTCTGAGAATATATGACCAAGGCTATAGTGTGAACTGGGGGTTTTGGGGCCAGCTTGTTCCACTGCTTTTATGACTCTGAAAGTGTAACTTAGATGCTGAGTCAGAAAACTCTGTAAGCACGTGCTCAACTTCACTGGGACAGAAGCCTGTGCTTGCAGAAGCATGTGTTTAAGCACTGTCTTGAAAAAATATGGTTTCCTGTATCAGGGCTTTTAATCTCTCCATTCTCTAGTTCTCCATCTGCTAAAAAGAATTAACAGGTGGCAGAAAGGAAATGTTGTTATCTGTCTTCTGTTAGCTCTTGAAAGCCTCTGACTCTGGAGCGTGTGGAGCCACAATCTCAGTGAGCCCTCAGCCTCTCCTGAAGCATCTCTGTCGTACTACAATGAAAAAGAATAATTAATGCAGTTACTTAACAAGGATATTATGCAACACAGAGATGTCCAGAGGAAGGATTCTGAGAACTGGGGAGGGACTTTTGGCCTTCCTAGAAGAAGCTGCAACAGTGCAGAGGACCCCATGCATTGCACTTCAACACCACAGATGCAGTGGCTTCACTGTTCTTTTGGACCCTGAACAGGTACTGGTGATGCCAAGACCAGATAGACCAACCTTTTCTTGGACAGCCTCACAAAGGAGAGGAAAGGTCCTCCTAAAGGTAATAGCTACTGCCTAATGTAACATGTTCCCTTCAGCAAATACCACAGACCATCAACCTACAGAGAATAATTGTTTTCAGGTGATGATCTTAGGTCTGAGAACAATGATCCGGAGCACTAGGAAGCTGGCCAGGCACAGGATGAGTAGAAATAACCAAGTCTGCAAAATCTCAAGTTCCTTGATAAAACCAAGCCCAGAAACCAGTTACACTTGGATGCTACACCCATGCTGGGCTCCCTGGCTTGAAAAGGCTCACACTGCAAAAGAAAGTTCTTCATTAATACTTATTAGTAGATTTTGTTTGCATTGTATTATGAAGACCCCATATGCAATACAGAGTAGAATATCATTCCTCTTGTAAATAGTTATAATCTAATTAGATGAGACAATTAAGAATGGGGGAAAGATATAAAAGGGTGAACAAAAGGATAATTAACCAACATTTCATTAGCACCAATATTTTTCCTTTTGTTTGGCTCTTTGAAGTTTTTTCCTTGCTTATTTTTTAAATAATTTCTTTTTAAATTAGCAAAATCACTTCAATTTTCACTTTGGCTCTATAAACTGGAGAAACGGCTTCTCATTAGAAATGTATTAATTAACATGATAATAAGCACAATTCTGCCTCGTGGATAAAGGCAGCCCTTTCCTATTAAAGGAGTGAGAAGGACATTATACACTGGCTGCTGGAGCTGCTGAATAGCAGCGTAAGGGATCAAAGCCAGCCCAGCCATCGTGGGGACTCACGGGGCAGATGCCCGCATCACCAAGCCCAGAGGGGCAGTTTTCCTTCAGTGCAGTTCCTCATTTCTCCGTTTCAGCTGTGTCATTCTGAATGGGACAGGTAGGTTTATTTTGCCTGGAGAGCAGGGCCGACCCAGGCACAGCACCAGAGAGCTCCCTGCTGCCCAGTCAGGGGGCAATTGCAACCTGCCCTGGGCTCTGAGCTGCAGCAGCTGCTTTTCTTCCAGCCTGCAAACCAGGCAATTAAAGTGAGCCTGGGTATGTCTGCAAAAGCTGAGGTCAGAACTTTGACTGAAGGTTCACATACTTAGCCTAGCCTATTCTTAACACTGTGTTATTTATTCCCACAGTTTTCACGGTCAGCTGCTTGTTTATCTGGCTGTTTTGCTCACTGTATTCCTGGGAAAATTTCTTTTCCTCCAAAGGTCGGTGAGGCTTTGGACAAGGGCCACAGCACAGGTGTGGTTTCAGCCCCTCCCCAGTCCTGTAAAACCATGTGCTGTTGTGCTCAAGAGCATCTTGCCCTTAGTAGAAGGGCAGGAGTGACAGAGCACAGTTGGAGAGGCAGTCTGGCCTTTCTCCGGCTGGCACTTGCACGAGCCTGATAGAGTTGCCATAGGACTCTTTGCTAAACGGAGTCTCTGTCTCCTCCATCCTTGTCCAGGTCCAATGCTTCTGCACCAGCTCCACAGGCAGGAGTAGCAAGAAGCGTAGCAATGGGGAGAGTGTGATATGTGAGATATTTTCACAAGTTAGAGATGATCCCATAACTCATACGTGGTGGAGCGGAGCCTGCAGAAAGGAATTTCTGTCCACCACTGACTGTGCTCACTTAATTTATTGCTTAGCATGTACCTCTCATCATCAACAACAAGAAAACTACTTTCTGAGTGAAGTTAATGCCTTTGCTTGCTTGATCCTGGGGCAGAGGCTGCCTCCTTCCACCTCACCCCTATGAGTGAAAAATATTTCTCTGGGTGATGTGTTTTCAGGTGGATTCTGAGTGTGCTGGGTTGTCAGCTCCTGCAACACCACAGACAAAGTTTTCAGTGATAAAAGCAATTTACAAGTTTGTGTGTGACGTGGCATCTGACTATCAGATGTTAGAGGAATGCAAGAGACATACCATGGCGAGGGACATAATTCAGTGTGTGTGTGTGTCTGTATATATAGAACCAACAATTTATATTCTAATCATCACAAAGCAATCATACTGTGAGTGCGTTTTTGTTATTAATATTTACTCTTTGATGCATAAACAATCCCATTTGAAATTCCTGGTACCAACTATGCTAATCTTTCACTGGAAAAAACTTATTTGCAGAGGAGGAAGAATGAAGGGTAGGTAAGCGAAATGTATTTCATCTGTTTGAAATAACTGCAAAACTATCAGCATTAACGGCAAAAATATTTAATGAGTATTGCACTAGCCAGCACCAAAAGTAGTGAGATACAGAATTGCATTTGTTCTGTCGCAGACATGACTGACATTTAATTATTGTCTATTTTTGTGCTGATAATCTCATTCTTATCATTCGTTGTTAAATCCTTTAGAACCCCAAGAAAAATGAGATCAAGTGACAAAAATAAGATAATGAAATCATATGAAATAGAATAAAATCGTATCTTGTAGGTAAGAGATGATTCAGGAGACTTGGTTATTTTATAGGGTTGTATAAGCTCTGTAAGTGATTGTGAATTAAATGTGTTGAGCTCACAGAAAAGCTTTGGAAGAGAATGGCTGCTTGCAAGCTAAGCTGACTTCTGGGTTGTCATTGTGCAGCACATGCCATGTGCAATGATATAAGATCATTGTAAACCACAAAAGATGGCGAATTTGAGTCTTGTTGGGGAAAAATATATATCTTTCCAGCTCACTTCCCTTTTGCCAGTTTGTTCCCTTTGTGCTGTTGTGAAGCTTTTGGAAGCCAGTTTGTCACTGCGACTGTAAAATCAGGATCTATTTTTATCATTCTTAGCTTTCAGCCAGAAAAAGGCTTCCCAGTCTTTTGCCAAAAACTATATTGACTACACAACCTGATCCAAGCTTCTGAGTCACTGTATATGTCTGTTTGCAATATGTAACAGGAAAGCACTTCTAGCTGAAGTTTTAAACGAGGTAGGAAATCTGTTGCAAAAATTAGATGAACAATGAGTTCTGCTAAAGGAAAGTCAAAGGCAGCGCTCACCATTTATTAGACTTTTCCAAGATAACCTGTTAAGTGCATTGAAAAATGACCTTGCAGGTTGTATAGTGGTGAAAACACTGAGGGTTTAATTTTGTTCCCTGCTAACCTCTGAATGATGTAGTGGAAATCTGGTCTACACACGCTAAGAAAAAGTGCTGACAAAGTATATAACTCGTAAATGTGCTAATTTACTGAACAGGAATAGTATTTCTTTGAGTGCACTAGATAGTGACCACTTCAGTGTTTGTATTTTTGCCAGCTTTCCCTTAAGTGGACTTTGTAGCTATTTAAAGACAAAAAGTTTGCTCAGTACAGAAACACCAAAATTTCTTTTTCCTCCCTTTACAGGGAGCTTGTGAAACAGCCCCAAATTGGGGAATGGGGCTTTTTCCAAATTCAGTTATCAACTTACTGTACAACTACAGGTATAGGTCTTGAATTGTCTTTCCATTAGTTTCTGCCTTGTAAAATAGTACAGCTCATGATGACAAAGTGTTATGGAGTTCCTGGGTGAACATCCCAACCTGAATTCTAAAAGCTCTTATAAGACCTTGTTATAAGACCTTGTTTGTTAAGTATTATTACAGGCAGCTCTGCAAATCCCAGGTAAGGACAGCAGTGTTCAAAGGGGGCTCTCAGGCTGTGTGCTGTCTTTGTCCTACAGTGGAAGACTTCTGTGTACAAAGCAAAATTGGCTTTGTAAAGTGTTTGTTTTAGAAAAGCATGCAAAGTGTCAAAAAAAAAATTATACATAGATAGATTTACTTTGGACTAGTATAATTCTGTTGCTAACATACTACCCTCAGGCAGAATTTAGATATGTAATTTGATAACCTGTTGACATTTACATGTCCATAGGTGCTAATGACCTACATCAGCTGCATGTTTTGACAGAGGCTTCCTCTTCTTTCCTAATTTCACACATAAAGACCAAAATCCCTTTAAAGGACTCCTAACTTTCTGAATTGGAAAACAGCACAGAAATAGCATTTAAACAGTGGTTTGGTCTTATGTATCTTTCGGTTGATTTTCCTTGCATTTGTTCTATAAGCCTCGCTGTTGGTGATAGAATTAAATCTGCCACCTTGCTGCCTGGCAAATCTAAATAAAGAGCTGCAGCTGGGCCTGTTTGTATCTTGGGCTACACTGGTATTCATGAATTATACTGGCATATCACTCATGGTAAGAGAGAGGGGAAAGCAAGCCTGTTAGCTTGTTTACGTTTACTAGTTGGAAATATTCCTGAATAATAGAGTTCAGGAGGTTTGGAATAATTCATGTATTTCCAGCTACGATGTTACTAACCTTCATTGTAGTCCTGGACTGAATTAATCATGTCCTTTTCAAAATGCAATGCAAACAGAGGCTGCAAAACTTTCTACCTGACTTAGGAACCTCTAAACATCTGAGTACAGGTTCCACAGTCTTGCAATCCACAAGATTTTGAAGGCACAGTCACCGCTTTGTGAAAAAAAGAGCTCTCCCTTTGTTTTACAGGGGCAAAAGTGTCATGCAGTCATATGCATAAAAATTCATGCTAATTTAGATTGTGACTCTGATCGAGAATCTATTCACCTCATGTGTTGCTCATGGGAATCTTTCCCTCGATGCCGGTGCACTTTGAAGGAGTAATTTGACCAGTGTCAAAGCAAGTATTATTGCAATATTTTGTTAATGCCCAGTCGTGAACTTAGGCCGTAAAATCAGGCAATATATAAATCTACACTCTATCCTTAGTTGTGGGATAATGGATGTACTTGACAGATGCAATCAAAACAATTTACCAAGGATTAAATTCTCACTTTGGAAAGCAAAGTCAATCTCACACCATCTGCAGACAGTAAAGTGTCATGAGGACAGATTTAGTGGCACGGTGGTTGTTCCCAGGGAGCTCCTGCTGCACTGAAATGGTAACATGAGAAAAAGGGCTAAGATAATTGCTGGAAGATTGAAAAATTATCATTTGTATCACTATCAGAGAGGTGGGAGAAGCAGATGTTCCAGAGTAGGCGAGGTGATGACTGGTCTGTGGGGAACATGGACAGTGAGGAGGGCACATTGCTCAGCAATATTCAGAACCCAGGAGACAAGGTTTGCTTTGACATCAGTGCGAAAAATGAGCCACAGCAAAAGGCTGGAGCTTCCTCTGGCGAGATCCTTTTACCTTGATGGCTCCCTACAAGTGATTTCTGTTTGCCATAACAGAGAAAGTGGGAAAGGAATAATATAAACAAGCAGTATAAATAGTTCCCAAAGTCTATGTAAAGGCTGCAGACAGAACTCTCTACCACACCTTTATGCATCCTCAGTCTCACTGGTGGTGAGGCAGAGGCTTGACAGGTAACATTCAGGCTGCAGTTCTGCTTCAGACATGCTGACGAATGCCCAGCACCAGGGCACAAAGCTGGCCCTAAGGTGGGTTTCAGCTGCTGGGTTTCTTGTCCTTTCACTCCTGGCCTGCTGCAGTTGGTAGCTCAGTGATGCTGCATTTCTCAGGTTTCCTGGCCAAATAATCCTGGTTTATTATTCTTGCTTTGATTATCTCAGTCGCTAAGCAATAACACGTGGCCTGACTTGCAAGGTAGGTAAGACATGGCTCAGGGAGGAGCCATGGCAAGTGGCAAATGTGAAGAGAAAAGGGGTATCTTACAAGATGTCATATGTCTGCCTTTTTTAACAGAGTTGCCATCCTTTCACTTCCCCTTTATTTTAGTAGCATACCTCATATTTGAAGTTACCATAAAGAAAGAGTCTCTAGAGTTTGGCTACATCCATGGTTATACACACAAATAAAGAAAAAATTCAATGCATGCTATTTCCTGCTTCCTTTTTCCATGGCTGTTAGGAGTTCAGCCTTGGTGGGGACAGCAACAGCATTGCAAGTGCAGGTGGAAATAGGTTGCTGTAGTAGAGCTGTTATATGTCTGCAGGATGTTTATTCCAAGAAGTAGTATATTTCTACATATGTTATTTATTAAGGAAGGGGTTTCCAAGCTGGAGGCTCTGAAGTATTAATGTCTTAGATTGTAACCCAAAGAACATCTAATCTGACCTAAGAAATATTGTGGGGAGTTTTCTGGAGCAGGCATAGCATGACCCCTGAAAACAGGTATGGTCAGATATGGCTGCAGGGAGGTCAGTGCTACCTGCACTGAAGTCATTACCTAAACTGAAATCAAAACCTCTTGGCCAGCCTGAGAAGGAACCCCCATAATGATATTTTAATGCATGCTTGGGAAAGTAGGAAAGGGGGGTAAATACACAAGGAAGTTCAAAGTCTGAACGACTTTCCTATCTATTCTTCTAAATAAGGGACAGATTTTTCTCATTCAGTCAGGGCTTATGAGAATATCACCCACACTAAAAGAGACAGGCATATTATTTTCACTCTCTATTCCACCAAATACGTGAAATGAAAAACAGGTGATTGCAGTGCATGTGTGTGCTTTTTTTTCTTTTTTTTTCCTTTTGGGGGGCAAGGAAACTTTTGATCTTCAGTCTGTACAGAAGCATCCCAACTTTAAAAAAGAGCACTGTCAGATTTATTGTTGCACTGAAAAGTACAGATATTATGCTTACCATTACTCAGTGACCTCTTTAGGTTTGCCATCATGGTCCAAGATTTATTGCCTTCTGTGTTTAAAATGCAAAAGGATATGTCCTGTTAATATTTCTGGGTTTGCTGTGAAGCAATGACTTCCTGTTTGCTAGTACCACAGGTAAGGAAGACACAAACCACAAGTGCCAACACTATGTAATTTTTTTGGTCCTGAGTCCCTAATTTCTCAGTCATCTGATGTGTTCTGTCAAAATGCAGCCTGAAAGTCTAGACCAAGAGATATCTATGATAGAAAGTGTACATCAGTATTTCAAGCCCTCTAAATTTATTCTAGCCATTTGACAGTTGCTTGGAGATACAATCTCAATTTTTTTGCAGTAGCCCCTTCAAGTGGATATTTATGGCAGATACAACTGTAATTATTTACCTGTAACAAAGTCCAGGTCTGCCTGCTCCAGGTGATACAGACAACAGAAGGACACAGAGAAAATATTAATCTTCTTTCTGTCTAGATTTTGACCTTTTGCACCCAGATTCTTAGCCAATTATGGAAATGGAGCTGTGTTTATTTTTTTTGTTTACAAGTTTTGTTTCCTTATTCCGCAAGGCTGTCAGTTATCAGTGTCAGTGCCTAAATGACAGGGTCTGAGTGTGCTTCCCTGCCTTACATTTACATTCCTACTTACTTGCCTTAAAAATGCTGGAGTCAATGGGACTATTCATGTGAGTTAAGGAGAATCCTGAGTGAGAAAGTTGAACATTTTGGGACACGGACTTTTTATTAGTGTAATTCCCATTTTACATAGAAATAGTTTATTTGAATAAAAAGAAGTGAGAGAAAAGAATGACAAAGGAAATAACTGAACCACAAATAATGGGATTCAGTATCTCATTTTGGTAGATACTAAAGCTATGCCTTCTTCTAAAAGGATAAATAATCCTGTTGATTCAGTCAGGACTATTTATGTCATCAGGCATGTGCTGAAGAAACTGAATGAATCAGAGACACAGACACTAACAGTATTTATATACATTTAAAATGCAACAGCAATAATACAGAATATTTTGTCCATTGCATCCTGTGGAGCAATGAGAGAGAATAATGGGAGCAACAAATTCTCGTTTTCTTCTATTCCTTCAGCAGAATCAGAGCGTGTTTGAACTGGCTGTGTTCCCATGGTGTTCCTGTTGCTGGGTGCACAGAAAAGCCTCTGCTGGGCTCAGTGCCACTGTGACGTGTCTCATGTGGCTTGGCAGAAGCAGCCCTGACACCTCTCTCAGAAATGCTCTTCCCATGGTTTTTAGGGCTGCTCGTTGAACACACCACACAAAATTTCTTGCATAAATGACTCCAGAATATGGAAACTATAGAATATGGTCCTTTCATTTGCGAAAACATTACTAAGAAGAGGGCTTAATTATGTGCATTATTTTTCTCTAATACATGTCAAGTGAAAATGTATTTCTCTTTGCTGGTGGTTTGGTTTGGTTTTTCATGTAAGATTGTTTCATCTTTGACTTCCATACCATTAATTTAAGTTTAAGTGCGTTTTTCCACATTATCTGTAATTTGATCAGCCCCTTTTACATAACTTCTGATAATCTGCATTCTCATATTTTGGTATAAAAGCTCAGAGATATTCAGAATCAGAGTAAATCATATGAGAACAAATATCACTGGAACAGGCATATTATCACTAGCAGCACTTAGGTCAGTAATCCAAGCACTGCTGAATACTTGAGTTACATTTGAAACGTGAAAATATTCATGTGAGCAATAAGTAATAATACTGGTCTAAATCACTGTTCAGCCTCATCTTGGTTCTTATCTGTGTAGCTACTCCATCTTGGCTTAGTTGTGGTTTTCAAATGTGTTTTTCAATTCCACTTCTACAGACCTTGCAACTAGTTATTTTGTGAAGCAAGAAAACAAACCCAGTTTTGAGTTATTCCAATAAAGGCAACACAGTCACCTGATGGATGAATTCAATCTTTATGCTAAGTCCTTTCAAAGCAACTACCACTGATTTATTTATAGCAAATTATTTTAAAGTTGTTGAAAATTTATTATACATTTGCCATCCACTAGATAATATGCAAGATTCCTTAGAGCTGATTCCTGTGCTTTTTGCTCACTGAAACTGTCATTTAAACCAAAAAGTAGCTCTTTAAAAGAGTTTTTCAATACCCATTATCCCCAAAGTTAAGAAATAGTTCCCAAAAATCATACGGGCAATTTTATTTTCCAGTGAAAGGTCCTGCTGCCTAAAGTTCCAATAACCTGCATGTCTGTAGAGGAGAAGGATTTTTGCAGCAGGCTGGATGTGGAATTTACAGGAATTACGGATAGCACCTTGTAATTAAGTCACCAAACTAAACTGATTTGCAGAAGTCATCCTAGTCTGCAAAGAGATTTTAGGAAACCTCCCTGCCTTTCCCACTACCCATTCTCAAGAGCAACCAGTCTGAATCCTTCCCAGTCTGCATCCTTCCTGCATCCTTCCCACATCTTAGGGAATAATATGGACTCTTTAAGTGCACCTCTAAGAATAAACATATTTATAATTATTACAGCTGCCTCAGACATCAAACATGACTTCTCCCCTAAGTGCAGAGGATGTGGATCCAATGCAGGCAGTGTTTCCACACTTTTATCCCTGCTATGTTACCAGCTGCACAGGGATATGGAATTTCTTTCCATTTCTGGTATGCAGCTTCAACTCCTGAAAGCTACGATGAGACGTTCATCTTTACTGAACTCGTTTCAGCAATGTGTCCACTGCTTTGAACAATTTGACACACAGAGATGCTTTTTACAAGTTGATTTTTGCTGCTTTCGTTTTGTTGACATGATTCACTTGTCAGACTATGTACTTGGGCTTTCAGCGCCTCTTCCCAAGTGGAGACTGCATATCTTCATCTTGGCAGTTTCTGGATTCCATCTCAAAATGTAACTACTGTACTTTGTTGCCTTCAGTGCTGGAATCTCTGGAGATGATTTTTTATTGCTGTTTGGGGGGAGGAGGAGGTTAGTGATTTGGCAACAGCCCTGCAGCTGTGACCCAAAACTTCCTATTTTGCTCTTTATTTTTATAATAGTGTGCATTATTATAGTATCCAGAAGTCCAGCTCCCAGCCCTAAGACATGATGACAGCAGATACAATTAAAAGCAGCACTTTGAAAATTGCACATACTAAAATTTGACAGGATCAAGTTTATTTGTAAACTTACATACAGCTTGTTGAAATTGACTGGAATAAAAAGATATTTTAAATTAAAATGAGCTGGTTCAGATCTGACTCTACAGGTTTTGGATGGTATTGGGAAACCAGAGGAAACTTGGTGATTCATTTGAGCTCAGATTTTCTAAATTAGTGCACAAGAAATATGTGCGCATAGCTCAAAGGCAAAGCAAAAGCAGAGTTTGACTGCATTTCTAAGATCCTGATTTTTATGAATATTCACAGAGCTATGGGCAGAAGTGCCTGCAAATGACCTGGTTTATTCTCCTGAGTATCACATTCAACTGAATTTCATCCAGTTACTCTTCCATTGAGACCAATCAGTTGAGCCTGATGAAAGCTTATTTTTGTTTCTTTGGCAAAGTATCATTTTGAGGATGGAATGTAGTTTTATTTTGTAGACATCAAGAATTGAAGAATCCCTCAGTTCTCATGGCTCTCACTGCCAAGAAGTTTTTTCTGTTTGGGGTTTTTTTATTAATAGTAGCATTGTCTGATATGCTTTTTAAATTCTCAGTCTTTCATTCTTCTTTTTATGGTAAATCCTGGGTTTACCAAAAGGTATTTTGGGTATTATGACCAAGTGGTTTGATTTTATTATGACCAACACCTAAAAGTGTACATCAGGTAGGTGATTCTCAGCATTTTCTCTAGGCCTTCGATAGATTTTTAAACTCCTCCTTCTGTAACTGGTTTTCTTTTTAACGCCTTTTGAAAAATATAGAGCTATAGGCTCCAAAGGCAAGGCATGAGACAGTATTTTGTAGGTCCTATAGCAATATCTTTCTATTAAAAAGGTTTTACAGCTGCATTTAAAAAGTCTAATCACTGCAAAGAAGCACAGCCCTCTCCTTACTCTTTTTAGCTTACTCACCCCAGGACTGCACCAGCCCGTTCTGACACGGGATTTTACTGGTAGTTGCTCATGTGTTATTATCCAAGAAACTTCTCAGAATCCCCACTTTCCAGGCTACTGGTCATTATTTCTAAAAACACAGGCTTCTCTTCTGGTCCTTGAATGTCCTTGCATTTGGATCTGTTGATTCCTCTAAGTGACCATCTTCTCCTTATAGTATTAACTATTCCACCAACCTTTGCATAATCTGTGCACTTTATCAGCAAATATTTTTGTTTTATTTATCTTCACAAGCTTGATGAAAAAGGCACATACTTATTGGTAGAAATTATTGCTGAGGAAAACCTATAAAATATCCTTGTTTAGTGGTGGCTAAGTATTGGTTTTTCTTAAGCTTTGAATATGCACCTTATTGTGTCAGAGCAAACTCATGCTCTACCACACTCAGCCTCCAGTAATTCCAGCTGATATTGCTGAGATGTCCATATCAGTAATTCAAGAGAACATAGAATAGGAGCTTACAACGTACCCTTGTTGCCTACAAAGTGTTTGTTCTGTGATTTTGGGCCAACTCAGTCATCCCCCATTTCAGTGGGTTCACTGCAATGATTATGCTCCATGCCAGAAGGTATTTCCTTGTGTGAGTCATACATTTCTCCTAAACTGAATGAGCACATTAAGCTCCGGTGTTCAGAGGAAGAGCAAATTTTAGAGCTGTAGAAGGAATTTTGGTTTTAAAACCCAAGACTTGGTGTCATAAACTTTCTTGAATATATCCTGGTGCATATCTCACAAATTCTGGGATATTAAAAGCCCAGAGGTTTGGTGTAGACCTACCTCTAATGTTAATCTTACCGCAAGGGTCAGTTACTTATATATCACAAGGGATTTATAGTATCTCCTGTCAGTGCAGTGTCTGCCCAACTTCTGTTTAAAATCCATGACAGCAAGTCTCTGGTAAACTTCATTAATTCTCATTAATTTAGAACTCTACTTACTGTAAGACTTTATTTGATTTTGATTACCATTACCTTGCTGGTTTGGAAAATTTACTTCTTTGTGGGTATTTACTGGCTCATTTCCTTCAAGTCTTGTCTGGGCAGTAAGGTGGAGGAAGAAACAGAAGTCTTGAATTGTGGCCTAGAGAAACCCAGTCTGCTGAAATAGCGAGGCTGCCTTCAAACACAAGATCAGACTGATGGAAAAGGATCTCAATGAAAAAGTTTTATCTCAAGTGCTGTAGCTATGGTGAGAAAAACTCACTACAGCTTGAATTAGAGGATGTGGGGTGTTGGTTTTTTCTCAAAAAAAGTTCCCAAGTATTTTATCAAAACAGCTGGTTTTTAGATGGCCATAGAATAGTAGCACATGAAGCACTTGTGCCAGATTAACACACAAAGTGTGGTGAGCCACAGACATAAAATATAAGTGGGTAGCAACAAGTAATGTTTACATAGAGACTTGCCTTCTGGAAAGGGGTACAACCCAGCCTGGGGAAAAAAATTTTTTAAAAAGGGGGGTTTTGAGTAGCTACAGATTATTCACAACAACAAAAAAACCAAAAATATTAAGGAAATGAGAAGCTTAGGCAAATGAGCTGAAAACGGAGAGAGAGTTCATTAACTATCATAAGAGAAGCCCTGTCTTCCCTGCACGATGTTTAACCACATATAATGCTATAAAGAGGGCTTTAGGAATTTTTCTATTTGAACTTTAAGATTATGAAACAGCTGTGCCTAGCTTGCTAACATTTTTCTGGTTTAACACTCACAGTTTTCTGAGATGTGACGTTTCTCTGGTAAAAATCAGCTGCTATCCACAGCTATGCTGTGATGTGCAGCCTCGTATTCAAAATCAGAATTAGGCCTGAAATTTTTTCCTCAGAAAATAATAAAATGGCTGAGTCAGGATTAAGACGGTTTTAGCTGGTTTTTGTTCCCAAGAAGACCATTCTTCTTTGCTATGTGAACAATGTAAAAGAGTCTGAGGTTGATTTTCTAGCTTTAGCTACTTAGACTAGTGAGAAAAAAAATCAGGCCAAAGCCCATACTTTCTTCTAGATCTCAAGGTTTAAATCTGATTCTAAAGAGTATTTAAAACCCTTGGATAAGAGCTCTTGGATTAAAAAACAACCCACTGGAACTTTCTTCCGGAAGATGTTTTCTTCAGGAAGACATTTTCTTCAGGAAGGCTTAGGTGCTCAACATCTTTTCTGAATTTTAGTCTTTCAAGTGCTGACTACTTTCCAGCCAGACACAAAGGCTTGCAGTTAAATTGGAGCATGGAAGTACTGGTGCTCCCACAAGCATATTTTATATCATATAGCCCTTCCAGTGAGGACAAAAAGAATTGTTCATGTGCTAATAATTAAACATGTTCTTGATTTATTTTTTGCTAGACCCAGATCTGATGGTTTTGTAGAACTGAGAGTTGAATTTGTCCCACTGTACTGAGATGTTTCTTTCAAACAGATTCTTTCATTTTCTCCTCTTTTTTTGCAACTGAATGAGGAATCACCCTTGAAGTTAAATAGTAGGAGTACTGTTTTTATAGTTTAGGTTTGCATTGAATGTTTAATGCAGGTAAATCAACAAGTGGTGGTCTGTGTTGAGAAACTGGGTTTCAGGTTTTTTTGCCATGGATAACTAGAGGGGAAGAAAGAAAGAAGTCAGCGTAACTGTCCTAGAATTATCAACAAACTGGCAGAAAAAAGTATTAACAGACCAGTAGAGTAATTGCTCTTCCATTAAGAAGTAGGAAATGGGCTCAAGTGTACTTCTTTGCTAAAAGGCCACTCTGTGAAGAATGGCATTGTAGGGTGCACCTTTGACTCCAGACCAAATTTATGTATTTTAGTGGTGAAAAGATTATTTTTCTATCCAGCATTGCTGCCAGCTAATCCTGCACGTGAAAGTTGAGCTGCACCCTGTCTGATTCACACTTCATCACCTGTAGCAGGGACTGGGCAGCTGGAGCAGGCTTTTGTTGGTGATGGAAGAGAGTCCCACTCCCTCTCCATTAGCTGGGTTATGCTATGCTAAGTAGAGTGGTAAAAACGTATTTTTATCAGGAAATTCAGTAGATATGGCCCAATTTAAATGAGTACTCATATTGAATGGATCTGTTGAGTCAGTGTTACTAACTACAGCGGCACGTTCATGCAAAGCCAAAGGGTAATGCCAGCTCTGGGTTTAACTCTGGGAACTTAAAGGGCTTAGGCAACAACTCCCTTCTAAGCTCTGAAAGATGGACAGGAAAAGTCAGTAAAAGCAGAAGGAACCATCCTGCATTCTCTTTCATAAAAAAGAGGTGTGTGGTAACATCCAGTCACCTCCTGAAACCAGGGAAGCCCAGAATTAATTTCCACTGGAAAGAGTCCTATTGAACTCACTCAGTCTGGATCAGATCCCGAGTGGAAGCAATTCATCTTCTGACTGCAGGTCAGCTTTACAGCTATGCAATGGTTCACTTGTGCTCTGCTGTTCGGAATTTCAGGTGTTTACCTTGTGCCGAGCCGGCAGCAAGGGGCTGGGTTTCATTCAGGCTCCAGCACATTTCTTTCATCACTTAGGCACAAGCCCCTTTCAGCTCTTGGGCACAAAACATACAGCAATAGAAGCCTGGTGGTCAGAAGGCAGAACGAGCTACTCAGTGCCTGGACTGGCGATCCCAAAACTGCCCATGAGGATTTGGGCTAAAGAAAATGAAGTTCATGAAAAAAGTTCTGACAAAAGGCCAAACTCTTCCAGTTCCAGCTGGTTGGCAGAGAAAGTGGATGTGATTAAGGGCTTCACGTGTAGGCATGGATAAGGATCACAAAACAGAGGACAGATGAATAACCACTCTTTAATATAAAGTTTAGACAGTTAAACTGATTGCAGTTTAGAGGTTTTTTCATAGCTTACTTTTTAAAGAGACCCCATAGAATAGTTACAGAGTCTAACTTTGTTTTGATTTGTTCTCAAATATGTATTTTGTGTTGCCTCTTTCTAAAAATTCCCAAACATCACAGAAAAAAACCCAAAACAACCAAAACCAAAAAAAAACCCCAAAAAGCCATCAAACCATTGAAAGAGAACTCTATTTTCTCTGTTTTGCAACATTTTACAATACCACATATGGACAGTAGCCAGGGGTGGAGAACTCCTGTACTAGAAGCATCACAAATTTCCGATGGTCTTACTGACTTTGCAAATCTCTGTGAGAATAGCATCAATTTTTAACAACTTCTGCAACTTTGTTCATGTGAATAGACCCATATACTGCTAGAATGACACCATTTACATGTTGTGTGAAGTTACAGAATAAGATCTTCAATTTAAAAAGAGGTAAAACTAATGAGAAAAAAAAGGAAGCTGGAAGAAGGCTGTGCTTTTCTTGCTTACTGTTAAGAGTTGGGAAATATCCTTTGTGTTGTGGCTCAAGAGAATTTTTCCACTGAAGGAACAGGGCCCCAGCTTGGTGGAGCAACTTCAGCAATGCATTCAATGTATGTCTCATTTGCTATTTGCTTAAGTATTTTCCTGGACCAGTGTCTGGATGAAGCAGTTTTTCCATAGTTTGGACACTACATCACATTTTAGGTAAACAAAGTAAAAGATATCCTCATTGAAAAGTCAGCTTGATTCACAACACAGTTGTAGTTGGTAGTACCTAATAGGTTCTTAAAAGACCAGGTTAAGGAATTTTTCTTTTCAAAATGTTGAGTAAGACATTTATCTCAGCTGTGTCCCTTATAATCAAAGCCCTTGATTAGAGGTTCTCATCATGAAAGACCAGTAGCTGCTGCAATTAAATATATAATACTTCTGCTCCTGTTACAATTTAGGCTTTTTTTTTCTTTAGGAAACATCCTTATCTGATATAGAGTTTGAAGGACAGCAACTTATCTTTCTTCTTCCCTTCCCCTTTTTCCTGACAAAACATTTCCTCAGTCTCAGTGTCCATTCACTGAAGGAATTTTGATAATATTTTATAACAGTCACTGGCCAATTATTTGGAAAAAAAACCTGAAAACAAAAAACAAACCAGCCAAAGCATGTTGATGCTTGTTTTACAATTAAAGGCACACAAAAAAGATAATGATCAAGAGGAAATGTCAAAGAATCACTGGCTTTGAACTACTATGTAAAAAATATGAGTGAAGATGATCTGGGGAGTAAAGTGAGCCCTTCTGGCATGGCTCAGTGGGCAGGTGACATTGTATGAATCAGCACTGTCTGCACAAGGGCATCTCGATACACATGGGATCAGCTCCTAGAGAAAACACTGAATTTAGGCCCTACCAACTCCAGATCTGGTAAATGTTATGCACTTAGAAATACTCCCAAGAGCAGTTACCTGAGTTATAATGGATGTAGAGCCCATGAGCTGGTTGGGTGGAAACTGGACCCTGCACTGATCCCTGCAGCAGCTTCCTGACAACTGCTTGGGAATCTGGCAGCAAAGCCCAAAGCCAAGCTACAGCCATAGTGGATGTCCAGTTTAAGTTCATTCCTACTTGAAATGGTGAGCAGATATTTACTTATCTTCACTTTTTTGTGAAGAAAAGTAAAAAAAAAAAAGTGTTTCTCACACTCTTTGTGTGAGAAACAAAGGAGGACACCTAATTCTAGACTGTTCAAGGGCCTTAAATATATCTAATCCAACAGAATTTTTCTTTTATTTGATGGAGAGAAAGGGGAGAGTGGAAGGAGAGATATTTTCCTTATTCTGATGTTGTTGTTTTGGTTGCAGGGCAGAAAATGAAAGTTCTGACATTGTGGCAGTAAAAGCTGACCGTTATCCTGGCACCAGAGAGCACATCTTCACTGATGTCTGAGCTACCCATGTAAAGGACGAAGTGGGGGAAATAATTCATTTAATTATCTTACTCATAAAAAAAGCAACAATCAATGTAAAGTGGTTGGAAAGACATGGGATGTATTTTTACTCCCTTGCAATACTCACATCCGTCTATTAGAGTCTAACATTCTCAAATTTACAGATAACCCCACTTAGTGCCCACACGCAATTCCAGATGGAAAACAAAATCTGTAGAGGTAACATGTCCTTTAAAAGCGAGAAAAAGAAGTATCATTTGGACTTAGAAGTGTACAAAGAAAAAAAAAGGAGAAAAAGATTTAAAGAGAAGGGATACTAGAANTGGAGATGAGATGAAAAAAAAGAGGAGAGGAGAGGAGAGGAGAGGAGAGGAGAGGAGAGGAGAGGATGAGACTAACATTTTTATCATCCTATCAGGCTTTGCAGTCACAAATGATTTGATTTCCCATAAGACCAGGACTGTGCCAACATTTAGAACACGACTCATGAATTCTCAGTTATTGCAACCACAGGCAGCTTTGCAAAATACAGATAATTTTTTAATAGGAATATATGGATATGGGTGCATATGTGAATATACATGTGTGTCTTTCTAATATATATATGTGTATAGATATTTAAACTCAATCCTCACTGTAAAATTTTTGACAGAATTAGTGATACAGATTTAGAGAAGTATCTAGGTGCAGCAAAGTTTGCCATCAGGGAAACTCAGAGGTTTCAGAACCAATCTGTAGAGTTTGGCTCTTAGGTGTCAGAGAATCTGTTTCTGCCTCTGCCCCACAGTGATCTGGGCTGGGTGAGGTACGTGGAGCTGTTGGTGCCTCAGTTTATACAACTGACAAGAATTGAAAGCACATTGTCAGCAAACCTCCTCAGTGTGTATTTTGCTTTCCCATTTCTCTCAATGTGTGATCACCTCACAGTGCTGGGAAGCTGTAAGGGGTGAGGCACTCAGATGCAATGCTGATAGCCAATTTGATAAAACTGCAAAGAAAAGCTGAATGACGTAGCTGGACTGATGGAAGAGGTAGCCCCGTGGATTCCCTGAATTCGTCAGACACATTTGCAGTGGCTCCATGGAGCCAGAACAACACTGCAGTGCAAGGTTAGCCCTTTAATTATGTTGATTACCCTAAGCCAGATTTTTACTTGCAGACAGATCCCTGCAGCCACATAAAGACGTTTGTCTACAGTGAGACTGCACAGTGATCTGCCTGGATCTGTGTTCACAGCTGGATCTGGATCAGTGTTCACAGCAGGATCTGGCCTAAGTTTCTGTGCATACATTCAATGCCAGGTCACCAGCCTGACCACACATGGGCAATGGAATATGTGTGCCTGCTCCATTCACTGCTTTACTACAGCTCTAGGCACTCGTGGACAGAGAAGAACAGTGCCTGTGCCTGTGCCAGGTAGGAGGATCTGCCCTTGCTGTTCCCATGGGGCCCAGGAAAGCAGGTTCAGAACTTGCATCAAACTTCAGGCATGGTATTCATTTCCATCACTCTAATTTAAAATATCAGGTGATAATTTCCACACAGAACAATAAAGGACTATGTCTGTATCTATGAAACTGTGGTCAGTGTCCGAAACCCAGGTATCTCTAAGGGAGAGAGACAGCAGATACAAAAGAAAATCTGTTTTGATTATCACACCTGATAAGCCTCATTGGTTCATCATGTCCAGCATCTGCACTGCTGAAACCTAATGATCATGAGTGAAACCTTTCTCCCTGACCCATAATAAATTGTACTTGAAAGGTGATGAATTACTTTCTGCTTTTGCATCTTGGACAAAAGGATTGTATCACCCTTTTCTGCAGAAGTCCTACAAAGGAATTAGTCCATTTTACATTAAAAAAAAAAAAAGAAAAGAAAGAAAGAAAAAAAGAAAACAAAAAACTACATGGGCTGTTTCATGCTCTTGTGGGAAAAATCAGTCTAAAAAGAAACAATAAATTTCTGCCAGTTAAAGCGAGGGGGATTTTTTTAACAGCCTTTGCTGTTTCATCAGTTGCCCTTTACATATATTGCAAAATATGACCTCCAGTTTCCACATTGTTGTGCCAGTGACTTTTCAATGGCCAGCCTAGATCCCTCTTTCTTACACCAGTAACTTGCTACTCACAGGAGTAGTTTTACTGAAGCCATGAGTGCCTGCCCATCACAGAGGTTTGAGACTCATGATCAGCCCCAGGACGGCAAGTAGTCTGTCCGAGAACAAATGAGGGAATTTAGCAAAATGTATAAGTCCTTCCCATGCTACCTACTGAAACAAGCAGATCTATAGTCAATTTATTGAGCATAAATTACTGCCAACCTTCGCTAGAATAATTTATACTCCTGAGCCACTTCAGACAGGAAGGCAATAGGGAACTGTCAGGATACATGAAGTTTTATATAGAGATGAACGAATAGCTCATTATTCAAAGTCAAATGATATTCATATTTAGGGGTCAGAGAATTTGGGAAATGTTTAGACCCTCACCTGAGATTGCAGTATGAATCCTCTTTCCCCATAAGGTCTTCTCAAAATAAGTGCTGGCTTTTCCAATCCTATTGCTTAACCAGAATAGTTAACCCAGGCAACAGTTGGGTGGGGAGAATTAATAAGAGTAAAGGAGCAGGAAAATGAACAGAGGGACTCAGTGGGCATAGGATTAAGGAAATGAGTGAAAATACAGGAAAAGAGGAATGAAAAGATATGGAGATGAGATGAAAAAAAGTGGTGAGAAAAAAAAGGAATAAACAGACACTCAGAAAGAAAATATCACTGCTATTTTTCAGAATGACATTGTTCATTTTTTGATTGTGTTTGATTATGTGAAAATCTTTGAGCAATGCAGTACAAAAGGCAGACTATTTTCCTCTGTGCTGCTGTGTGTATCACAGCATAGGATGCTCAGGCTTTATGAAGTAGAATGACATCTTTGCCATCTCTTTTTCAGTTTTTTTTAAGGTCATAAAGGTTATCATCTCAACCAGAAACAAATCAGGTTCCTTTTTAACTAAATAAATCCAGCTTTACTTTAAATTACTTAAATCACAGATCTCCTCTGGAGTGGAGAACTTTCAGTAGAAAAGGAACCTGTTCCTGAGTTTTAGGCTCTGGCTTGCCAAACTGACACAGGTTTTGTTGAGCATTGGTTGCCCTTTAAGACTGAATTTCAATAGAAAAAGCCAGGCTGGTTTTTCAGCCCTTTCCCACCCCATCACAGTGGCATTTGAGGCACTGTGCAAACTCCTAACCAGCACAATGCTCAGTTCACCCAAAACCAGGGGGAAGCAAGAGGGAAGGAGCTTTGCAAGTGACGGGAAAAATGTCAAAAAGCAAGACTTGATTTTCTCTACAGTATCTCCATTAATTCTTAGGAAATGCTCGTGTTCAGTGAACTTGAGTGGCACAGTCACAGAGAAAGTTCAGGGTATGTTTCACTCCAAATTTCCCCGGTGCTGCTAATTCCCCAATCAGCCATTACGTTAGTTTACTAAGTCATCTGTACTCACCTACAGTTCCTTCACTTCATTACTCCCCGGCCAAAATCTCTTCCGAAGGCTCCTCTGACAGATTTATATTCTGAGCATCAGACAGGAATGTGGTTCTCTGTTTTCCCTTTACCTATACTACATAAACATGTCCTTGCAGGGCTTGCCTGAATCCTGACACGGAGGATCCCAGGCTGAGCAACACAGACACCTACAGAAACACTCCTGAGCTCTCTGTGACTCTTGCAGACTCAGGGGTTCGGATCAAGTCTCACCTCCATTTTAGGACCCATTTCTTGACTGCAACGGCTGTGGTCAAGGGAAGCCATGAAAGACAGGGAAACATTTCATAGAGATGCTATGCTCATTAAGACTTTGAAACTTTACTACAATGCAGCATCAGTTTAACTGGGTGGAGTCTCTACAGCTATTTGGGTAATTTAATTTTGTCCTGCAAATCAATGGGAATTTTATGGGTACATGTTTTAGAAACTACTTTCTTATATCACACAGGAGTGACTGTACAAAACCCAACCCTCCAGCTGTCTTCTGGCAATAGTGGCTTTTCAAAGCCTGCCTCTTACCCCTTTTTCCCCAAGAAGGTAAGGCATACAAAAGTATTGCTAAGGATAAGAGTTCTTCCTTTCACAGAACAGTCCTCCTGTCTCTTGAGAACTTCAGCCATGAGAATTTATATTAAATGAAACTAATTAGCTAAAGGTTGCATCAAAACTCTTACAAAGACCCACTGAGAGCAGATTCCTTTCCTGCTAGTTATCTCCCCCGCAGATCCCCAAACAACAGAAGGCATTGTAGAGACAATTGTACAGATGCAGGTATGAGACCAGCTCGAGCAATGAGGGCTGTTTCAGTGGCACAAGTATTAGAAGAAAAAGGAAGGAAAAAAGGGCATCCTCCTCAGCCATTTTCTGAAAAAACCTCCAACATGTCATTGCAAAACTCTATGAATATTGTGTTGAGGCTCCATATTCTTTTGAAGGGCTGGAAACGGTACAACCATCACATTGAGCTTTGTCCAGCCACACTGCTCTCGTGTTTAATACATTATTTACCTGGAAGCATTATCGTGATCCAAAAGTGCCTGTAAGAGATGTAAAATTCAGGCAGAGAAAAGTGGCCTCACAAGGCGATTTTGCTCTTCCAGCTACTCCCAGAAGAGAGACACAAGCACCAGTTTACACACATCTTACCCTTGGTCTGCACAGGGGAACAGGGGTTGCCCACATGGGTGTAGTGCCAGGAAGGGAGCCAAGCACAGCACCAGACTCTGGTTTGGAGAGCAGAGGCTGCTAAGGGCTGCACAGAAAGTACAACTCCAGTTTCACTGCGTGTATAAGCAGGCACAAGGCTATTGATAGTGTCAGCTTCTGCCTGCAGAATTTGGCTTGTCTCAAACCAGCTAACCAGGCTGTGGGTCAGAGCACAAGGAATGATGGTGTGTTACCCTGGCCATTCTCTATGATGGATGCAAATCACAGTGGTAGGCTCCTCAAGTATTTAGTCAGGAAAATAAACCTGCAGTACACACATATCGACCTGAAGAATTCTTGCCTCAGCTATTCCAATATAATATATTTCTTACTTCATTTACATTCTCTCGAGTAGTGAAGCACCTTAGAAATACGTTCTTCATGCACAGATTGATGCCAAGAGTAATAACGTGAAGATCATAGCATACTCTAGAGGAAAGATTTTGTTTTCTAAGACCGAAGATGGAGCATTTTTGGTTGCAATTCCTTAAAGAAAATTAGAGGGTAAAAGAGACAAGGAAATGGGAGGATTTCTGTGTATTAAGCATTATAACTGGGTTTGTTAGCTTACTATTTTGAAGAAATATAGGTAAGCAAGGCAAGATAAATCACAGCAATTTGAAATGTCATTTGGCTCTCCTATAGCATTTGAATTTCTTCCATATAACAATAGATCTTCCCTCCTTGTGCCAGCTAAATTGAATTCCTCTTCTTGGGCTGTTTCTTTGAAGGGCTTTGGATGAAATGTCTCATGCAGTTCAGTTTGGAAGCTTCCCAAATCAAAACCCCAAACCCAACATTTGTTTCAGTTGTGGGGAATGGGAATTCAGATTGTTTTTTACCTGTTCATGAGACATCTGCTTTCACTATTTGGCATAGCGTGGGGCTGAGGTTAGTGGGGGAAGGCAGGCTGATTAGCCTCAGAGGATTTATTACATTTGATACATTGAACGTCTGATGTTGCCTCCCTTGCTCTCATTCGTTCACAGCCTGTACATTGAGATATGCTGCAAAATTTCTTTAAACAATTTAGATTTAATTCTCATCTCTTACTTAGCATTGAAATATTGAGAATAAGTTACTGGTATCTGTTGTTTTTGGAAGTTTTGCCCGGACTAAACTTCTGGACTCAGCAATGGAAGTCACAGAATGGGAAGTTGATTTACAAACTGCCTTTAAATCCAGCGACACAGGCTAAAGTGCACTGAATATTCACAAGCTCTATATTAGCAGCCTCTACTATTTTGTGCTCCCCATGGCCCCAGTTCAGCTGAGGAACACCCAAAGTGATCCCAGATTTTAAAGTCCGGATGATCCTGAACAGAGCAAATTTCAAATTAAACCAGAATGCTTTCATATGCCTCCTATACACAGTTAACACTTGACTACATATGCTAAAATTCATGGAGGTTTTTTTGATATGCGAAGTTTTATACAAATTTGAGTGAGAATTAAACCATTGGTAGACCATGATATTTTGTTGGAAATATTTCTAAGTAAAGCATATTTGAGGATAATGCCATATCTCTTTGTAGGGGCAAAAAACCTTAAAATGTGCTGTGAAAAACAGCCAGAGCTTGTCAGATGTGGAGTTTGGCTGTAAGAAAGGCTGGTCAGAAACCATCTGATGACACACAGTTACAGCAATAATGGTGACATGTAATTGAAATTGTGAAGTTCACAGTGTCTGTTAGGTCCAAAGAAATATTGTCCAAACTCAGGCAGAATTTTTCTCAGAGTCCATGCCCTGGTCACCAGCAGATTTTTTTTTTAACTTTTACTTTTTCTTTTTTTTTTTTAACAGCTCCAGGACCCAAGAAATGCTAAGAACTTCACCTGGAGTCAGTTTTTCTTCCAGCTCTGCTGCCAAACAGGATTCAGACCTGGTCACAGGTAGGATCCAGGCTGGAACCTCATGCTGCTTAGTCCAGGTGACTTTAGTGTCACTTTTTGCTGAACATCTGAAGGATGTAGGGAGATTGGGCTCTTTAAAAATATGAGGATTTGAGCTTCTGAAATGAAATTTTAGCAGCCTCTTTCCAAGCAGGGGATTTTTGCTTTGGTCTAACTCAGGATGAACACAGAGTGTGGAAGAAAATGGTGAAAGCTTTCAGGTCCAGTTGTGCTTAATATTCTCCCTGCAAAGGTTTTCCTGTAAACAAGCACACATGTGCACCCCCAGACACATACACACACCAAAATGTTCTTCCCGAGCTCTGTTTTAACATCAGCATGTTATTTGCTCTATTACCCTTCTGGGTGGCCAATAAAATATCAAACAGCAATTCAAGAAGGCAATAGATAACTGCTACAGTGATCTTTCTGAAAGCAGAGGCCAGGGAAAGCAGGCAGATTTATACACTTCAATTTGAGGCAAAAGTGAAATAATAACAAACAATAACTGCTTGGGGTTTTTCTCCAAGCAACAACTGCACAGAATTTACTTAAGGTATGCAATAGCCATCTTGATTTTAAGATGAGGGCTTGGGTTCTCACCTGTTGAATATCAGCCCAGATCCATCACTCAGAGCACAGATTGCTAAATCATGAATATTATGCCTCAAGCAGAAGGCACTTGGCCAGCTCCTTCCCTGTGTTAATGATTTTTGTACATTGTGCAGATTTACATCAGCCAAAGATCTGGCTGAATGCCTCTTATTTTTGCTGAGATTGTAAATATAGCCCTGGTCTCTACATTCTTCAGACATTTTCACAACTATAATCTTCAAAACCTTGCCCAGCCTTGATCTCTTTTTCCAAGTTTTTGGTCCCATTCCCTCCCTTTATAGAACAGATAACGTATTTATAATTGTCAATCCCTCTGTGGTTAAGCTGACATATTGGTGGTATATGCAAAAGATGGGCAGACTACTAGAATGCCTCACCAATACATTTTGATTTCTGTGAAAAGATGAAAGAATAATTAAGAGATTCCATTACCTGAAAGTAAGAGTGCTTTACTAAGGTATGCATCTTATCATGCTTATAGAGAGGCATTATTGGGTTCAATAGCATCGAAATGGAGAAAAAAGATGGAGAGGCAGATGAAGACATGCCCTAGGTAGTAAAAGAAATGCTGCCATGCCGTAAATGAAGAGGAAAAGCACAGTATGATATAGAAGAGGAGGAAACCGGGGCTTATAAAACTGCTGGTAATCTTATACTGACAGAGCAGGGGGAGAAAAATGGGGCTTGAATAAGCAGGGAAGGTTTTAGTTAATGGGAATAATATCTGTCTCTGGCTTCAGACTTTCAAGATTCAAAATCTGGATTTAAAGATGAATTTTTGTATTTAATCCAGTCCTTTAAAACAAAACTAAACAAAACAAAAAATTCATTTCATGTAGTCTAGTCCTTGTGAAGGAAAAGACAGCCATAAAAGATGTAAGTTAAAATCCCATGGAGGATAGTTTTCATGTAGATTTGCAAGTCAAGATGAATCCTAGGGTCTTACATTGTCTTTATTTGGACTTGCTGACAGTTGTTCCTAGGGAAACGGCTTGTCTTTATTATGGCATTTTATACTAATGCTAGCAAGAAACACACCTTTTCTGCTCTAAATGGAGAATTCAATTCTCATTAAAGCCAGAGGAATTAGATCTCTCTGAAAAAAAAACCCAAACAGTTTTTCCAACAGATTTTGTAGAATCAAAAACTGTTTCACTTTGAACAAATCTTTCCAAATTTACTAAGTTTTTTAAAGCAGCTTTACTTTTTAAGTGTATTAAAGGAAATTTCAAAACAAACAATCATTTAGATTTCAAGCATTCTGGTTTTAAAATTATGAAATAAAACATTACAGCATTTTCAACATCATGGTTTCGTTCCAGACAATTTGGCAAAGCTACAATGAATTTAGAAAGCACTCAGTATTGCTAAAACTGCATTTTTTTCAAAGAAAACAAAAACCAGCCAGAGCTAATGTGAACCCTTTGTTATGAATTAAATGAATCTGTGTTATGTTTTGAGCAAGCTCACTTTTACCATAATAATCTGGGTAGAGATTTAGTTTAATTTCAAACCACCTAACACAACATAACTTTGTAAGCAAAACTTGTGTGCATGTTCATTAACATTTTCAACTCTAGGGCTTTAAGTCAGTGTGAACTAAAACTTTCTTTCTCTCAACTCCAAGAAGAAAGAGTATAATAAATCATAAATCCATTGCGGAACAATATGGCAATACTCTTTCATGTATTTAACTGAGACAGAGTTTGCCTTTCCATGTCTTTAGGAGCTAATGGTTGATTTAATGCAATGTTGAAATCATCAGACCTTCACTCAGATTTTGTTTTAGCAATGTGCCTTTGATAAATAAACTTCCAGACTGAGCATCCCAATCTAACAGGGGCTGCGCTAAACAGTGGCAAAAATGTTTGGTTCTGGGAAATGCAACTATGTAATAACAATGGACAAAATTCTGGTTTTCATCAAAGAGTAAAAAATGTAAGTCTCTGGTTTATCTTTAAACATACATAGGATCTTTCAGTGGCACTTTTTTGGTTGCATATCATCTCCCTTCAGAAATGTCTTAAAATGCTTTATAAATATTGTGTCATTTTTTTTAATCATTCTTCAAGTAAGGTTCCAATTTTTTTTCTGTGAGCATATAGAATCTTCTTTTGTGTTTTTTTTGCCTCTGTCTTCAGAGCTGAGTGCTGTCTTATTTTTTCCTATTCATTAGTAATTTGTTTTCTTCACCTGAAACCAGGCATTGTCTTGTGTCAGCTGTTGTGCAGTCATTAAAGGTAAGAGAAGTTCCCGTCCCAGAAAGATTAAAAATCAAAGTAATATTCTCTAACCAGCAGTCTCAGAATTATGAAAACATTCCCAGAAAAACAGATTTTCTTCTTTTATTCAAAAAATCATATAACTAGCCTAACTAAAACTAAAAACCCTAATTTGCCCTTTCACCTGATCCCAGTACAGAGGCTGTTGTCCTCACCCCTTTCTTCATGCCTGGGGGAGCACATAGGGAAGAGCGAGGAATAATTCCTCCTCGCTTAAGGAGCAGCTTCATGAGACACATAGAAAGGCATGTGCTGCAAAGCTCAACGAAAGCTTAATCAAGCCAGCTTGTCAAATTTTCTGCTGTTAGCCCATGCTGTCATTTTTCCACACATGCAACTCCAACTGCAGTCAGTGGAGGGGTTCATATTAACTAAAAAACAACAAAAAAGAGCCTTGAGGGATCGTACAACACAGCTCACAGAAAAATTACATCTGCTCTGTGTGTTAGCTGCAACTTTCTCCTCCCTGAGAAGAAAAACTCAAATGCCATGTTTTGCTTTCTGCTGAACCTCGCTGTCTTTTCTAACTGCTCAGGGGGAGTAGTAGCTTCCTTTTGCCCCATTTCTGTGCCACAAGTACAATATATTTAGTGCATCTTAGTAGTACACTTAAAATGGCTTAAAATCACACTTAAAATCTCCCATTCTAGAAAGATTAGGTGAAAAAGTCGTTTAGAGGGTCTGATTGCAAAAATAGAGAAATAATTCATTTGGATGATGGTTTTGCAGAGTAGAAATGACATTGTTGATTAGACTGTGATTATAACACTCAGTGCCCCAACCCTGCAACCAAATTTCTGGGGACAAACACTTTCACTTTAGCAGAAGGGGCAATGAGAAGTCCTCTGAAGTGCGAGGACGGGATCAGATGTCCTTGGAGGTTGGCATAGATCCTCTGGATATTGGGGGAGTAGCTGGGTACACGTACCTAGATTTTTGCGAACTCTCCAGGCTTCCATCTTACAGAAGCAGAGCATGGGAGAATTTCCTCCCACCAACATGCTTTGAGGTCGTTTACTGCAAATTCACATTTTCTTCCCAGAGCAGTCAAAATTAGTTTGGCCACTGGCTTTTCACAGCAAGTAGGGTTAAACTCAAATCTGCCTTGGACTGCAGGAAGGGGGGGTACAAAACCCCACCGTTGTGGTGCCTGTTAGTAACAGATATTCCCCTGTATTCCTCTCCACCGCTGAGTGACAGCAGCTGGAATTTATGAAGCATGCTTGTGCTTTGCACGTTCCCTGTTTTTACATTCAGGAGAGAGAGAAAATGCCTCTGCTTTGTTCAGTTTGTCAGGCTGCTTCCTCCTTTGTGCCCAAATATGTGCTGTGCCTTACAAAAGGTCCCTTCTTAGATTACATCCCAAAAGGTGAACGGGATATGTGCAAAAGTCATTTCGCCTTCAAACAGTATGCCACACCTGTATGGGATATGTGACCTTCTGATGGAGAAAAATGACCAAAACTGCCTGTGCAATTCCCACCTGAGTTGCTGCACTCAGGAATTTAAGATGGCTACTTACTGCACTTGCATGGGCCGAGCCCTTTCGCACACCAGAGGTGACAGCAGGTTCCATTTTGATGGCCATTGCAGTGGGCAGCATAGCTGAAACTGGACACAAAGCAAGTCAGAAATATAAATTTTGTATTTTCACTACATATCTGTCTGCACCCATAGGAAAAGTGCCTGAAACTCTTTTTCCCCCTCTGGATGCCATTCCTCATTGCTAAGCACATGCGCACACACACACGCATGCGCACACACTCACACATTCCTACCACTGCAAATGACTCAAAGCCATCAGGCTTTCGTGATGGGAAGGGGAGGAGAGAAGGGAATCCATAGCTCAGCAGTATTATTTCCCCCACTTCCTTGCAAAACCTCTCTCACTGGAGTTTCATAGGCTCTCTTCTCCAAATTATTTATGGGAGAGGGGCAACCCACTCGACGCTGTATGTGCCATTATCCCCAGCTATTATCCAACAAGTAGTTAATGTTGTTTGAAGCAAGCATGATTCCTTCTGAGCTCCTCTGTGGCTGCTACTGCATGCCTAGGGCCTGGCTGTACTCCCTTAAAGTCGATGCTAAAACTTCCCAGCCTCACAAGGTGGTTGTGAGGATAAGTTCATTAACGTTTGCAAGGCCCCCAGATATCATAGTGCTGGGAGTAATATAAGTATCTAGATAGCTAGTTCTCATAGACAGCATCTCTGAGGGTCAGATTCTGCACTAGAAATTCCCTTATGCCCATCAATTAACATTTGCTCTTGAATATGTATGTATCATGATGTTTTCCTATTATACATATTTAATTATGACTTATTCTCCAACAGCTATATAGGATATGGAAAGAAACATCACAGAAGCTAGAGTTTTGCAGACTACCTCAAGAAAAATAGGTTCTGAAAACCTGGAAGAGGCTGGGGGTTTTATTTTTGTCTGAATAGCTCCATCTGAGCTGCCAGTTCTCCATAGCAAAGTGTTACTTGTCCCCACTGTGACATGCCCATGACTGTAAATGTTTAAATATCCCTTGTCCCCTAATGGTTTCCATTATAATTTATTTCTGTTGCAAGCAGAAAGATGTCTGGGTCATCCTTTCAGCCAGGATGGAACACGAAAACAGGATAAAGCAAAAGAACAGTAGGATTCAACAGAAGTTTGCTGACGGGCATATGTTGGGCAATCTTTTGACTGAACTGGAAAGTCTAGAGTCTATTTGAATTCTTAAAACCTTTTCTCACCTTTTTTCAATGCAGTGGGTCAAATTCACTGCTGATAAAATTCCACTGGCTGTGTTGTCAGTACCAAAACCATAAATCAGTGTTACAGTCAAATCAGAATCAGTTAGAATGCTTAAGCATTTCCTTAGTTTGAAACATAGAAGTGGAAGTCAACAGAAACAATTGTATGCACAAAATTAAATACACACTTAAATGTATTTCATTGGATTGATGTTTTAATCTGGTTTTATGACTTTAGTAGCTAAACAGAATCATTTTGCTAAATTAAAATTAAATAGAATTGTTGAGAGTGCAAATTATTGCCAGATACAGTATCTGTAACTGGCATGAGGAACACACATACAATGCAGTTAGCTGTAAAGGCTCAACTTCTTAATTAATTTTCCTGAGGCTTAGCCTTTCATTTAAAATACAGCTGTTCCAGTTACAGGGAAAAAAAAAAAATAAAAACCACCCTTGGAGACATGGCCCAAATGGAACCAGCTCAACAACGTTGGTTTGAATTTGCAGAGAGCCTGAAACCACATCCATGACACATGAATTTCTCTACCAAGTGTATCCTGAAGCCAACGAGAATCACGCTGTTTTGAACAGAGACATTGCTAACTAATTTGTCATTTATTACAGCGTCAAGAAATGCAATCGTGTTTGAAGATCTCAGCGTTTTCAAAGACTGGATGGCACATTTGCTGGAGGGCAGTGCAGGAAGAGTAGAACGCAAGGCAGAAGGTGAAGCCGGAGACATTAAGTTAAACATGTTGAACAGCTCATCATTTCTTTCTAGCCTGCCATAACTCCCTGCTTTATGTCTTCTACTTGGGCTCCAAGTTCTTTCTGAGAAGGACTTGTTGTACAACACATGGCAAAATACCCCTCACTGTGCCTAGAAGGCCCAAATCTAATACCATCAACACATAAAAGTAAGACTCTGTTTTCCCAAGGGAATGGGCTTTGCTCTCAAAAGCTTAGAAACCGCCCCATTTCAGCAAACACATAAATCTCTATTGTAAAAACATTATGCCCATTTATATTTTTTAAATGAATTCATTCCATTTGATCACTTTCCTTTCAAATAGTTTGGCTGTTAATTGGATGCAGGCAGGACACACAGTCAGAGCACTCCAACTTCCCTGTTGGCTCCACATTTCCATGCAGATATTTTGAGAGACAGGCATTGTCTGTTAAATGAGAGTTGTGAAACACAACTACACTGGGCAGTTTTAAGACTTTTCAGTTGCCTTAGGTAACTAGATAATTTTCTCTCATTTTTTTTGCAATATTCCCTAGGTGTTTGCTGCATTGTATGCCAGAGAAGAAAGCCCTGGAGGGAATATTAAGGTCAGGATGAGATGGAACTAACAATATACAGAATATTTCTGCTGCACATAGCCATCAGTACAGAGTTTGCCCTCAACTTCCCTGGTGTGCCTTAGTTACCATTGCTTCAGTATTCCCTGGGTATCTCTTGTGTTATGAAAGTCCCCTCTCTGCTGTGGCGAGGGGAAGAGCAGAATAGAAAACAGAATAACAATGGGAGGAGAGGAACAGAAACTAGACAGTTATTCATGAAACTGTGCTCACAAATAGGGAAAACAGTTCCCTGAGCCATGCTGCACCCTATAGTGTGTGTGCTCTCATGGTCATACAACCCCTATGGCCAGAGGATGTCCAGCACTCACCCAAACCACAGCTTCATGCAGCTGTGGGACTGACCCGGGAAAATTCATTTTACATTGGGTTTTGCTGGGCATTGTAAGCTGTCCCACCTTTGCCCAGCCCTTGCAGCCACTGCCGTGCCAGCTCGTCAGGTTGCTGTTCGGTGGGCTTTGTGCAGCTCATTGTTTCAATGTGCTCCTCATTTAATGCCTTATAGCTTTCATATGGCATAAATGTTTTTGCATCAGTCGAAAAGAACTGTAAATGTTATTGTCAGTTTGGTATAAGGGTTCATGTATGTTTGACTGTAGTAACTCTGCTTCTTATTTCAATAACCCAGCACAGTAGGGACAACATTCTGCCATTACACAATAAAAGCTTTCCCAGGCAGGACTGACACACTCTGAAAAGCAGAACAGATAATGCAGTCTCATCCCGATGAAATTAGCAGGGGAGAAATGTGAAATCTCCACCTTCCATTACACACATTCATGGACATTTGGAATCCAATCTGAGGATGAATCTGAATAATTTTTTTTCTATCCTCTCATCTTAAAACATGTATATTTACTATATAAAGCACAGTATTTCCTAAGATGAAACAAGTGTTGTATTAGGAAGCAAGGAATACAATAAACCTTTAACTCCCAGGTCGATAATCATATAACAAAAGGGCTTGATGAAGTGCCCTCTATACCTTTTTTTTTAATATGTCAGCAGGAATAAAAACTGCTTTGCTTTTTACCTCAGCTTCACTACTTTAACCCAAGCTGATGGCAAGAAGCCTAGAGAATATTGCTAGCAGCCTGTTCTCTTATGACACCCACCCTTCATCTGGTTGTAATATCTCAATATTGCTCCAGAAGATTGGATTTTATTTAGTCTTTTAGCATGATATGAAAAAATGAACCAAATTCTTAGATGGCAGGGGCTTTGTCAATTAAAGGAGTCTAGTTTACTGGGAGCCAGCTGAACAGCTGACTTTATCATATGCAGGAGATTAATGAATGCTACTGCTAGTCAAGAGAAACAAGAGGTCATCCAAAGACTACTTTGTTTGCTCTCTTGGTACTTTTAAAAAATGTTTCTTTAAATACTTTTAAAGCAGGCCTGTTCAGTGCTATAAGGAACACACTTGCCAGTTAATCTGTGATACACACCAGCATCAAAGATCTCTCCTAGTTCTCAGGTTTGCATCTAAAAAAGCTTTTGTGACATCCCAGATGGCCAGGGTGGTGGTTTTTTTAACACAACTCCTGCTACAAAAGCAGAGACTGGGAGATGTTTTCTGCTCCTTTCCACTGCCCTCCTATTACTAGACACACCAAACAGCTTTGTGGTTTGGCACCTGCCTTGACACAGAAGAAACTTCAAATTAAGTCCTTAGAGCAAGGTTTTGAATGAGAGTCACTTACTGTACCAAAGTAGTGTGAAAACCATCTGTTTGGTCTTTCTTATACTAAAAACTTCTAAAAGTCTCAAGTTCATTCTGCACCAGGGTGAAAACAAGAGCTGGAACCTTCAATATTTCAGCAAATTGGAAATGTATTCATTTTTTCCTGGGAGCCTTGGACTTGAGGAATGATCATACTGGGTTTGCACAGAGTCCACCACCCAGAGATCCAACACTGGCAGTGGTACAGCAGGGTACTGGGACTTGGGAGCAATTGCTGCCTCCCAGCAGGAGCTCATTGGAAAGTTCCAAGTACCCTGTTCCCTTTTATGGGAATGTTGGTATTTAAACTCCTGTCTCTTGTTCAGTGGGGGACAAATTCCTGCTCCTACGAGGGCAGGAGGAGCTTCTCCCCACTTTGTGCATAAAATCCTCCCTTGGAGGCTCATGGATTCACAGCAGAGCTACTGTGAAGGCATCATTGCAGCCATGAGGTAGTAAAGGAAAAAGCATAAAACATCAACTGGATGTACAAAACAGAGGTTCATAGCTCTGACTGAAGTGATGCAGAGAGGATCCCAAAGTTCCTCGTCTCTGAAAGTATCTGGGGTCCTTTCAGCTCCTTTCTTTATTTCCTGCATGGTTCAACATAGCAGAATCTCTTGACTCTCAGGCTTGACTCTCTCAGGTGTGCCTCCTCTCCCACCCCATATTTATATTAAAAGAATGAAAGGACTGAACACTGTAGATAAAATTAATTCAGCATCCCCTAATCTTCTCACAGCCAGCAATAGGTGCTTAGCTAAAAAGACACTCTGACTTTAAAGATGCAAGGGTTTCCTTTAATTCTCCAAGTGCAATAACAAATCTTGGCTGCAGTAGAACATTTATTTTCCCATCTGGATGCATGAGAAGTAAGAGACAAGTTTCTTAGCACTTCCAAAGGAGAATTTATCTCTTAGCTGGCCAGATACTTATGGAAACAGCCTGTGAAAGGAGAGGGCAGTAGGCTGGTTTGGCCCCATTCCCACTGTCACTATAGCTAAAAAAATAAATCCATATTTTATCATTATTTTTACCTCCCAGTGTACATCACTGAAAGGGTTTATATGCAGCCCTCTTAATTGGCACAGCCCCTGCTGGAAATAGAAACATGCCGATGAATTGCTCATTCAGATTAGGCTCCCAGGAATATATTGTGCTGAGAGACACTCACTTTTATTTCCTGAACTGCTTTAACGATGAGCACTGAGCAACTCTTGCTGCACTCCCTCCCTCCCAAGTACCCTGAGCTGCACGGCAAGGCAGCAGCCAGAAGCTCTCAGCCAGCCCCCACAGCAAGAAATATCTGCACGTAAATACCAAAGCACACCTGTGAACAGCTGTGAATGGGCCTTCAGATATTGTGTTTGCCAGCTAAACACATAATTCTCAATTAAGTGAGCAATTACCCATTATTGTTTAGCCCTTGAAGTTCAGCACTGTGCTGAATCTATTCCCTGTCAATGATCCCAGTGAAAAAGCAAATCATCTCTTTAGGGTACATATTTATATTCTCTGGTAGTAGGGTCACTAATAACACTTGGAAATAGGATTCACAGGTAAACTACAAAGACTTGAAAAGGCTTTGAGCACCTTCAGCTCCCACTGTGGAAAGGCTGTTTCCAGAAATCGTGGCTTTCCTTTTCCTCTAGCTACTCGTTCAAGAGTGTCATCTACAAAGTTATATGGTTGTTTTTGTTATTGTGAAGAGTGGGAGATAGGAGTATAAAGTTTGGCAGGTCTAGGTTCTACAACAGGGTGAAAAAAAATGCAGTGCTCCAGAGAAAAATCCTCCTGAACTGTTACAGTGAAAAAGAACATCATAGCCAAGGAAACTGGGACAAGTTCATCTTCCAAGAGTGTTTGTTCAATAGACTTGAATTGCAGGACAGATAAGGCTTTGTTTTCTTAAAAAGTTGTAGTCATGTTGAAGATAAAAGATCATTAATGGATAACCCCAGACAAAGATTTTCTGGTTTTCAAAAAGCCAGAAAATTCTTTTTTTCCAGCTGAAAACCAAAAACTTGATGCCAGACACAAATAAGTTCAGCACAGCTGGTAGAAAGAATCACCTCAAATCACCTTGTGCTTTGTGGATGCTTCCTAAAACATTGAGGAGAAGAACATGCAGAAGAACTTGAATTAATCTAAACCCAAATTTTCTATCAAAAAAGCTATTACAAAAGATTTTCCAACACTCTCAGCTGCAAAGCAGGCCTGTGAGCATTTATATGCAGACCACAGCTGTTTAAAACTGTGTACATAGGATAGATGAAAGGTTGACTTCAATCTAATGGTATTGTAACCTGTCATTTCTGCAAACCAGATTATTGGGGTTGGTAGGTTTCTGTTTCTCTTCTTATAAAAAAGTGAGTTTCCTAGATAGCTTTTTAGCTCCTCAGTCCTGCAGAGGAGAGGTGAGGAGGAGAGCAGCCCCCAGAGTGCAGGTGGACTGAGGACAGCGAGGCTTGTTATGCTTTGAAAACTCTTTGAGGAAGAATTGGGAAACAGTCACATTTCAAAACCTGGAAAGAGCTGGAACAGGGAAGGATTTTAAGTGTTGCTCAAAGTTAACTTACATGTTGGGTTAGGTTTTATTCAGTTCTATCTTCAGCAGCACCCAACTCAGGCAGTACAAATCTGGTGCCACTTGTGATGGATTGCACACAGGACCAATTGGAGCCCTACGAGCTTTAAAATTGATAGTACAGAGACCAACGGCGGCGGTGCAGTTTTTCATCAAATGAAATGGAAAAGTGATTTAATAATTCTTTCTGTCTTAAATTGCTTAAAAGAATTTTAGACAGTTAAAAATTGCATGGATTTTGAACCATATGTGTGAGAGTGGAAAAAAATAAGGGTTTTGTTTTTCCTATTTTTAATATGAGCCAGATGAAACAAAAAGATTGTTTCCTTGCAAACTATAGGTCAAGTACCTATGTAGGCTTTGAGATGGCTCTGTAAGTTATCATGTTATCTTTCTTTCTTGACAGTATACCATTATGTGGTGTATCGTTTCAGCATTTACTATCTTTCATGTCCTTTTATCTTCACACTAGGATTTCTTTCTAAATTCCAAACCGTGCATTTGGTTTCATTATATAACACTGGCTTTTACAAAACATTGGCTCTTCATATTCTTTGGTTTCATATTTGTCGGCATCGGGCTGAAATAGTAAACCCACTACGTCTATTTTATCTTGTTAAAGATAAAAACAATATGGCAAATGAACTATTTGAGGAACACTACTTTCAAATTAAAGGAGAGGAAAAAGTATTAAGTGTCACCACTGAGTTGAACTATATTGAAATCTTGAACTGAAGTGATTTTTTTAAAAAATTGAATAAAAAGGTGACCCAAAATGCTACAACTGTCACGCAGGACTCTGTTATCTTAAATTATTTATTTAACATCTGGTAAATATTATCCAAGCTATAGTACAGATAAATTGAATAAAAGAATACCAATGCCAGGGGAAAAGAAGAATTGCTTAATACTGTAAGTATATAGAACTGTTCCACAAAGCAGCTCATTCTCTGCAAGAGGAGATGAGAAGCATGGTATTGGGGTAAAATGCATCTGCTTCATTTCACCCTAAGTATGAAGCTATCAAAGCAGTTTTAGAGATTTAATTTAATCTCAAACACAAATTCTATGAAAACAGTCTGACAGCGACATGAAATTTTACATAACTTCTTTTACCCCTCCCCCTTTATAATGCAGCTTCCCAGCTGATTCATTTTATTTTATCCTATGTGTATTGGGGATCAGATTGAATTTTCTTTGAGAAAAGAAAATAATTAAGCCATCTGTAAAGCTCTGGCTGGGCATGAACATAGCAGCACAGGATAGAGTTACTTGGAGGGGGGAATGAGGTCAAAGAAAAGTACTGCAGGGAAAAAAAACCAAATTCTGTAACATGGAGAACAAAATAAAAAGAGGATGGAGTCTGAGAAGGGGGAAGGGACCTAAATTCCTTGTCAGTTTGTGGGTTACAAATGAAACAAAAGGCTTATCGTAAATATATGCAGGTTTAGAGGGGTTTTTTTTCTGGAAGCTATTGAGAGGTAATTAAATTATGGTCAAGTACTAAGCATTTCTCTGGTGCTTCCATGGTCAGTTTCTGCTGAGCTCTTCTTGGTTACTGGATACCACTTATGAAATAAAGAAGATTGATTCCCAAGTATTTGTTCCTATTCCCTCTTTGTGGATTACATTATACCACTTTTCATTCTTACAGTCTTTTCTTAAGCTGCAGGATATAAGGGCCCTATTCCGACTGCCAGCTCCAGCGCCCAAGATTAAGAGGCTGCTATCGCACTGGAGTTCAGGAGGGTAATGAGCAATTCAGACCACCTAGAGTCTGCAGCTGCCAGAGCCTGGCTCTGCACTCCCAAGAGTAAGCAGCACTCAGGACACCCCAACTGTACATGCATGGGCTAAGCACAAAGATTATTTCTCCCCACTCCACTCTCACTGTATTGAGAAGCAAAACTTGGCAGCCTGCACGCCAGGCACTGGGGTTGGCTTGGTGCTGCCCTTCTCCCCAGACAGCCATGACAGCCGATGTAGCCTGAAGGCTCCAAAGAACACTAAAGTCAATGGGCAAACTGGGATCAAGGATGCTGGTGTGAGGGTCAGGATAATACAGCTGGAAAAGACTTCCAGTTTCATACTGGATTTTATCTGCAGTTCTTACAGGAATGTCTTGGAGTGACTTTATGCTGTTGTATCCCCTATCACCGCTCTATGCCCAGACATGATTCCTGAGCCTTTCTATGCCTTTAAAACTGGATGCAAGAGAGAGAGAAAGAAACTGAGCGAACTTTTCAAAACAGTTTGTGCTTCAAGGACACAGAGATTAGCTACTGCTGCTGAGGACCTTCCACCGGCCTGGAGGGGGGCCCACGCTGACCCAGCTCTGAGGAGGAGGGAGACCACACCGACAGAAGGACTCTAAAATCTTCCCATGTTTCTGTCCACAGTGAGAGGTTTTATTATTTTAACATTATTATTATTCTTTTCCTGTGTGTTTGTTAAATAAATAGTTTTTATTTTCTCCTTCACTTTCCTCCAAGGAAAATATTTTTATTTTTTCCCGAACCTGGTGGGGGAGGGGCAGCCTTAACCTGCCTTCCTTTTAGGAGACATTCCTTTTGGACGTTTCCCTGAATTTGGCCCAAACCGGCACAACTTAACAGCACCCACAATCTCCTACTGAGTCCCCGCTTCATCCCCACCTTTTGGTCCTGCTAGGCAGCCCTCCACTTCCTCTGACATGGGCAGGGAGGGCCTAAAGATATTATGTACCCATGAGTTGACAGTGAAGGGGTGGATAGACACATCTCCCAACCTGACGGGGTTTTTTACAGAGGAATATCCTGTCTCCTGCCCCAAAGCCAGTGGGCTGGAACACTTGCTTGTTAACCACTCAGGCTAATGACTTCTATTTCAACACCCCAGGCTCTGGATGCCGAATTGGTTTTCCAGAGCCTGCCTTCCTAGGCCCAGCCACCGTCAGTGAACAGCAACCACCACCCTGGGCTGCCCCTCCATCTGAGGAGAAATGTCTGGACAAGTGAGGAGAACCTGATGCCTAATCATTACATAAAAACCCATAAAGGGAAACCAGAGGCCAAAACACAAGCCATGAGAACTTCATCTGGTTAGTTCATGGGCAGTGTGGAAAGTTTGAACCCACTCACAGTTTCTGCAAATGGATAATCATAAAGATTAAGTGAAATGCCACTGAAATCTGGAACTCACAGAGCCAAAAGCCTTCCTCTATAGTTGTTCCAAGGTAAAGCTTTGCTTGTAAGAAATTATTTTCTGCCATACCTGGGTTTTTCTTGCAATCATAGTTAGTAGCAAATCTGAATCTGTCAGCACAGCAGTATAATTTAAATAGTAAAATTCACAGCTGACAGGGGATTTCCACCGACTTCACTTGGAAAATATGTCATTTGCTAGCTCTTGTTAACAAGTAGTAAGGCATCTGTTGCTTGCCCAGGGTTACACGGACCAGCAAGAGACATTACTGAGGAGAAAGAGAAGGGTTGACAGCAGCAAGCCAGGTGCAGAAATGAAGCTTGTAAATTTGTGTAAAATGCAGAGCAAAGACCTGTTAGTAAGTTGCTGACACCCCAGTTTATCTGAACTGTCTATTGCAAAGTCTGTATTGGAAGTTCTTACTCCAAATGCTGACCAAGCAAAAAAACCAGATCTTGAGATAACCCTCGGCTTCATCTGAACCATATTAGAAATGAAGTTGCTGAAAGACTCCCAGTAAAATTCAACACGGGCAAGCACAGTCAATGCCTCCTTGAAGGGCAGAGGCAGCAGGATGGCTTGGCACCTAAAGCATACACCAACATTTTTATTTGCTGTATTGTACCCACCATAATCTCATGCTCTCTTGGAAAGGCACATGCTGCCTCTGCAGTTCTCAAATTAGCTTTCCATGACCCAGCATTAATGCTGCAAGATAACAGGATTCCTTGCTTCTTCGTGGCCTCAGTCACAAAATGATGGCCTGAGAGAAAGTGGGTAGGAAGTTCTCTGTGACAGCATCTTCCTCCCAGCAGATCACTACTGAAATGAGCAAGCAGGATTCTTCCCTTGCAAACAATGAACCAAGCCCACCCATCTTTCATGCAGTCTCCTTTATTTACAGGGAGAGTGTCAAAATCTTCTCTTCCTAATTGCAAAAAGACCATCAGCAGAAGGCAATTTGCTTGAACAGAAACCTGTAAACCCACCTTTCTGATTAATTCACTGTCCAAGGAGCCCTGTCTCCTTGTTCCTTCTCCAGACAATACTTGCACCTACTTCTCTTGCTGACTATTTCTCACACTCTTTCCCCCACATGCTCAGACAATTGCAGTTTAAAAGAATGGATTCACCAGTCTCCTCATCAGTCTTTCAGAATTTTTTTCAGGGGATTAGGTATGTGTCTTTATCATGCAACCCAACACCAAAAGTTTTGTTTGAACTATCAGCATACAAGAGAGCACGTAGCTGTTTTTTCAGCCGGATTTGAAAGAGTGTTTGTCATGATTTTTCAGTAAACCTGTAACTGTTTATAGATCAAAGTTCCGTATGATACCAGCTATAAATATCTTTCAATATAGTACTGTTAATATTCTAGCTTTTGGAGGTTTTTTCCAGTGGAATTAGACCAAATTTTCTATAAAACTAACCAAAACTTTTCCCTTTACTCCAGGACTTTGTCATGATAAACTTTTAAAGCAATGTTTTGGTCGGTGATGTCTAATGTTCCCAAACTCGTTCTGGAACATTAATGATGAAAAAGAATCCTCAATAATTTTCATAGACTCTCCCATAACCTACAAAGTCTAAAAGATCCTTTCTTCACTCATTATCCCCACTATGTGTACCCCATCTTCCAGCTTCAGATCGGTCTATTCTTTATGGTGACAAATACTGAGACTGGAAAGGTCTGTTTACTGGCACTGTATACTCAGAAGGTCTGTATGTAATTTACTGTGAAGGTAGGTATGCTTCCAAAAAAGTTAAATAGGTTAAGCGAACTTACTTCAAAATATTGGGGTTTTTTTTCATTATGGACAGTTATTCCTTGTTGTGCAACTGCACTGTAATAAACCACACTGCAAGGTCTGGTTTGTGAGGTTAGAAATGCAGTCTAGAATTAAAAGCATTTCCCAATTTATCCCTCTTTAGATCCAAATTGAGTCTCTTTCAAAAAAAATATACAATCAGTACAAAGAAGTTATGAAGCTGAAGAAGGGAATAGGAGACCTTATTTAGTATTTCTCTCAAAACCAGAAGAAATCATTAGTAAAATCCCTTCCAGCCTTAAAATTTCTAGGTCAAGAAAAGGAGCCTTTTTTTTTGTGAAATGCTGCAATACCCACAAGATAGGATTTCCTAAATGGTCAAAGTAAATTAACTTGTATAGAAAATATGTTTTCCTGATCCACATAGGTGATTTTTCAGTTGGTATAACTTTTTTTTCATTTTTATTTTTCATTTAAAAAAATATGGAAAAGTAGCAGTTAGACTGTTGTTACTGATGATACCTAACCTCGGTGTAGTGGCAACTGTGATATAAACCATCTGAAGATAATTTCTTCCCATATTTATTCTTGAATAATTGGTAATATTAGGGTTTTCTTAGTGTGGCTCATACGTCTGTAAAGCAAAGCCCTATTCTTATATCTTGTTCCATCTTCACTCACAGGAATCACATTTGTCTTGCAAAATCAAGAAAAGAAATCAAAGATCTCCATAGATGTTTGTGAAGTTTATCAAACTGCTGTTATATGGTAGGCCAGTTGTTTCAAGTAAATCACATTAGTCAATTAGCCAGAGCAACTGTTGCAATTCATAAGAAAAAACCACAAGTACAAGAAATAGCCCAGAACTAACCAAGGTTACTGACAGGGGAATATGGAAAGACAATACAAATTTCACTGGAAGAAACATTCCTATTGGCATAGACTATATCTTAGCAAAGCTGTTAGATAGTGTTGTCTAGTGCTTAATATTTTCATTACAGATCTTACAGTCCTTGAATCTCTTCACAAGTTTGTATCTTTATTTTCCTTCAGGTGTAGGATTTAATCTGCTTACCCCTCTTACTAAAGGACATAGTAGCTTTGGAGAAGGATGCCATGACATTAAAATCACAGATTACATTATTACTAGGTGAGCTTAGAAGAAAGTTGGAGAAGTGCATAGAAATTACAGACCTTATTTATAAGTCTGCCAAACATACTGAGTCTGAAATCTGTTAGAATTCTCTCCTGTTCTCCCAAATAATTTACGTCCTTAGGTGGATTATCATCATGAGTCATTACAAAGAGCTTATCTTGGAACACAGGCTGGAAATATTTTTCAAGTGCTTTGTAACAGAAAAGACACAAATAGCTGATGAAACAATGAATACCAAAGAAATACACTTTATTTCGCTTCTTTAAAATTTGTTCCTCATTTAGAACCTGTTAATTGACAGGAGTTTTGCTGTTCTGATAGTTTCATGCTTCTTATCTCCTCTGTGGAGAGCTGTGTTGTGGTGCTGGTTTCCCCCTACATCTTATGGAAATGTCTTATAAACGTTAGAAGACATTCATAACTATGACTCTAGACACTGAAAAGGAGTTGGAATTGATTTTTCAGACTTCCTAAGCAATACTTTATTAGCTGCACCCCAAGTACAGAATGTATTTGCCCTACAGAGATGACAGTTGCACCTTAGAAAATCTTAAATCAGGAGTAGTCTTTATGACACATACACTAAGTACAAGAGGAACATTCCTATAAATTTGAATTCCTAAAAACTGCAAATTTTTTTATCTTGTTCCTTAGCTTCTCTTTGAGAACATCATGGAAAACACAGTGCAAATGTTTTACTGTAAGCAAAATATATAACAAAACAGCCTGTGACCTGCTTATAACCCCTTCCCCAAAATGAAGAGTCTGGGGTGTTACAATCCAGCCAAATTAACATGAATTCCTGGAATAATGCTGGAACAAAATCCTGTTTCAAGCATATATTTCAGGGAAGAACTTGGAATATAGTAAAATGAATAGGATCCTATATAGCACATAGCATATGTTGTATGACATATCACAAGCCAGCTGCTTCCTGTGACAGGACAACAGCCTTTGTGCATAGAGAAGAGACTATTATCATACTCTTTAATTCTAGAGACATTTTTTACATGGCTTCTGTGATATTCTCATAAGAAATCAAAATAAATGTGGTATTCACACAACTCCTAGTGAGACGCAGAAAAGCACAGTCTAGAAAGGTCTGAGGTGGTTTATTCAGAAAGGAGGACTGAACAAGTGACAGGAGTACAGTCTTCAAGTTTCAGCTAATCTGTTTTCCATGTCCATCATGCACAAGACAAGCAGTAATGGATTTATATTTTAGTTCTATAGATAGGTGTCAGCAAAACCTTTGGAACACTAAGGATAATACGGCACATGAAGGCTGGGTTTTCCCTTGTGGGAGATCCCTAAAAGCAGGCTAGACAAACATCATTAAGAATTGCAAAAGGGTCACTGATCTTGCCTTAGGGTGGGGAAAGGTTCAGAAAAGCTCTTCGTGTCCTTTCTGTTCTATGATAAAACATTTTGCTCCTTCTCAGAGCGAAACCTTTTTGCACACTGGGACCCACAGGGCATGCTCTCCCCCTCTTTCTGTTCAGATGACCTCTGACATTTGCCCACCCATTAATCAATTACAGTCTGAAGAGCGAGCATATTGCCAAAAAAGGACTCCTGGGGAAGTGACACTAACAGAGTGTGTGAAACACAGACACACACACAGGCACAGATGCAAGGTAGAGCTACATCCAGGTGTTCTGTTTAAAACTTTTGTCCACAGTCTCTAGGAATAAACTCTCCTGCAGGATTTTTCTCTGTTACCATGCTTAAAGGCAAACAACCATTCATTGCAGCCTGCCCACATGGTATACCCAGGTGGACCACAGCTAATATGGACTGCACAGTCCATGTGTGAAACACATGTGTCCTGCCCCAAGACTGTGGGAGCTGCATAAATTACACATGTGAAATATGTCAAGCACATGTAGACATACCCTGATTTTTCATGAATTTTTGGTACAAAATGACACCAAGAGTGTTTATTTCAACTACTTATTTATTTATAAGGAGGGACTTAAGGAGAATCTGTGTAATATTCAAGTTGCAGAAAATAGAAAATACGATTTATCACTGTGCTGTCCAAGTTGTAAAGTTGGATGCCAAGATTTTCCTTGCCTTCTGTGACTTTTACTCCTGCACGTTTATTACTGTGTAGTATTGGAAACTCTTGCTGCAACATGTAAATTAAGACACCACAGTGCGACCTTCTGGAGATAACACAACCTTTCAGTCATCTGAATGCTGCTTTAGGCTGTTATCTCTACTTATCAGCACTATTTAGTAGCGGACATTTAAAGCAAATGGGAAGTGAAATGTCTTTAATCTTTCTTGCAGTCTACCAGTTGAGTTTCTTCAATGTATCAGTGGAGAAGACAACAAATTTGAAGAACCAAGACTGAATTAGTACACTAAATCCAACTCCCAGTTCTGCAGGGCTCAAAATCTGTAGCCACTACTCACTTATACCTGTTGAAGTAGGACACTGAATACAAACTCTGAAAAGACGAGTTTCACATCTCAGACTGGATTTGCAAGTCACTTAAATTGTCAGTGGAACAGGCAAAGATTTTTAACTACCAGTTGTTTCTATGTGTTGCCTTCCTAATGGGAGGTGGGATTGCTGGCTTCTTAAGCTGGTGCTTCTTCATGTTGGGTAATTACCCTTTAACAGGTTTTTATTCTTTTTTCAGCAGGGAGAAAAAAAGAACTTGGTTAAAAGAACATGTAGGACAAAGAGATCACTGTGTATGAAAGAATGGTGACATTTAGAAAATTTCAAGTTTTCCCTACTTTACTCAGATGTCCTTGCAGGGTAGAAGGAAGTCAATTAAGACACAGAGCCAGCATAATTCCCAAAAGCAGTTCTGCAGTCCTGCTCCATGAGTTCTTCAAATCCATTAAAAATGGCTGCTCTTCCAGAAAGAGTTATAAGCCTAGCACTTTGTTTCTCTGAGATTTTTCTTTATTCTTTGTTTCTCTCACTTAAAATAAAAGTTATCCATTCTGTGTTGACCTTGAAGTGCAGGACTTTCAATGTCCCCTTGCAGAGTTTGGCCTAATAGAAAGAACAGCTGGTACCACTAATACTAATGGATTTCCTGGTTTTAGTTCAAATATAGTAAACTTTTAGTTTCATATGCACTAAATCTGAAGATAGGGTTTTCATATTTGTTTTTCTCCAGTGAGAATCATAGGCTTTAAATGTACTTTTAGAAATAAAAAATGGAAAAGGGGAGAAAGAAAGTAGTTTTTAATATGCTGGCAAAAAAAAAGTGTGCCATTTTCTTTCCTCCCTGCATTTTAGTCCACTCCTGTGAAAGATCCTAATCACGACCCCAGAACTGATGGGATGATTTGTGGGACCCCAGTGAGAACATGTACTGCAATGGAAGAATTTAAAACATAATTATATGTGTTCAAGAAAATATCTGTCAGAGCTGTTTCAAACTTTAAATTAACTGTATATGGAGTGTGAAGGGGTCAAACCAGTATTAGCACAGCACTGTATGAAGTTTCATTTCCCTGTAAAATGGGAGAGTGCAGAGGAGTGGGCAGACCTATGGCCAAAACCTGCCAGGGCTGAGTAGCAGCCTGAGACCAGTGAGAATGGGGGGCCCTCGGTGTGCCAGAGAGGACCAGCCCTCTGCAGGACAGAGAAATGTCAGGAGAAGGCTTTGGGAGTTGTTTTGCACATCAGAGGTTCAAGGAATACATAATGATTGGTCTAGCAAATCTAGGGTACTAATTATATACATTTACTTTTCATGCACGAGGTTCTTTTGAAACTTGCCAGTCTCTACAGAGGCCTTAACCACCATTTACATATTTTTGTGATGGCACCATATAAATCTATAGTCTCCAGTATCCCTCCCAAACACAGTAGGGTTTATCTGTAGCTAAAGGCGCACATGCTGACATGACAAAGATTAATTTCTAGGCTAGAAAGTTACCAGAATGGAAAGTCAATAAAAACAAATACGTTCTCAAAGGAATTCAGACTGCTGAGGGAAATTTTAGCACCTGGAAAACAATTCTTTATGTAGTCGATGAACTGAATATTAAAAATATAAAGTAGTCTCAGAGCATGAGATTGGTCACAATACGTGTGTTCAAGGTAAGTTCTACTAAGGGATCTTCAGGGAACACTTCTTAGCAGGGTATTGCTGAAACTGAACCAAACAACCCTCATTCCCATTTTATTCCTACCATGATGCCCTTAAGGATAACAGTCCCTTAACAGCATTAAGGAACTGGTTTGCTCAATGTGAATTGCTCTGCTTGGAACAAATCTGATGATCATGTCACAGCTCAGAATGGAATGTGATTTGGGATGAGTTAAAATTATTTTTGCATTCCTGCTCTGCCTGGGTAGTAGATCTCCACACTAGTAGGTAGCAAAGCAGTTTTTAAGATGTCTTTGTCTCTGCTCTAGTGAACGGAAAAGCACTGTTGTCAGTCTTCCCCACCATGTGGAAGACTGGACTGGTGGCTTTTTCTCACAGCAAGCTCTGTTTCCACAGGACTGGAACTTTTGCCCCAGTGTGAAGAGTTTGTCTTTTACCTGATCTTCCTGAGAAGATTCCCCTTGAGATTTTTGTCTGATTATTTCTTCTGGTTTTCCTTCTTGCTTTGTTGTTTAGCACCAATGAGAGAAAGGCAAAATGATAAACATCTGCCTAACATGAACTTGAACTGTAGTCAACTTCAATTCTCGTCAACATTGATTTTAGTGCTCTGATTATAGCCCCAATCCACTGCTTTCTTTTGATCTTCTTTCTGAGTATTTCTCTACCTTGATACTCTGATGATGAGACAGTATTTGTCTTAAGCACCAGCAAACACTTCATTTGGGTTTCTAGCATCAGGCATCCTGCTGACATACATTAAAGGTATCGAATGTCTCTGCTTCCCAATTGTCAGTTCATATTTTGGTGTTTATTTGCAGAGTCTGGCAAATGTGTTTTTCAACTATCAGTCACTCACATTTTGATATCAAAACACTGTTTGCCCTGGGTGTTTATTACTTCCTGCTGTTCATTTACACAAAACAGATATTTTAATGGAAGTAAGTATGGTGCATGATTAAAACCTAACAACTACAGTTCTTAGGAAATGATACAGGGATATGTGTGCTACACCCAGCTATCTAATCATGCCTGCACATGATTTTTTTTCTCCTGAAGATAGATTAATGGATCTTTAATCTATTTACTGCCAGTACACTCTCAAATTTTATTGCATCTTTTAATAAGCGGCTATTAAACTTATATCTGTGCACATGTTGACTATTTGGGTAGTTGATCCTTGAAAATGCCATAACTCTTGTTTATACACAGTCATATCATTTTTCTTCTTCTTTCTAGGCATGGAGACAGTGTAAATATCAAATTTGTATGCATTATCTTTGATCTGTATTGTTGCTGTTTGATATTAGGCAGGAATTAGATGTTCTAACTTATGTGAATACTGCAGTATGATTGTACAAAAAGATTGTACAATAAGAAACTTATTTCTGGTTCATTCATTCCTTAAAAACAGCGTCTGCTAAGTTAAGACAGAGAAATGTGATGTTCCAGTCTTCAGCCCAGTACACTTAGCACAGAAACGAGCTACAGTCACTGCAGAGTGTCTTTGGAAAACGCTGACTTTTCCAGCAGTTGCATCTGTGTCATGTTAGTGTACACAGACAAAAGGTTGTGGGTTTGGTTTTGGTGTTTTTGAAGTTTAATGTTGTCTAAGACCTCCTTGAAAAAAAAAAGTTAGGAAACCTTGAGAATTTAAAAAATTCTGGGTCCGAGTTTTGCAACACAGCAGTGTTTTGAATTCAAACTGCTCCATCTTCTCCAAATAACCTTCTGGGATTGGAGTAGTGGAGTTTTTGGAGAGAGAAGAGCGGTTCAAGATGAGTTTGCAGGACTAAGTGAAATTTTTATTTACTTTATCTCCATAAAGCACATTACCTCTATCATTTTTGTCCTCCTAACACCCTCTGTAAGTCTGTTGGCAAAGTTCCTCTTCACAAACCCACTTTTGCAGTTTGCTGTCAGTATTTAGGAGTCCTTAAGTGTCCTACTATTTGGGAGATGCAGAAGCAGAAGAGGAATAGGGCTGGAAAGGAGCTGCTGAGCTGCTCTCAAAAACTGGCTCCATCCCAGAGGATGAAAACCAATGTGATGGTGCATTTATTGGAGTGTTTCATGGAAAGATGAACCCAGATTCTCCGTACAGCTGGACAGAATCACTTGTAAGCTGCAGAGATTTTCCCAGCAGTGCTTTGGGAGGGTAACCTCCAGGAGGTTAATGCAGAGGGTTTTTATGGGCTTTCTGCACTGGAGCAGACTTCTCTCATGGAAGTATCCCCAGCAGAGAAAGCACAGTAAGGGTCCGAGGCTTCCAGAGCTGCCTGCCATCAGCAGCAAGCAAGAGAAACTGCAGGATGCAGTGATGATGGAGCAGTGAATTAGAAATTTCTCAGACCTTGCAGGGGAATTCTCTGCACTTCTCACTACCTACAGTCTGGGCAAACTGGATGTAAGTCTTGTCTGCATATCTTAGAATCCTCTTCCTGGCCTTCTTACTATATTAGGATAGTTTTCTTTTTTTTCTATTCATTTCAATGGTTCAAAAGTGAAAAAAAAAAATGTAAAATAAAGCATATTTAGTGAATATTTTAAACCCACTGGTACCTGTGTTTAAAAGAATGAAGGTTAAGAACCTCATAAATTCAAATAGTAACTCAGAAAAACAAAATTTTATCTAAAACTTCAGTGCTTTTTTCCAGTTCTTCCTGCTTATATATTTTGCAGCTATTATCAATGTGGAATTTTAAGTATATTTAAGAAATTGGCATGTTTTATTTAAATTTTTCCTTAGTTTTTGATATTTAAGTATGTTACTTTAAAATTTTTTCCAGGTGTACTATCATCTAATATTGAGACATCTGTTTATGCACCTCAAGCATGTTTTTAAGGCTTGTAAGATCTTTGAATCTGAGCTTTTATCCTTCTTATTCACAAAATTCACATGGCAAACCGACTGTTCAAAGAAAATTCATATATAATATTTGTTGAATGTACTTCTGAAAAGAAATGCATAATTTTTTATGTCTTTGGTGAGAAATATTACTTCAAAAACAGTCTAAAGCCAAAGGGAATTCCAAACACATTTGCTTTAAAAAGTAATTCTTTCCTTTTTAATTCATTTTTAAAATGATCACACAAAATTCAAAAGTGAAAATGTAGTCCAGCTTAGCTGAACAGAGGGTAATAAATGCCAGATTTATAAATGAGGCATGCTTTAAAAACATAATTGTAAAAAAATTAAATCGACAGAGATGTACAGAGACCAAGTCCACAGAATAGATTCAAACTAGTCAAAGATTTGTAAATATGGGATTGTGGCGGTTTAGGCCAAATTCAGGGATCATCACCAGTATTGCTCACAAGTGGTACAAGTAAAGAAAGTGAACTGGTTCTCTTCTGTCTTACCAAGTGACAGCATATGGAGGGCAGTTGAGAGTGCGTACAGTGATTTTCACCGTGTCATACTACAAATTTCAGAGTCAATAGGGGAGGCCATCTTTGTGGGCCAGTTTGTGTTTTCTTTCCATGTGGAACATCGTGGGCTGATCAAAATTTCAAAGCAATTATTTCACTTACAAGTATCAGGCCTTTCAAGGGTTATTGTTTAAGTGCTGATGTGAAACTGCCCTCAGAGAGAGCACACAGAGTTCAGGAAGAGGTACATTTACAGTGGTAGTCTACAATTTGTGTGGGATCTATGGATCTATCATTCCATGTGGGACAGAGCAGAATGGTGCAAAAAATATTTCAAGCCTGTGTTTCTTAAAAACAATAAGAAGTTTGTCGGTTTGCATGTGCACGTCCTTGTATTTAACCATTTTAAGTAAATGACTGAAAACCACATCCAGAATTCTAGCTGGATAATCTCGGTTGTTTACCTCTAAATTTTGATCCTGTTCTGCAAGAGAAACTCAAACAGATCCCCTCCAAACTTGGTAACCTTTTAAAGTTTGGAGTTTTTACTTAAAACCTCACAGCCTTTATAATCTGCAGGTTTAATTAAACCATTTATATTTGACATACGTGTAATTTTAATGCTGTGTTATTTGAATTAAACAATTTATAGTAAATTGGATTTATAGTGATTGCAATGATTAAGGACATTTTTCAGTGCAGTACCCAAACATCTGCACAAGTGTAGGATGGTGTTGTGCCAAACACACAACAATAACCCAAACACACAACCTGAACAGACATTGCAGAGGAAAGAGGGACACAGAATGACCAGTATAAAAGGCATCATAACATTTTTTTTGTCAAACCAAATACCTTTAGAGGCCTGGAAGGAAGAAGGTGGTTATGTGGAGCTGGGTCGCTGGCTGGCTTCCAAAGAAAGGAATAGAATATATGGAGAAGATGAAATGAGAATCAAATGTAGACAGAGTGCTTAATCTTTTCTTTTCAAAAAAAAAAAATCAAAACTCTTTTCTCCGCAGCAACAGCTAAAATTACACAAATACATCCCTAATATTAGTGACAAAGTACTTATAAGAAGTGACTGCTTTGTCACAGTAATATGTTTTATTGTTTCGTTATTTTATTCATTACATAGTGTCTAGAGAACCCAACTAATAGTCTTCACAATATTTAGGCTGTTTATAAAGAAATCGAACCAAATTATTCTGTGTAAACAAGAGAAAAGAAGTTAGAAAAATCAGAAGAGAAACTGAAAATTTAAAGTAGGTGCTTTTACTGTGCTAAGATGTCTTTCTGCTGAAATGAATTATTCAGTGAAGAAAATCCTTTGTACATAGGAGAAGAGCACCTGCATGTACCACTGAGAAGAAAGTTCATTTTGAGATGCACAGTGAAGGTGTAAAAGAGAAATATTCTTGTGTAGCGTGTCAATAGCAGAAGGGTGATTTATGCACAAGGAACCTCAGTATTGAGTGACTGAATGATGTAAGTCTGTGGGTTACATTCATTGTAAATAAGTGTGAAGTGATGTGGGTTTGGAAAAATATACTCTTGGCCATGTAAAATCACTGGTGGACTCTCACTTATCATTAAAAATGAGAGGCCAAAAAGCAAACCAAATGCTAGGAATTATTTGGAAAGGAAAAGACCATGAGACCTACGTCATCATGATGCCTCTGTGTATCTTCTGCACTCCCACATCTTGGATACTTTATGTAGCTCTGGCCCCAAATCCCCAATCCTTTCATTTAAACAAAGCTTATCCTAGGACTGGAGAAGGTTCAAATGACATTAACAACCATCAGAATTATGGAATGCCTAGAGAAAGGATTGTTAATCTGAAAGCACGATGACTGAGGAGGTCCATAAAATCATGGGGACCTGGGCTGGATAAGCTGAAGAGAGTTGCACACTGTCTTTTCCAAGGTACCTTAGGAAGCCAGCAAATGGCAGCTTCAAAAGAAATGGAAGGAAGTGGTTCTTCATAAAGTGCACAAGGAAGTTGTGGATACTCCTCGCCTCAGTTAAAACCAGATGCTCAAAGTTTGGTTACACATTTCGATCCAATGTCATCATCCTCTTGTTCTTATCAGCCAGCTCTATTTTACACTCCTGACTTTCTTTAGGAGTGCCTCCACGTTCTCTGCACTAGCGCACCAGCTGCTGCTTCTATTGTTGGAACATACATTTCATCTCAGTGAAGCCTGGAGGGAGTAATATTTAAAACAAAGGCTTAACTGCCTTACTAATTGCAGATTCTGTGTGAATACTCACAACAGAATAGCGACCAGATCAAAACAATACTATCACAGACCTGTGAATTGTTAAGGAAAGAAAGCCGGGACACAAACAAAGCTAGAATGAGTTCTCAGCCATTGCTATCCGTTCACTGCCACATTAAAAATCTTTTATCCTGTCAAAACTATGTCACTCAGGAAGCACAAAATACTTAGCAGTAAAACGAGCAATCATCAGTCATACATGAAAAGGCAGATAAAAAATGTGTTAAAAATACCTCCAAACTATGAAGAAAAATACTTTTTAAGAAAAGCCTGTTGAAAATCTTACTTATAGAAATACTATTACTGAAGTCAGTAGAATTAACTTGCACGAGTAACCGTGGTTTAAATGAGTAACCTGAATCTACAGTTGAAACAAAGGTGCTGAAAGTCAGACTCCTAAATTATTAGGATAACTTATAAACTGCCAAATACTCTCCACTGTTCCAACTCCAATATTTACTAAAAAACAGATCTCTTTAGCTACCCCATGTGTACTTTTGTCCTGATGTAGACGCTACTGGCCAGGTATAAACTCTATTAAAAACCAGACAGGGCACTGCTGCTGCGTGTTAGTTCTCCACAGACTGGAGGAGATGTGGTTAGTCTCACTCTAAAATGCAGAAGGCATTAGGGATGACATTCTTACCACACTGTGATCTGGGGAAGTCAAAAAATCATAAAAGATGCCTAAAATCCCCATAAATTGAAAACATGGAAATAAATGCCTACAGCTGGTCCATCACAGCCCAGTGTCTTGTCTCTAAGACTATTTCAAAGCTGAGGAGGGAATTCTGTCTCCTCCACCCAGCCCTTGTCCTTCCCAAATGAGAGTCCTACCTGCTCAAACTCTGAGAGCTTTCACCTTGAGAACATGACATTTTAGAAAAGGGAAAACTCCTCCAGGGCATTATGCCTTCCATGACATCCTGGTCAAAAAACAGAGTGCTGTAATTAGATAAATAGGCAGACAGACTAGACAAGAGACAACCTCAAAACATAAAGGGGGAGGAGGAGAAGATTATAAAGCATAGAATTTGACATACTTGCTGTCTCTCAGTTTTTTCTGGCATATACAAATCACATTTTAGAGTGACAAATGGATGCACATTAAATTTAAGGACAGCTGAAGCAAGGTAAGAGTAATTTACTCAGCTTGTGATTTCCACGTGTTCTGCATTTTGGTCTGTAGAAATCTCTGGGGAAAAAAAGAAAACAGTTGCATGGAACCCAAATTTCAAAACTATGTTTTTCATGTTGTACTTACCTCAAGAAAGCACCTACCTGTCACTCACGGCACTAACAGTTACCTGTAGAAACAGTCCTGAGGGCACCAGGTGGTTTCCCAAAAAATCTGGGCAACTGGAGGCACCATGGAAGAATGCATTTGCATTGGTTTGTGTCCTTCTGTGGAAAAATAATAGACAGTATAAGAACTTCTTCTCACCAGAGTATTATGTTATGGAATAAGTCAATTTTTCTGTAGACAGATTCAGAGATTAATTCTAATTCTGATTCCCTCTAGTATGATTATTGCAGTTTTTAGGTAACTTGTCATACAAGTCAATTACTTCAGGCTGTCTATGTATCTAAAACTGTTCCTTGGGGATGCTGGAAAATGTTTCTTTTTTCCCTTTCTTGTCCTACAACAATTTTTTTTCAAATTTCTGTGTGGAAGCAATTCTACAGTGAATGTCATTTTGACCTGGAGATCCAGTTGGGGAATTATAAGTTAAAGACTTTAGGGAGGAAAACACTGATTGTTTTAAAAACTGACTGCTAGCTTGTTATAGTGAGTATTAATGAAACTGCCTTCATAGAATCCAAATGGAATTTCTACTGTTTCTAGAAGATCTGAAAACCAAATCTCTCTGCAGCACATCATGAAATATCAGAGATTCAGGCTGAAGAGTCCTCCTCAGTTAGTTAATGGAGAGGTACCTATCAGAAACACCTTAAAATCCTTAAATAGTACCTCAGTAGTTAAATAGTACTTAAAAGCGTAGTTTTAGATGTGAGAATGACAGAGCAAAGTCTCTGATTTGTCTTTTCCTCCCATAAGTGGCCTACGCACAGTAGTGTCCTGGGGCTTGGTCGTGTGATCCAGTGCCATGGAGGAAATTCTCCTGCTTTTTGTCCCAAGGCAGATAAAAACTGGAAAGAGAAACTCACATGGTTTTATAGAGTAGGAGAATCACAGGTTGCTCAGGTCAAGTATTTTAGCTTTGGAGCCCCAGAATCTGTGGGGCAACATTCTGAGAATGGGAGCATTTCTACATTTTTTTAAAGTTTTAAAACACTAAGAAAAGTGATTCATTTGAGCTAAGTCAGGAATGGCTCTAGCTTCTTTACAAAAAACGGGGGTTCTGTGTAAAGGTTAGCTACGAAGGAGAAAATAAATAATTATTGGTGTAATTTCTGGCTAGTACACACATTATTCTCACTAATACTGCTTTGACAAGGTTTCTAGCAAATCTTTAGAAATTAACTTTTCACTATTCCTGAAGGAAATTTTGAAGTATATAAATGGGAATTTTAGTGCAAAACACATTCTGTGAACTGCTTTTATGCTGAAATCTGAACGTTTTAAACCTTTTCCCATGCTGGGTAGTGAGAAAGATCTCTTTATATTAATTCGGACTTCATAGATGTCACATGATAGGAATACATTCCAAAAGCTAAGATACAAGATTACTCTTTAACCGTAGAACAAACCAACAGGAATTTTAATCAAGACAATATCCAATAATGACTGAATGTTTTTGGAGGTGATCCAGAATACACATTTGGGAATTTTAATCTTGACTGCCTTTGAATTTTGTAAAAAATATTTTTAAAGTTTGGGGAATATGCCACTCCAGCTGATTCCAGAAACGAGCCATCTAAGGTATTAAAGTGTTTCATCTGTTCAGACATTGAATATTGCAAATCTGTTTCAGTAATTCATACCAGATAAGTTTGCAATGAATGGGCCTAAGTGAAGAAACTTTTTTCCCTTAAAGTAGGAGAGCAACTCAGAAATGGAAGAAGTATAACTGAGCCAAACTTTTTTTTTAAATCTTCCTCATATTTCAGAAAATATTAAGGCAGCTGATTTTCTTAACTTCTTATCAGCTAATTTAAAATTATTGAAACACTGCTGTTTTCAGCCCTGTGACAAACTGAAATTTCTTACACTCTCTCTGTGTTTCCACGTGTGTATAGATTCATCTGTGTGTCTGCATATTTATTATAATTGAAGTGTTCGGAAAATTTCCGTCACTGTTTTGCAGAAGGATCCTGTTATCTTCAAAATATATGTGTTGGTATATCATGACTTTAATGCTCCAACCCACATGTGTTGTGTTTTGTTTGGGCTTTTTCCACCTGAAGCAGATTCCAACAGGCTTTGCTGAGTTCTCTGAAATACTATTGCATGACTGCAAACTTTGACAGTACTAAAGTATATATATTATCATAAAATTATTGGCTTACCTGTCCCAAAACTTCCATTTAGAGTAATTTTATATGCAGCCAATTAAAACAATTTGAGAAAATAAATCCATCTAAATCGCTCATTTTAAGATTGCACGAGGTCTCATTTGAAATATCGATATCAATGAGAGATGAGATTTTAGGCAGAAGGGGATTTAGGCTTCTTAGAATTAACAAGAATGGGCATTGTAGAGAGCTGCTAATCTTCCCTTTCTAGGAAGAACCCACTTTCAGCTATTTTGAGACCTGGGTATGATGGTAACTAATATTTTAGTAGAAAAAAAATGGCAAAAATATTCATACTTTTGTTCCTTTTTTGTATTAATATAAATTCTCACTCCTTTGTTTTCTCCTTGTAGCCAATCGCACAACTCAATCGTCTCTGTGCAGTGAAAGTTTAAAAGCCTAATTCTGTAAGTCATAAAACAAACTAAGCACAGAAAGGAATTTACAGTATGTTAAAAGAATAGGAGAAGAGGCTAATAGAGTTGTATACATTTCAAGGATAGATATAATCAAGTGTGTACAATATAAAGCAGAAGGTTCATAATGATTGAAAAAGGAGAAGGAAAAAAAACCCTGTTTTGTAGTAGCTGCATGAACTCTGGCTGAACCTTGCTATTTGGCAGCCTCCAGTAAGGACAGCCTAAGATGAGGCATTAGGGTTTGAATCTGAGAAGCTGACATCAAGCAGACAGCAAGACATGATATCTTATTTTCCTGAGCTATGCTGACACAAATTGAACTCCACTTATTATTTTCTTATGCCAGTAAAGTTGCGTTTGGCATTTAAGCATTTTGCTTGCAGATGTTGGAGTGCTGGTTGTCTTAATTTAAATAATTTGCAGATTGTTTGGTAGTATTAAAAGATAGAAACTCATTCTTCATATGAGTCCAATTTAATAAGCTTTATTTTTTTCTCTGACCTTGTGCAAGGTAAGAATTTGATATTAAATCCAACTAGCCCAAGGGTACAAAGCCAGTATTCTGTGTTATTCAAAACTGGGAGTGGAGAAAAGTTGCTTTGAGCTGTTTAACTGGTAGAAAGAGGAAGAAAATATGAAAAGTCTTCAAAATTATTCAAGCTAAAGAGAATGACAGTGTTATTCCTTCGCTGGGCAATATAAATCATAACAATAATACAGATCAGATATGAAATAATGATTAGTTAATGCTTCTAGCATATTCCTCATTCTTTAAGGGAGTTATATATCAACCATAACATCTACCCCTTTTCATAGAACTAAGGAGATAGGTGCATGGTTGTCATTGCTTCTGTACACAGGATGCTTGAACATTTTCAGTTTTGCCGTACAGATGTTATAGCTTCCCTTAAAGGAAAAAAAAGGCTCCTTTCTCTTGTATGTTCTGTTGCTGTTATTTCCTTGTACGCATTCATAGGCAAAACATTCTAAGGGAAAACTAGGGATTTTTTTGAGAAGAGAATAAGATGTCAGTTTACATTACAACCCCCCAGGGTGAATGGAGAGAATTCATAAAGGTTTAGAAAAAATGTAGTGCTTTATAATGAAATGTACTTCATGTAATTTATGACTACACAGTCAGAGCACAGTCTTTCTGTTCCATTTTTTCCCAAGATGCCCACAAATACTTAACAATTGTCTAGGGGAAAAAATATTTTATCACTTATTGAGAAGCAATGTAACTTGTTTTCATCCCATTTTGCCAAAAAAGTTATCTTGGAGAAGTACCCGGCCATGTTATCAGATTATTCTGGCCATCTATGGATGTGATGCTGGGACCTAAGGCGGAGGAGATCAGGTGCAGAGATCCACCAGCGGTGTCAGCAGGGCAGGCCAAGGTGACATCAGGCTCCTCTTCACATCATTCCTTTTCCTGCCTGAAAAACTAGAAGAAATAAAGTCTGTCTGTGTCCACAAAAAACCTTGAAATCCCCACCTGAAAAACATTTGAGATTACTAATCGCAGGAAAATCTAGAAGCATTTGTGACAAGAGACAACTGGGCCTGCTCTGTCTTCAAGTTAAATGTCACATATGGACTGTCAATGCAAAATTATTTACCTAGATTGCAGTGAGTTACTTATGAAAAATGTGAAGACGTATGTCAAATAATTATGCGTGTCTTAACTAAAATGACATTTGAGTGTGATTTGATAGATTGCCCAGAGAGTCGTTGAAAAAATTGTATGTCTGTTGGACTACCAGGGATTAATGAGAGCAATTAAGGATTACACAGACAATGCAGAAAAAATTAAATTATTTATTTGCCTTTGTCTTCACCACAGACTATGTTTGTGACACATTTTCTCTTTTCTGGAAATAAAGATCAGGTACTGTCAGAGTAATAGCAATAGCAATAGCAACAGAGGACATACAGGAACAGAAGGAAAGAATTAGAGAACCACCAACTATTGAAATAGGAGAGTATATTTCCAGGACTTCCAGAGGAACTTAAGAATGAAATGGTTGAACTGCTAAAAGCCCTAAAATTCAGGCTCATTAAAATCAACTACTGTGCCTGATCACCAGTGACTATCTTTAATAAGAGAGCTACAGATGATCCTGGGAATTGAACACCAATTTCTTTTCTTAATGTCAGGGGTATTGTGAAACAAAAATAAATAAATGGAAACCATAATAGAGTAAAGACAGTGTCTACTTGGCAAAGAAAAACATACCTCCTTACTGTATCAGAGTTTTTCAGGCACATTGTTCACAAAGAAAGAAAAAAATAATTTAAAACACCTTTGACAGTGTTCTGAAGAGATTATTGAGAAATGGCCAAAGAAAAAGAGACGAAATAATTTCAAAGATCAAAGCCTGGCAGCTCATCTACACAAGGGCCGTGAGCATTGCACAGAGGGTCACTTCTGAACTCCTTTTGTGGGGCTCCTAATGAACAAGTTGAAAATGAGTTAAGCGAAGTTTCACCAGTGCAGACCTGGATGGAGAAGGGAGGAGCTAAGCAAATTGTTAAATAAATTAATCAGTAATTTCCAGAAACCTGGAGATGTTATACCAAGGAAAGATCATTTAATGTACTATTGGTTTAGGTAGTTATGTAATAATTAAGACCTTGTATTTAAAGCACCAATATCAATTTAAATGCAGACCGGAAAAGCAGAGACTTGTAGCATTCAGATACCCCCAGACTGGAATCAACATAAACTCACACATCATGGATTTTACTTTCCAGCAAGACTTGCTCCATGCTATTAATGGTCAAAAAGACCTACAGCTAAACTCAGAATAGAAACATGGAAAACAGCTGTGTTTTCTGCAGCAGAGATGAGCTTAGCTGAAAACCAGCACACTAGACAGAGGCAGTTAATCTGAACAATATACAAGAAATGCAAACTTGGAATGCAATACATTTCTTCCAGAAAACCAGAACGCGTGGTCAGTGCAGGAATGTTGCTCTTCCATTTCTTCCTCTTGCATTACTTCAAGTCACGCCAAAGTAAATTAAGTTGCAGATCTATTATTAAACTCAAGTCAAATTAGCTATGGGTTTTCCTAAATTTTATTCCCTCTTTTTGTTTCTCTTTTTTTTTTTTTAGCCTACATATGCTGTACTTTGCAGTCAGCTCTGGTCAAGCTTTCAAATATAGCATGGAGCTAATGAATTACTTCTGTATTCAGTCACTTAGACTTCATGAATCCGCCATCTCCTCCTGAAAACTGCTCTGGTCTGGATCTTTAACTAGTGTAAATTAGCACTGTGCCAAGAGAGAACTGAGGTGATACAATACTGTACAAAAGTCAAGGACCCAGCACTGCATTTCTGTGGCACTAGTACTACAGTGCCATTTCTAAGTGTTACAGATGGTAAGGCTTATATAAGGTAGATCATCTACAAAAAGAAATTTAAAATTTTCTTTTTATTTATGAAAGTTTCCCCCTTTGTTGTCAAATCTATTAATCTAAGACAGTGCCCTGTGAATAGTGTAATTTGGGTAATACTAATTTATTTTACATGATTTGTGCTTATACTTTAGGAAATAATAGGAAAAATATGGAAACTGAAATAGGTTTTTTTGGGGTTTTGCTAGCATATTCTTCACATTTTATTATCAACATCCTTTCTACTTTTCCAGTAACTAGACTTCAAGCCACAGGCTTTTATTCCTTGGAAGCCTTTTTCAGCAGTTTGCAGCTCTCCAGGCAATGAATTTAGGCTGCATCTTTGCTGTACCCCTCGGGTGTCACACACCAAGCACAAAACTATGGCAGTGCTTGCAGAGAGCCAGCCAAGAAAAACAGAAATACAGCAGGAAGGAACCAAATAGAAAACCCTCGTGTATCCTGTCCTTGCCTTTAGGCAAAAATACTGCAAGCTGCTCTGATACCTCCAAGACAGTGTGTATGAAATATCTCATGAAGGGCTGTGCTCAAGCCTAGTCTCTGTTTGTTTAAATTTATAAATATCATAAAAAATCAAAGATATTTAATTGCTGCGTACCTCAGCCGGTTAGAGCATGCTGTTAATAGCACCAAGGTTGTGGGTTTGATCCCTGTATGGGTCATTCACTTAAGAGCTGGATTTGATGATTCTTGTGGGTCCCTTCCACCTCAGAATATTCTGTGGTTCTGTGATTATTCTTCAAGTAATTCGCCTAATTTATAAGAACTTGGGATTTGTACTTCTGGAGTTGCACGAGTTTGCTTCTGGAGAAGCAAAGCCCAGTTCCTGACCTGTGAAAGCCCCTTCTTCCCTACCACATCCAGGCAGCCCTCTTCTTTCTCCCTTTCTCTCATTCCATCCCCAGCCCATGCTGCCCTCCCACTTCACATTTTGTCCGTGTTACATCTTGTACGTGATCCAAGACACAAAATAATCTCTGACACCTTGCTGTACTATTCCTCGAGGATCTTCGTCTCCAAAACCAATATTCCCATAGAATTTCTTTTCCCTCCATGGTAGTCACGTGCTGCAACCCCAGCATTAACCTGAATGTCAGGCGCCTTCACGGTTGGGGGGAATGGGAGGGTGGGATAGAATAGGGACAGACCTCTGCCAGAGAGGTGTGTGTGCTTGAAGACTCAAGGAAACTGAATACTGGGATCACTTTCCTCCCAAGTTTCTTCATGCAGTTAATAAGCTGGAGGGGAATATTAATATCAGTAAAAGAGCATTGCTTCAGGGAGGGAACTGGAAATTTTAATAGCTATTGGTCCAAATTCTCTCTCACTGGACTCCACAGACATTACTAAACTTAATCCAGAGAGGAATTTGGTCCACTGGGTTTAATTTAAGTATGTAATATGATGCAGTGTTGGGAAAAGAAAAACACATCTTTTTGGTGAATGTATTTTTGGGATGTCTCTGCTAAGTTCAGAGAGTTTGAAGCTCATTTTTGTTCACAGTAGTGTGACCACAGCTAGAATCTCATGTTGTGTTTTGGTTTCAACAATTACAGAAAAGGCAGAATGGAACCACAGAATGAGAAGAGGGGACACAAGCAGATGATGAGAGGATCCATCCTGTAAGGAGAGCCTCAGAGAGTTTGGGGAATTGAATCTGTGCCTTTTACAGTAGAGGTGGCAAAGAGGGCATACATCCACACCATAAATATAAGTGTTATGCTGACATTAAAGTGAAACAACAGCATAAAGGCATCAAAGCAAGGAATTAGAGGATAAACAAAACTATAATTTTAGGTAAAAACTATGAAGCAAAAAAACTTGATTGAGGTTGAGTTCCATAAACCTCTGTTGCAATGAGAGTCTCTTGATACTTGAGCCAGAATTACACAAAGGTGAATCTGACGGACGCTGTTCCTGTGTGTAGTACCTTCATGTGAAATGTAGCAGGTGTTTTTTTTTTCCTGCTGGACCATATTCCATCAGCCTTATTCAGTCAAATAATCTCCCTCAAATCAGTGAGACAACCTTTGTGAAAAGGCAGAATTATTTATTCTACTGGTGGCACAGAGCTTTCCTGATATATAATGGCAAAGAAACAGAGGATTTATGGCTCTAATATCATCTGACTTCTGTATCCAAAATTTGAAATATGAAGGATAAAATATGCTTTCTCTGCTGGAGAAAAAAGGCAGAGGAATTACTTTCATGGCATATGCGTTAGAAATGGCAGCACTGGTGAGATTATATCTGTTATCTTCAAAATTGCTTTAAACCAGAAGCTTGGGTAACAAAGGACAGAAGTTACTTTCATATTAGCATATATGTCATGTTTAATCAATCAGAAGGGAACTGTAATTACTTTGCTCTCTTCTTTGCTAACTTTAAAGAAAGGAAGTCATGAACCTATAAAGTAAATGTCATCCTGTTTAGATAGTTATAGTTTTATAGGTAATTTGTTGCAGATTTTATGCAGATAATTTATAATTATTTCCTTTCATGCTCATCTTTTAGCCTGGAGTCCAGTTTTAACACAAACATAAGGACTGCAGATGCAGAGAAAGTATCAATGAAACTGCCTAATTTTTTTTCCATTTTTTTCAAATTTGGTGCACACATTTACAAGTTTATCAGCCACTGTACAGCTACTGAACTTGCCAGCAGTTTGAGTTGCATATGCAATATCAAAGTGAAAAATCAAGTGGTGGTAATAATTAGTAGGCTTGGTTAGATGACCTATGACATTCAGGAGGCATTTGCATGAGAAGGAATTCATTTCTTCTCCCAGCCTGAGCCCTTGGTTTGTGCTGCATACTTTGCAATAGGTGGTTTCCAGCCCATCATGCTGTTGCTGAGAAGGAAACAAATTGCAGAGTCAGTTGAGCAGGGAACTTTAAATTGTCAAATGTGTTGAACTGCACATGCAGCAGCAAGATGACTGTTGGAAAATAGTCCCGAATTGCCACAGCTGCTCGACTTTAGCATGTTTCCCACCACAAAATAGTCTGTATTTTCTGCTTCATGGATAAAACCCCTGTGTTGGAAAAACTCTGAAGTAGTCCTGGGAAGCAAAACAGAAAGTGTATTTATGCAAGACAAGATTTGTTACAATTGCTTGCTGGCATCATAAGATAATTTAGTTTTCTTTTGCTCTTTAGAAACCTCTTATAGAGTTAAGAGGCAGAAAAATAGTATTCCTAAATATTTTACCATGTTAAGCCAAAATGTGGATTTGATTTGTTACGAGCATTGGCAGTCTGACTGTTGACCATCCTTTCTCTTCCAACCTGCAATAAATTCTAGAAAAAAATCTATTATTCCATCACTCACCAAACTGGAATGATTAAAATATGCACCAAGGAAATGCTCCCCAGCCAGGGGAAATATCGCCTAGACTCTAAAGCATTGCATGTCCTTTGCTTTGCTGAGACCCCAAGCACAGCAATCCCATGGAGCGCTGGATAATGACATGGATGCTTCAGAGCTGGTTTTGCCTTTCCAGTGACACAACACAAACCTACCAGACTCCTTAAGTCAAAGGCAGCATGCAAGCAGTGGTACAGTTAGCACTGTCCACCTGCCTGTGCCTACTTGGCCTAAAGTGCTAAATAGCCATTTACATCTGGGTTGATTAGCAAAACCTTTGACACGAGCCTGGAGTGAGGCTTAAGCTTCTGCTTCTGGATCCATAGGGAAAAATGCTTAACCAGCTTTAACCTCTCTGCAACAGCTCCCTTCAGGCTGTTATGAAACATGAATTCATCTGACCTCTTCAAGGTCTGTTTATATCTTCCTGTCTGGGAGATCCAGTCATTCCTTCCTTCAGCCTGCCGCAGACAAATGAATATCTCATGGTACTGTCATATAAAAAGCTACTTAAAACGTTTCAAAGCCAAAAGGGCTGCTAGTTTATACTCTTTGAAAAATCAACACAGTGTCTAAACAGCTCCATAATACACAAGGCTTCAACTGCTTGGATTTATTTCTTTCCAGCTCTGGGGGGTTTTAATTCTTTTTGACCAATATGTTATCTGAGTTCACGGTATATTTCATTTCTATAGTATTAAGGATTAACTTGTCCAGCCAGAAGATGCTTCAGCTGCACGTCCAATTCATTACATTATGGGATGGATTTGTCAAAAATATTAAGCATCCTGAAGTCCAAGAGCAGCACAGGATACCTGAGAGTCCAGCATACACGTGCCAGAGGTCTGGTGGCCAAACACAGGAAAGCAGCATTGGCAACACAGAAAAAGGTCATGGCATAAGCTGGATGGGAGAGGAGAGGGGTTGGATCTATGTTGCCTTAACATGAGGATAACAAAACAGGAGTAAAGGCAAAGGGTGAGATAAAGATAAAAGGCAGGAGCACGGGAGGGTGAGAGTGTGAATGTGCAGGGAGGTCCCTCCTTTCCCACCCTTGAGGTAAATCTATCATTCTGGTCCAGTCTAGGCTGAGTAACTGAAGAATACTAATGAAAATAATTTGGGAATTGATGGGAGAGTGTAATGAATAATTCCACACATTGCTAAGACAGGATTGTTGAATTATAAATAGTCCAAATCCCAAATTCTGGAAGAAAGAGCGAAGCTGAGTGAGGTTAACGAAGTGTGAGAGGATGGAAGCAGTTGTGGAGAAACCACAAAAAGGTGTGAGATAAAAACAGGTTAGAAACAAGAAAGGATAAAGAGCTGAGAAGGAGCTCCTGAGAAGGAGAAGAAAGTGAAGGAAGGAAAAGAGACGTTTTCAAAAGAAAACAGAGAGACATGGAGAGAAGAAAGGAGAAGGAGAAGGAGAGTGAGAGCTCTAGATGATGGGGAAGGAGGAGGTACAACTGAAGCAATAAATGCCTGGTGGAGCCATCCCCTGGGGCCTCCTGACTGCTCCCAGAGTGCTCTGCCACTCCAACTGCAGGCAGCCTGTGTCTACAGAACTGTCTTAGTTTTTTATCCCCTTTCTATCAACGGTGTATCACCAGTGCTAAAGAGCACTCAGCATTTTCAAAAAGCTAGGAAATTCAGGGCAAAACAAAGTTTGAGGGGAAACAAAGGAGTAAAAAAGGAGATAATTCAATTAATAACAAAAATTACTAAATAACCAAGGATTCTGAAGTCATACAAATACTTGAGACAAGCATGCAAAGAAAGCCCATACTGATTACTTACATATTCAATATAACCCCACATAAATATTTAACTCAGGTACAGTGACATCATTTTCACCTTGAATCTTATTTATATGTAGCAACAGTCTCCTGTTAAAATCTAAGTTGTACAACCTTAAAACAAGCCTATTAACTCTAATTTGTGGACTATTATACATGAATAGTGCAGGTCCTCACAATAAAAGAGGCATTATTTGAGTATAGAAGGTACTTTAAATATTTCTAATATTTTTTTTCTTTTTTTCCTTTTTTTTTTTTTGTTTCAGGTTGTGCTATTTTGACTAGGATAACTTATTGAAATCTTCTACCATTTTACCTCTTTCCCCCTATAAACCTATACATTTTTATATTTTCTATAATTTCTTTGGGGGCTGTTTCCTTTGTAACATATGAGAATATTTTAATTTGGTTTTCTCTCCATTCCAATCATTTGGGGTTAAATTTTCTCTAATAGCCTAATCCCAGTCCAAATAAGTTTAATGAGAAAACTCCAATGTGATAAAATGGAACCACATTTTCCCTCTTAAGCCTGCACAGCAGACTTTTCTGGCATAATTGTGTCGTTCAAGGGTAGAATGAGGTGTGATCTGTGGCTGGCACAAGCAAAAGCTTTCAGTGTCGTTGCAGGTAAACTGGCAAAAACACCCTATTGCCATTTCCACCCCACTTTGTTTGGCAAGCCAGAGAAAAGTTATAGCTTCAACAGTTTTGTTGCCACAAGTTGCTTTTCCAGTACAATGGAAGGATATTTCCATTCCAGAAAGACCTTCCAAGAGTGGGCCTGACTGAATTACACTCATGTCAATGGCGCAGCAAAAGTCGCGCTCACTCCCGGTGCCCGCCGGTGAGCTGCAAGGTTGGCTTTCTTCCAGCCTTCCAAGGGCTGCTGCACTCCCTGTGCTCCATAAGTGAAAATAACTCCCCTGCCCTCTGCCCAGGCTGCTGCATCTTCCACTCAAGGAGATGTGTTCCCAAGCAGCCATACTCCCAAAGCCAGAGCCAAGGCATTCCAAGTGACAACCTCTTACAGGCATGCCTGTCTCACGTGCTTTCTGTTATGCCTCTTTTCTTTGATCTCCTCTGTCTGCAACAGAGAAGGAGATCAAAGAAAAGCTGAGCTCTGCCTCTTATCTCTGCACTCCTGCATCTTTTCTTTCCTTTTTTCTTTTTATTTCTGACAATTGTAGGGGAAGGGAGACACGGAGGGAGATCCGCTGTACCAACCCCAGCCTCCTCCGACCCCAGCCCAGAGCTGCAAGGAGGCTCTTGCACTGTTGCCTGAAGCAGTTGACCTCTGAAAAATGCTAGAGGTGACAAAAGTGAAGTTTCTTGGTTTAGCCTCACAAGAACAAAATATTGATCCCTATCAAAGACATCAGGGTGCAATATTTCTTGCAAGTATTAAACAGTAATACAGTTGCAATAGTAATGCTGTAGGCAGTTCCTTCTGAGGAGTCAACTGTAGCCCTAAAAAGTCCCAGCAATTTAGTTAATGAGTGTGAAACCTGTGTTCTTCTAGACTAATAAAAGAATTTCTAAGCTAATGGTATTACACTTGAAAAAAAGTAGAAAACACAGTCATGCTGAAGAGCAGCTGTTCTGTGACAGCTGGAGGAGACCTAACCAAAGCCAAATCAGTTCAGATTTATCAGTGTCAACAATGTTTTTCCCGTGACTCTTATGCTTTACACATCTTTTCATACGTCTTTTCTCATTAGCCACACGGAAGAGACATTATTATAACATTCCCACCGAGATGGTCTCAATCTTTCCAATTGTCCATTATCCATAACTTCCGAGTGAAAGAAATTAATCTGGAACTTCAAAAAAACTTTGCAGAGCTTGTTTTCTGTTTTGTGGTTCTGTATGCTCACAGGACTGCTCCTCTCTTCAGCATTCCCAGGGCACCTGTTGGAAGCAAGTCTGGTTGCCCTCACCTCCTTCAGGTGCATGGAGCAGTCCTGAGGACATGAAATGGAATTCTGCTGGGAGGAGCTAAGCTGCATGACCCCAGTCACTAACTGCAGTTACAGCCCAGGGGTGGTGGACGTTCCGCTCACAGAAATGGTAAAAAACAAACCTCTCAGTCACCTGGTGTTCACTGACAACCAAGTGCTGCTCTCTGCAGACCTGCTCCTGTTGCACCACAATCCTCACGACGTCGACTCAGAGCCCCAGCACACTTTATCTGAGAGGCTCAGTTCCTCCTCAGTGGCAGAGTATCATTTCTGAATATGTCAGCTTCTTTCTGAATTTGCTGGACTCTGCATTTTAATATTAATGACTGATCTCACTTTGGGTTTTTCTAATGCTTCTGGGTTCATTAGGTCAAATTCAGGATCAAGAGCTGCATAAAAATATGCTTTTTTTAGGAATAAATTAAGCAGCACATTAAAAAAAAATCAAACCACGTTCCTTTATGCCAGTGAAGGATCCAAAACAAAACTTCACCACCTTTACAACCACATGAATAAGCTTTTAAAATAGGACTGTTTGTTGGAGAGCTGGAATGCACACATTAACAGATTTTTTTTTCTCTCCAGTGTACTGCTCTCATATTCAGTGGCAAATGAACTGAGACTTAAAATGAATGAGCTGTTTAAGAGTAACATGTCTCCCCTTGCACCTGTGTATGTTGATGGCTATCGGTGGAGCTCTGTAGCCCGAGTTTCAGTAGCTCTGATTCTTGTACCATGATTATTTTCTTTAATAATGCATTTAAAAGCACTAGCAGCCTATGAAGGCTGCCACTCAGCATAGCAATTCCTGCTAAGCCTGAGACATCCTTGTTTATCTATTTCACTGTTCTTCAGAGCAAACAAGCATCATGTGTAATTCTACCAATCTTATTTATCTTGATTTATGTGATTATGCATATGGTGCTAATTCTTGCCTTCAGCTGTGTTTGTTCAAATTACACACCCTTCCCTTAAAAATGCTATTATACTTCTGGAGATTGATCTCTTTAATTCCATGTTTACATCCATTTTCATGCTGTTCAGTTGACTTCCTTTTTATATTTCTAGAGCAGGAGCACTTGCTATAGAAGGCATGAGGCATATACACATGCCTTGAATCTATCTTGCTATCACTGTCTGTCTTTTAATACTCTTCCTGAATTTTTTAATCTGAAATATGAATAACAATTTAATGCCTTCTGGAGGGGCAGAAGGGCTTCCATAAAAAAATATCATATTATATGAGTTGCATGGCAAAAGGATTTGTGATTTGAATTATTACTGAACCTTGCTGAGTATCCTTTCACAATCATTTGCATTTATAGTGCTATAGGAATAGGGTCTTTATGTAACAGCTATGGCATCAGAACCCCGTGGTTTCGGCTGTGGGCTGTGGAAGTCAAAATGCTGGACTAGTTCAGCCTGAGCTCAATAAGGAGGGTTCCTCAAAAACATGATGGCAGTCCCCATCAGTCTATTTTTTTTTCATTTAAAGATAAACTCATGTTTCTTCTCTACACCTGCCAGCAGTTTGCTGACCAGGTGTAAATGTTAGCCCTTACTGGTTGAACCCTTCAGCCAGCTTTGTTTCTCTGTCTAAGCTTGTACACAGCCAGGATGGCTGCGTGTGTTATGCTTGAGTTTCAGTCTCTCAGGTAATAAAATATTTGTGGTCTAATTTCAAGAACGGCTGGGATGATGAGTCCTCTGCTTCTCTTCTAAATTCTCCATGGTCCTCTGTTCACTCTGCACTTAACGCAGCTCCTGAGGGTTTCAGTGGCAAAATTCTTGGAGCTCATGAAGGTAGACATCCACAATTGCCTCATTGTTTCCAGTGGAAGCAGGTCCTCAGATGATTGCCCTATGGAGTAATTCCAACTCCATCTCTTTTCACCCTCTCTAACCATGCTGACATCTTAGCTATGTTTCTGCACTTACAGCTTATATTCTGGAAAATTAACTCTTTTCCATTTCTTAGAAGACTTTTTCAGTGTCACTGCATTCTTTGAGAGTTTTTATTGGTGATCGAGGCCTTTTGTTCCTGTTCATACAGCTTGTGTTAGATTTACTTAAACGTGTGTTATTTAAGAAACCCAGCCCCACGTAGTACAAACATTCTTATGTTCTCTATTGTGAACCAGACCTCTGGCCATTTACACCATTCTTAATGAACTTACCAGGAAAGATCTCCCAGTTCCTCACCTGGAAGGTGCTGGTGTGTACCTTGATAATATTTGTACACCATTAAAAGAAAGGAAAATAAGGGTGGGGAACCAGGAGTTTGTTAATGATCATCTGAACCAGTAGTTATATGTTTTTGGGATACAAATTTTTTAAATGAAACCTTTTGGGTCACCTCTCTTTTTTCCAGCATTTTTCTCACATTTCTTTTCACTTATTTTGATTAAATACTTAGGTAAACACCCATTTTTTAATTGCAAATGAGATAAATTGGAAATTTTTCAGTAATTCCAACAATTAATAGCATTGTTTAAGAAAAGGCTTCTTCATGCTCAGTGGAAATATCCCCAGAACATGTTAATTGTTCATTTACAGTGACTTTTAGAGGAGCTGCCCATTACTGATCCTTGGCCCATTTAATATGCCAATGGGCACCTTGGTACAGACTGTACGAGCAGAGGGTTTTTACTAAATTAGAATGCAAGGGAGGACTTTGTTGGTTTAGCCTCAGTGAAATAGATAATTACTTTCATCTTAACATTTCTCGTGTTGTTTCATGGATGCATCTTGTTGTGGGGTGTTACACAGCTGTGTTGCGCTTTGCTTGCAACAAAAATTCCTGGAGCTCACATCACTCATGGGGCCGAGGAAGGAGAGAGGAGATTTGATGAGGGTATCTCCTGGACAGCTGGCAGCCTGATCCCCAGGAAAGGCATTGGTCACTTTAACACTTCCCCCACCCCACTTTTTGTCAATAGAAAAGAAAGGTGCAAGAGGCAGAATCTGTCTTCCAACCCTGCTCTTTCCTATATTTTCTCCTCCTTTCCTTCTGCTCTGTCTCCAACAAGCCTGTGTTCTAGGAGAGGTATCGCTTGTACTGGTGTGCCAGAAGGAAGAGCTGTTGGTTTGTTGGGTTTGATGAAGGAGACAGAAGATTGTTTTCATCTCTGTTCTTCTGGCACCAGACTATTGGCAGGGTAAATGTCCCTCAGGGAAACAGAGAGAGGGTTCCATGTTGAGAGCATCGTGTTTGCAGCTTTCCTCTCAAGAGCAGCCCAGCTGAAGCCAGCGCAGGCAGAGCTCACGCACACGTGAGTGTTCACAGGATGGAGCAGGATAAAGACAGAAAGCAGACAAAGTGAAGGGGAGCGAGTTAGATGTACAAGCACAGTGGTCAGGGTGATGATAGGCACACATGTTGTTAGTTCCTCTCCCCCTCCCTCCTGCCAACCACTAAAACAAGCAACATGTGATAGGAGGAGGAGGAGAGGGGTGAAAATCCAAAACTGCACTTGAAAAAAACCCCACCCATCTGTAATAGATACATATTTCATAGGTCTTGTTTAGGCTTCATTTAAACTCTTGGAATTAATTTCTCTCGCTTACAGAGCCTTGTGGTCCACTCCAGCTCCTTTTCAGCGCAGTGGAGGAAGGTGGCAATAATCTGAACTGCAGAGCACTGCAGTCTCCTCATTTAGGGAGAGAGAAATATTTCTTTTGGCAAGCAGAGTTGTGCCTGTGCTCCAAGGTCTTAGGTGTACTTAGTGAGGATGGATAAGTAGTGATGACTACATTTGAATTTCATGAGATGGCTCAACTTTCCAGTAGGTGTTTCTCAGATTTGAAGCAAAAGCAAATATGTTTTCAATTTCCAGTGAAAATTAATTCTGAAAAAGATCGGTTTTAGTCAATTTTCATTTCACAATTTTGATTTAACAATTTTATTTTGCTTCCTACATCATCTGTAAAGCTTTCCATAAGCATATTACTGGCATTCTACATCTGGTATAGTATCATTAAAATCTTCCTTTTTTATTATCTTAGTTATTCCTAAAGGATATTTATATTCACTACTGATAAAAAACAACTTCATCTCCCTTCCTAGATCAAACTCTCGCTTGTTTTGTAGTAAGACATTATAAGAATGGGTATTGAGTTCACAAATAAGTGAAGTTTCTCTTTACACCTAAAGAGCATAGTTTCAGTACTCAATTTTGTGGGGTGAGAGAACATTTAAATTTTAATAGCTTTATTCTGAAGCAAGGCTCCAAGCACAGATGTAAATAATTCAGCACTGGAAAGCCTATGATATGCTGCAGTAGTTCCTTGTGTGCCTAGAATCTGTATAGGTAGACATGAAAGCAGATATTAAGCTGCTCTACCCACAGCCGTGTCACCGTGAGGCTGATCGGTTGTAGGTGAGCCACGGAAATTCCCTGTCTGGTTGTCTGTAAAATGGGGATAAGCTATTCATTTCTCTGGAATGCTGTGATCCTCAAATAACGGATGATGTGAACATCTCTGTTGAAATACTGCATCATTAATTTTCCATTGCTCTTTTGCCAGCGTTTGAAGACATTTAGATCTATGATGGTTCAGACTCTAAAGCTTCCAGCAGTACTGCAATAACTGTTTTCAATTTTTAAAAAAAAAAATCTTCTTTCCTTACGTCTTTCTAAACATTTGCAACTTGAGCCTCAAATGCATTCTTACAGAAATAATTGATTATGTTTCCTGTGCTTTGCATCTTCAAATAATGTCAGACCATGTTCAATAATTAATTCAAACCCAAGAAGAGTTTTCTGTCCCCTCTGTATTTTGGAAGCAGGTTCCTGGATGTTGTTGCACTGTATCATGTTGGCCAGGAGTCTCGACTGCTTTGTAACTCACCCACACAATAACGGCTTTGATCCTCTTGAGAAAATAAAGCAGAAATCAGAACTGCAAGCCTTTGACAAATATTTTGTACAAAAGGGGGCACACACTGAGCACGGTTCTTGAATTGCTGGGTTTCTACAGCCCTCACTCCAGGTTTTAGGCATTTATTTCAACCTGAAATGACGTTAAAAGCAATTTTTAGACAGTTGGTGGACTTTTTCTAAGCTTTTTCCTCCTATCAATAAAAAGAAAAGTTCAGCTGATCAAAGGTTACTCATAAAAATTAAAGCGGTTTTACACATATTTTTAAATGGGCATGTTTATCTACTTTTTGTACAGATAACACTCTAATAAGCTGCAAGGTTTCCTATGAGCAAAGCTCTTCACACAGCCCAGCAGTGGGCAAATATTAATGAAACACATCATCCCAGGAATGTCCATATTATCGCTTTTGTTTTAAAAGCTGTCCACAGTAATGAGCTCAACATAACCTTTTGCCCCTCAGATTTCTACAGAGTGATCCACCTGGCAAAGAGTTAAGTCCAGACCATAACTGCACAACACAGCCTGTAAGTGTCAGCATCTTTTCCTCACAGACTCTGTGTGCATGTGTGTGTGCCTGAGCCCATGTTTTAAAGACTTTGCCTAATCACACCTCACTTATTTATAAGTAGAACATGTGGTTTAACTTTGCACCCACTTTTCTACTAGGAGACTAAATGTTAACACCCTGGGGCACCTGTCTTAGATTAGTGAAGAGTTTACTACAAATGATGGAACCAAACTGATGGGATTATACTTGGTTCAGAAGCACAAAATTGAGTCAAACAGGCTTTTGTCTTTCCTTTATTTATTTATTTCATGGTACAGAAGGTGACACTAAAAATAAAGGGAAAACGTGTCTATAATGCTGTAGTTAAAAAACATCTGACAAGTTTTGCTGACATGTTTTCTGTGTGGAAGGACCTGAAAATCTCATGTCCACTTGACAAGAGCATTTTTGTCATTCCACAGTGGCAAAACAAGTGCAAAATGTGAAGTGGTCTGCACATATGGCCTTAGAGGGCACTGAGGTTTGGTGAGGGTCAGCTTTTCTTGGATCTGGGTAAATTTCATGGTCCCAGCTGTCCAGATGATTTGCAGAGGACACCAATATACCAAAGCAACCTGCTGTGAATCTTCATCCAAACAGGTTAATGCATGGCAGGCACCCTGTATGGTTCTCAACAACTTCACAAAAATAAAACAAACTTTCACCAGCACCAGCTACCTTGAGCTTTCCTCTCCTTGTCTTCTCATTGACTGGATATAAATTACATTATTCTCCTATGATCACCTAAAACTCTTTTCTTCCATAAATATCAATTAATTCTCAACAGTATTGTCAAGGAAAGGGTTATATTTTTATGGATACTGTGTTTTTTAGGTTCTGAATTAACAGTCCAAGTACTCAGGTAAAGCCATGATTGATGTTTTTTTTACAGATGTAATATTAAAGAGGCAATAATAGATTTCTTTTTTAATGCTTTCAGCCACTGCCCAAACACACACACGTCTGCACACTTACACATGCATTCATACTGACACACACATGAACACACATATTATTACTTTACACTTGGACTGCTGACTCCCTTTTATCTCTATATGTGTCTAATATATTATTTTCCCTTGTTTGCCATCAACCTCTGCTTATCAACACCCCTCTTTGTCTGATTAGTGCTGTGAGCTGCTTTGGCATAAATATGTGGAGGGGGATAAAAAATGAAATTAATAGAGATCAGTTGGTTGCTTTTCTGGATCCCTTCATATTGTCTGTTGCTCTGCCCACTGAACCTTTCTCCTTTCCCAGGGTATTTTTGTGGTGTCAAATAATGTAGCAAGGCTTTGTCATTTCTTTGGAATGCACACTGCATGGTTGCTGTAATACTGTTGCTCTCATGTTTTCAAACCTCTATTTTAGATGTCTTTGCTGACACAAATTGGAGTAATTTAAGAGGCAGCTTACAAATAACTTATTTTTCTGTATTTTATTGTGATCCTTTAGTTGCTGATTTGCAGACATGAATGGAGCAGCACCATCAAACCTCTGCCCTTTTCAACCTTCTAGTCAGAAGGGACTCACAGTATTTCACTTCATGTTAAAAAATGGTATCATTGGCTTTCATATTCGATTATCCAAGTATTTCTCTGCCAAAGGAAAGCTCAGTGTTTGATTGCAGGCACACAGAAGAATAAGATACAAAGTACCAGCACAAAATTGGACACTTAGAACCACAGCTCTGTACCTTATACAATTTGTTATAACATGGTAATCCTGGGTGAATTCAAATATTCTGCCTTGTGTCTTGGCACAGAACATTGCAGAGCTCTTGGTGACAAGCTGGCAGATACTGTCCCACCGGTGCCTTCCTCCAGATAAGTGGGATTCCCAGAAATTCTTGCCACCCACCCCTCACTGCCAATCCTCCAGCTGTCCTTCATTGCATCCCAGCAAAACCTCCACGGCAGCAGTAAAGAAATGGCCTTTTATCCTAATTCCTCCTGCTGTTTCACTGTACCTCTCTGTGCTGTGGTGCCCCTCAGGAGAAACTGGTGTGAAGCCATTCCTAGCACACACTCCAGCACTTTCTTGCACTGTTGAAAAATACTGCACTGAGCTCCTTAAGCGGTGCACCAGTCACGGTTTGTGTCTCTGGACACGAGCCTTCTCAAAAGCATATGACTGAAATGGTGCTTTATTGATTGCAGCTCTTTGATAGGAAAAAAAAGTCAAAAATAGACTATGAATGCCAATAAATACAGTATGGGAATTGTGAGTTATTAGGGACATCAGGTTTCCAGCAGATGTTTTTATCCCGTAACAGAAGCTGATTTAACAAGTCTGCTTACAGCTGGCCTTGGAGCCCCATGGAGCTGAGTCAGCGAGCCAAGCTTTGTGGGGCTGAATCTTCTCTTACCCTTCACCATCGGCCATGCAAATAAGCTTTAATGATTTGAGAGAGCCTGAATTCGTGCTCAGCACTTTAACAGAGAGCGTGTGGTGGTATCGTGCAGTCGCTGCTGAGGAGAGTGGCTGTGTTGGTAAATTTAAGATGCTGATTTCCTCCTTCTGGGGAAAGGCTCCCACTTCTTTGTGAAAACAACCCATGTGTTGAATATAGCTGGAGCTGCTTTTGCAACAAGATGCCTGCCCTGCAGCTGTGAAACCTGCAGGTGCATAAATCTCTAACATTTATGATAAAATCTGTGGTGGGAACATTTTCTTATCACACAAGACCGGGGGAGAAGAAGAAGGGAAGGCTGAGGAAAGGCTGCTGACAGACTAGAGCTGCTTGGGAACATGGGCCACTATTTAAAGAAGGCATCCGAGTCGTGCTTTCCCTGGAGCTGGTAATAATTGTGCCTTTTGCTTCCATGGGAATAGGACGAGGCCTTTGGCTGGCAAATGTTTGCATATAGCCCAAATCAAGTCATTAGTTGCCATGTGTCCAACCTGTATTTTAAGGCCCTCCAGCTGAAAAGTCCATTTGCATATTTATCCCAGCCAGGAACATGGTAATTAAGTCTGTGGCGTTGTACACAACCCCGAGGAAAGTCTGCAATTCAATAGTTCAGAAAGACTCCTGCTGATTTCAATGGGGCTTGGAGCAGTCACACACTCGGAGGGTGTTTACTGCATCCCAGACAATCCCAGTATTCGCAGGAATGATGAAATTAAAACTTCAAATTATCAGCGCCTCTGCCATGGGAAAATACCAGCTCCACCTCTCAGACCAGAGAAAAAGCATTGCAAAAGGGGTGAAGCTTGCTCTCGGATGCGCTCTCCTCGCTGCTCACGGTACAAGTACACCCAGCTCTCGGCCTGCCCCGGCTCCCAGCAAAGCAGCCCATCCGTGCCTGCAGCGGGCTGGGACACGGGCTTGGACCTGAACAATGCACAAGGCTGTCAGCACAGCAGGTAGGGGGAAATGGTTGTGCCAAAGATAAGCACAAAGGCTTTAGGCTGCCATTAACAGACGATCTTGCTATAAACAAACAAACAAACTGCAGCAGCAGAGGATGCTTGAAAGGTAGATAAACCTTCCATGTGGGGGGAAAACGTCTATGGTAGGAAAAAGGCATTTAGTAGAAGTGAAAATCCTTAACTGTGTTTTATGGAGGCAGGCCAAAAACAGTTCCTGCATCTGGAGTTTTACTTCACTGAAAGAGATGTAACAATCTTTTGTGTAATTCAGGAAAAAAAAAAATAGCGTGAGCTGAAATTTTAACTGCACCCATGACTGCAACTGGGGTTTCTTTTTTCAAAGGTCTGAATCATATTTTATTTATTTGTTTATTTGTTTGGATTTGTATTTTTGGGGACAAATACTTATCTGCTGTAAATCTCCAGAGTCCTTTTGATTTCAGTGATGGTGTACACTGTCCAAGGCTGTCCTCTTCCATAGCATACCTGTAAAACTTTCATCCTTCAGCAGCAGCCTAATGCACCATTTGTCTGGTTTGCATCTCCTATGCAGCTGATAATTGTTTAATTTACACAAAACTGTGGCAAAACCCAAGAAATACTACCAAATACGAGAGCTCTTAAAAGTAAATTGAAAATATCAAACCTTTCAAAAGGTGGTTCTACCTTCAGCCAAGGTTCACGCACTGCAATTTCTACACCTTCCAGCTCCTCTGTCTCGCTGGTGCTCAGATATCTTTGCCAGCATGTGTGGGCCATGCAGGAGAGAGGAGGTCCCATAGCATATTCCACTGCTGAATGAAAAGGGGAGGGAAAAAAGGGCCTTGCAGAAAGAGAAGAAATATTGACCCAGAGGCAGCTAAGGATGCCTGAAAGAGACAAAGATGTTGGGCCTGATTCAAATCCCATTGAAGCTGATGGAAACATTTCAATGGGACTTGGATCGGACCTCTGCAGTGAAATGGAATGGGGAAATAATGAATGGCTTTGGAGACAAACAAATTGGGAAGTGGTGGAGGGAGATGGCACGTCTGTATAGAAGAAAGTGGTCTGGCAGGGAGAAGAGGGCCTGTGCAGTTGAGAACTCAGATAGGGATTGGCAGCTCACAGCACAAGAGCTTGGCAATGACCTGAAAATACTGAGGGAGAGATTTGTTTGCTTGGGGTTTGTAGTGTGTGGCAGCAAACAAGGCCCAGAGCTGCAGAAGAGAGAGGAGCGCCTGGCTGGCTGGCTGGCTGGAACACAGAGCTTGTGACTCCAGCCAGGGGGACCCGTCCCAGGGGATTTCCCTTTCTCCTGTCCACTTCTTGCTGGTTTTAGCCAGGAGTTCATTTTTAGCCTTTGAATATCTTACCCTGAAAAAAATGCATTCCAGGGAGGTCTGGTGTAGCAAATTGTGAACATGACCTAATAAATTCTCAACTGCTCGACAAAACATCTAGGGCATTTTTTTTTTTTTTAATAAAAAATAAAAATACATAATAATTCACCATGTAACTGTTAAATCCAGATTGTATTCCAGAGTTAAGCCAAACCAGCCTCAGATCCTTCTTCCTCATCCCGGCAGAAAATCCTTTGCCTAAGGTTTCTGGGAAATGGGAACATATAGGAAAAAAACCACAACAAACAGAAGTATGAATTTAATTACCAATACTATGCTCCAACCTCAAAGCGGAAGAAGAAAGATAATTGCTTAGGGTCTCTGAGTGGAATCCTGTCCCCATGGCCAAGACAACAACCAGTCTAGCCAGCATCTCAATGACAGGAGAGCAACGTGCAGCGTGTTTTCTAGTGTCAGTGATTCTGCATAGAGTCATAACAGGTAAGTGAAATGGTAATTAAAAACTAAAGAAAGCGCTGGCCAGAGGTAAGAACAGGTGGCATGGGGAGGGGGCAGCAATTTGTTGAGTATAAAAAGGCAAGATAAAAATATACAGCAACAATAAAAGCAACATTCTCCTGGGCAATGTTTGCAGACAGAGAAATAAGAATATGAAATGGAAAGGTGCAGGGTTTTTTCCCCCAGCCTGCATAAAAGAGCCTGGACAAAATGTGGCAGTCGAGAAAACGTTAACAGGTTGTTATGATAAAGCAAAATGTCCTGTGGGAAAACAGATTTGGAGTGGCAAATATGCTTGCCAGGGTAAGTGTGAGCTTCTGAGGAGGAACGACCGCAACAGGGAGTGGAGGGTGTGGTGGTTTCTGGGGGTGAGGGCTGCCGGGGACCCCCGGTGTGCTGCCTGCCAGGAGCACGTGTGCTGCTCGTGGCTGTGCCAGGACAATATCCAGCTGCTGGTGGTGGCAGCCGTGGCACCATCCTGCTTGCTGTCCGTGCAATGGTGGCTAAGTTCAGGGCCGTGAGAGGGGAGACAGAATCTTGCTCTGACTCGCGGGCCTCTCCAGCGGTGGAGGTTTGAGGCAGCGTCTCTCAGAAGCTGAGGGGAAATGGGCTCGAGGGTGATCTTAGCTGCAAACAGAAGAATAATTTGAACAGAAAAATCTTCTAGCAAGAGCAGAGTCCCGTTGGTCATTTGCTTGTTTGGTTTTGGTAGATGGACACACAGCATCTCTAAAGTATTTTCTTGGTGTTACAGATGGCTGTCCTAACAGAAATATGTCCTCCTTTTAGCTTGGAAAGGAACAGTTGATTTGGTCTTAAAATTTACCTATTGGATTTATCTTTTCCTTATTAAAAGCACACACAGGAAGCACCTGAACTTGTTTAGAAAACAGGGAGAGTTGAAATGCTAATATATCAGATGATATTTCTCTTTGGTTGGGGGAGGAGAGATTCCCTTCTCCTGAGGGTACAATTCCTTGCTGTTAACCTGCAAGTGATCTTCCCTTCATGCAGAAAAAATGATAAAGAGATATACATAAGGACTCTGCTCCTGAGTGCTTTAAGTAATTCCTTCTTTCTTACATGTATTTGTTTTGGAGTTTTCACCTGGTTTCCTAAAAAATCTTTTTTTTTTCTTACTTCATTCAAATAAAATTATAAAAGTCTACTGAATGTTTCTCTGACATAAAATGCCTTCTAGTAGGAAAATAGCACCTTGTCATGTAATGGCAGCTCAGATCTTTTGAACCTGCTCACTGAGTATTTCTGTAACAGTTTATGAATTATCATTCCTGTTTGCTTGTTTCTGCTAAATGTCTCTGCAAGTCAAGGGTTATAAGGTGCATTTTATAGACACATAAAATGAAAATAGACTATTTTACTGTAATTCTATTAAAAATGCAAGCAGTCAAGAGGCAGAAGTCTGTAGGAATCATTCCTTTCACAAGTCATTTCAGACTAGTTTTAAATTTTGATACATCAGGGGAGAAAAATATCTCCCTGTATGTTTGCAAAATACCTACTTCAGTGCAAACTGTATTTTGACAGAAGTCTTTGATCTCTATCAGAGTGCAAATGACTAAAAATTAAACATGAGGAAGAGCATGGGGAAAAGTGTTCGGCACAAACTAGACAAGTGGGATCTTTCTCTTCTTCATTTGAAATGTCATTTAAATTCTCCTTCGTAGACAGGTATTAGGAGACACCACGTTGGTTCTGATCCTGCTTTGTTCCCCTCCTCCTCAGTCACCTGCAAGAGGAGATCGGTTGTGGAGCTTAGGCTAAAAGATGTCAAGTGGGACTGAATTTTCTGGCTCTGGGGCATTCCCAACCTGTGTGGGGCTCTGCTAGACCCTATGGCCCCTGAGTTGCAGGAATCAGCAGCCACAGAGGGCTCCAGCAGTTCATGAATGTACAAATAAAAGAGATTACAGACATTGCACAGAAAAGCCAGAAAGTACCTTTTGATATCTGGGAAATAAATTGGGCTTGATTCACAAAAGATTCAACCCTTTGTGGCCTCTTCTGTCTGCCATAGCTCTACAACTGTCTTTAGCTTATCATGTGTAAATCCCTTTTTTGACAGGTACCTATTGAAAATACTGGTTGAATATTTTAATAACCCATTCCTCCCTGCTCATGAGAAGGATCTGGTGAGAATAAAAATAGTGTTTATAGGTGAAAGGCAGGTGGTGAACTCTTTATTCCCTGCCAATGTCAGCCCCTACCCAAAATTCCAAAAGTAAAATATTGTCCTAATATCCTGATTTACCATTTACATCTCTCAGATATTTGTATATTTTTCAGCTTGGAACAGTGCACGTGATTTAAGTCTAGACTGTTTGCATGTCCTGGCAGCTTGTACTGTTAAACAGCAATTTCAGACAGTTCAATTAACACTTTTCTTCATTTTCTGTTCTAACAAATACGGGCAAATGAGTCCCATGAATAACAGGAGTCTGTGTTTATGCTGAGAGCTTTCCGCTTCTAAGAGTGCTCTATGGTCCTATAAAAATGTCACCATTTAACACATGCAAATTCAGTGAGATTCACAGATTTAATATTAGGCACACACTTAATTTTTTTACTGGGTATAGCTTCTCACCTCCTTGCCAGCTGGAGGTCTTGGAGATTATGCTTTTTTTTTCTTCTACATGTGCAAGGCCACATAGGGAAGGCAGAAAATCAACACAGCCCCATTAGCACAGGCTGTGGCTCTTGCAGGGGAGCAGAGCACTGCAGCGAATCATTGCAGCTAACCGGGCACATTGGCTGCTTTGGGCATCTCTGCATGTCCAAGCACGGGGGCGTGGGGACAGTCCCTTGCCTTTACAGGATATAATTTGCTACATTCCTTCCATGGCAAAAGTACTGGTCACAATATTTTTGAGAGTGCTGCGGAAAATTAGAACACCATTTGGAGAGGCACGTGAGAACAGCTTGTTGGGATCGCACATCTCTTCATTGTTATAGGTCTATCTTTCCGGATTCTGCGCTTTCAGTGACTTTGTTTCTAATGGAAATAAAAAATAATGCCAGTTTTTAGGTGTTAAACGCTGCCACCGGTCCTCGGCTCACAATGAGAGCTTTGCAGGAGGATTGGTTCAGTTCTTCCTCAATCCGCTGCAACACTTCCAGTAGTGGAAGTCACGGGGGCTGAAGGGAGAACACAGCCCTGGTCTCGGTAGGAAATAGCCGCAGCAGGGGCGGGTTGGTGCCCTACATTCTGGTGTTGCTGCTCTCAACTCCGCTGCAATGGTTAAACTTCCCGGTGCAGGAGAGCGCAGGTAACCGCGCACAAAGCACGGGGTGGAAAGGGAACTCTCTTGCTGATAACCATCTGGAGAGCACAGACTTCGGCTCACTCCGACTTATTTTTAGGCACCAAGCTTCATAGTCTTTAAGGGCAAAGAGAGGGGAGTAAAAATAGGCCAATTAGTGTAATTTCTAAAAAAAATTCCTTAAAGATCTTGAGCAATTGCAAAGGTGACTTTAAAATTTAAGAGGAATGAAAAACAAATGGGCTGGGTAGGAAATTTGGGGCCTCTAAGAAGATCACTTAGCCAATAAATTGCCTTTTTTATTTGAGGATCTTTGAAGTATCCTCCCAGGAGGGACTATCTTAAAGCTAGCTTTAGTTAGTAGCATTGGGTTGTTAATGGCTTCCGAATGTACCTTCCCTATTTTCTAATCTTACTGTAGCCTCTTATTTTCCCTAATTGTCTTGTTATTTTTTCACTCTGTGTTTGAATAGCAAACTTAAAACTGTGAAAAGTGGGAGTTTTGTGTAAACACAAGGTGATATGTGACACTATTTCAGGCTTGCCGTGATCTGTTCCCCGTTTGTCACACAGACTCACGTTAGTTTGTCTGCAGCATTGTGAATTTTAGGAAAAGATTTCAGTCCTGCTTGGAAATCTCTGTGCCATCAACTCGTTGGACATCTGGTTTCAATTTACAATGTATCTGCCTGAGGGTACATAGCACCCCCAGAGTAAATAATAATAATAATGTTAATAATAATAACAATATCTATAATATAGTAATAATAGATGTAAATGAAGTACATGTTCTTGTGTTTCCAATGCGGGAGAAAACAAATTAGAAAATGAATTGCCTGGAGGTTTGCATTTACATTGCACGGATGGTTTACATTTTAAGCAACATGAAAACAGACTGCCTTCAAGGAAGACCATGAATATTTTGGGAAGATTTATTTAAACCAAAGATTTGAGGAAATGTTAAAACCAGATGAATTCTATACACAATAAAAGTGCTAGATCAAGGAATTTGTTTCAGCCCCAACTGTGGGTCTAAGTATACGAGTAAAATTTATATTTCAATTCAGGGATGGGTAAATGTCTGCAACCCAACAGGAAAGCGAAATATTTCCTGAAGCTAAGTGCAGATATTCACCTATGAAGGTTAAAAGGAGATGGCTCAATGGAATTGCATGGTTTGGGGAATTTTTAGACTCTCTAGTATTCCCACTTTAGTCTGTCTTGGAGAAAACAAAATCTTTCACAGAGAAATATAAATTTTAATAAAGCTCTCAAAGAAACTGAGAGAGATAAATTAGTGATGGCACCAGTGATAATTAACTCACTCGTATTTTGTAATAATAATCTTTATTTTTATTCCAAAAAAAGAGAAGCAGCTTCAGGACAGACTCCACAAGTCTGTTGACTGCACCTTTCACCCAGCTGTCAGAAGTTCAGGTTCAAGGTGCTCCACAAAAGCAGACACAATTGGACCTTGAACCTCTGGGTCTCATCTCCTGGGCCCTGACTACCCAGCTATTAAATATTCATTCACGTGTATGTTTTTCTTCTTGTTTTTCAAAGAGAACTTTGGGGGGGTCTCAAGGTCTTCATGCAGACCTTGAAGTAGAAACCTCGCAGGTAAAATTCCCAGTTCCCAGCAAGACTGAGAGCAGCAGCAGAAACTGCAATAGGAACAATTCCAGTGCTGCAGGTGACTGGAAGTCACTGGAAGGAGAACACAAAGTTTGGTGAAGAACAAAGGCCTTTGGGTGTCCTGGCCTAGCTGGTTGAGCATTGCCTTAGAAGATGGTCAGGGAAAGGTGACATGAGGTGCTGCTGCTCAGAACAACCCCTCTGCTGTGGGATGTGAGCTGGAACATGGAATGAGACCTTAATTAGCACTGTGATGAATAAGCATGATTTGGCTTTCATGCGGTTTACACCCAGATATGTACGCATGTGAAAGGGAAATAAAAAATACATCATATATTTCTGTAGAAATATACTAAAGGGAAAATTTAGGGAAGGAAATCAACATGGAATATGTTTAAAGAAATACTGACAGAACCATGGATGACGTTCACATTTCACTGCCAAATACAATTACGGAGCAGGAAAGCTACCAGGGAAGAAACAGTCAAAATCCAAGTTACAAATATCTATTCAAGCAACAGAAAATATAATTTGAAAATTAAACTTCTTGCCAAGTGAAGCAAAGAAGGAAAGGTTTCTGAAAGGTGGGAATATATGGTTCCATGTCTAAGAATTGCAAAAAATTGGAAAAACAAATAACTAGAGGCTGAAATTAATTTGAGTGCTTCAGAACAGAAAAAGAGCACTTTCAAAAATGAAAACATGAATAAACATAGAAGGGGAATGGGAACAAGAATAGCATTTAATGTTATTTTCCAACAAATTGAAAGATTAATACCTACATTACCCTGTACCTTGCACATCATCAAATTTAGACAGCATCAGAGAAAAAGACCTGAAAACAGGGGGCATGAACAACAGTAAAAATAAAAAATGTTTATTTTTAAAAAATGTCAGATATTTAATTGGTTTTAGGGAAATTTAGATCAAACATTAATTCTTCTGGAAAAGAAACATGTAATAGAAGTGCTCTAGGTGCATATAGTATTTGGCCAGCTAGTTATAATGGCCAGTTTAAACATCTAAAAAATGCTCTGAAGATAGTAGTGGACACTCTAAACTACTTTATCTTCAAGAAAAGCATAGGGGGAAATAAATGCAAATAAGTGTGTTTTATTCCCCCTTACAAAGACTTAAACAAGAGGAGATATGGGAAGATCAGTGGATATCGGTGATATAGACTTTAAAAAGTCATCACAAGACCCAGTTAAAGACACCTGTAAGTCTGGATTACAGTTTTGTGTGTGAATGGGAACTGTGGAGGAGACAGGACCATGGAGGAGGTTTAAAGGTCCCAGTCTCACCATGGCACAGTTCTGGAATAGAACCACAGTTGTGGTAAGGGGCTGGTGTTATGCTCATGCTGAAAACTGAAATTAGGCAGCCAAGGCCTGGCAGAGGTGTATGAGTGGCTCTGGGTAGATGTCACAAAAATGAGGAAATCAGACAGTATTCTGCCAGGTGAGATTCCACTTCTTTACAAAATAATTTACTTTAGAAGATACAAATTAAACTACGTATTCACGCCTCTGGGATCCGAATTTACTGTGAACTTCTGAGGAAAATGATTTAGGCATCACTATGGACAGCTCAGTAAAGAAATCTGCTCAAATTCAATATGTAGCAGCAGTCAAAATTGTAAATTAGATGTTAGGCTGCATTAAGAACTGAATGGCTCTAATACAGGAAATATGGTACCATTTACAAATCTGTGAAACAGACCTGGAGACTCAGAGCTTTCGGTTTGTTCTCTTGATCTCGAACAAAGAAAAGAAAGAAAGAAAAACCAGAAGTCTGAGGTGGCAACAAGGGATCATAAGAGTTACAATGAGGAAACATTTAACACTGGAGTCCTTGGGAAAGAGGATCTAATTTCTAAAGAGGAAAAAATAAGCATGCAGGTAAAGGTAGAAACATGTGGTGGAAGCTGAAATGGAAATCAGATATTCTTACATTGCTCTTTTGTACAGAACCATTTCTGTGGTATTTGAACAAACACAGGCTTTTATAATTCTGCTTGGTCTTGGAGATCCGCTAGGGCTGCTGACATGAGGTCTGGAGTTTGAAATGCTTTTGGTCATTCAGTGTTTGCAGCAGGAGGTAATGTCTCAGAAATAATTCGATTCTTTTCACTTTTAACACTTTTCACGTTGCTAGGGACATTGGCAAAAGGCTCATTTGTATAAGTTCAAAAACTCTCTTTAATTAAAAAGCCATCTTTGTGAATGCAAATGAATACATCAAAAACTCTCAGAAGTCCACACAACTAATAATTAATCTAGATTTCAAGGACTCTCTAACACTATTACATCATGAATACCTCCCTTATTCAAGAATGGGCATCCTTCTAGCAATTAAAAGAAAAATTTAGAAGATAATTAGACACAATTCTCATCACAATATTTTACACAGGTATATGATTTTGAAATTAGGTCAAGGGAGGGAGGGAAAATGGTGATTCATTACAGAGGCTCCAAGAAGCAGAATTACCCCATCATAACTTCTAAGTAATCTGTTTTTCTAAGTTGTCAGTGTAACAAATGACCATTGTTAATAAATTAGGAAGCCAGAGAACACCTTACAGTGTATGAGTAAACTTTGTGCAGTCTGACATCTGTCTTTATCAAAAAAATTGCCAATAAAATTGTTGAAAAGTTTATATATTACAAAATCTACAGACTGTATATTGCTTATATACCGTGGTCATGGGCCATACAGAAAAAAAGATGATTACTCCTTTAATGTTGCACTTGCACAACAGCACTGACAGAGTAAACCTGGGATGCCAAAGCAATTATGCCAAAATATATCAGCCCTTGCACTCCCTGAAATAATAGGGGAAGGGATGGATGTGATTTATTTTAATGGACCAGCACAGATAATAAAGAATTGCTTAATGTCTTTCTTCGCAGATTTAGATCTTTACGACGAGGTTTTTATGAAATGGAATATATAACCCAAATAAAGTGAAACCAGAGTTAATGAAATTGCCTGTCAATAGCACATTCACAAGTTTGGGGTTTTTTCCTTCAGTCTGGGTGATGTTCACACAGCCTTTTTTTGATAAGTGTTAATAGCTACTGTATTCGGATGGTTCTCTGAGCAATCAGAAGTTATTTTCTATAACTGATCATATGGTCTGGTGGAAGACAATGTCCAACAGCTCAGACAGGGCTCAGGAGTACTGATGTCCCAGTTCTGACACTGGTTTTGTTACTCATTTGCTGTTTGACCTTAGATGTAGCACATGAGGTAGTATTAAATAGGTGTAAGTAGTACCAAGAACACAGAGTTTCTCACAGCTTTAATTAATATCTATGAAGAGCCTGAAAAAAGCCCTCATGAAGCCTGGAAGGCTTTCTAGACATCCAAAGTATTATTGTTCAAATAGTGTGAAGCTTTAACAGCATTTCAAGCAAAGTTGAGTACACATAGATAATAAAATTTCATTTATGTTTTAATATTCAGAAATTTCAAATAAAAAGTTTCTAAGATGAATATTTTTATAAGCATACAATCTAATGTATGTCTATGCTTATAAACATATATTTACTGCATTTTGCCATTTTATCTGTAAACAGTGCATCAAAATTTTGGGGAAAAAATAATTTCCTGTTCTGTATATTCCTCTGATGGTTGTGCTGCTGAGCATTCAAGAGATTTCAGCAGGAACTCGATAGGATGCTTTATGTGTGAGCAGCTCAAAGATCAGTAGGGCAACCTAGTATGTGACAAGATGAATATTAAATCTGTTACTGATGAGTGTCTCATTTCCCAGCACTGTACTGAAACAGTTTCTGATACTTTTCTGAAGAAATCCTTTAAAATCTCTGTTGATATCTGGTCCAGATGGCAGCTGAGGTCAGTGAGAACATTCCCAAGTGACTTACCAGAGCTGAGTTGGTAGTGGCAGAAGCCTCATCCCTGGAAACATTAAAGGCTAGGTTGGACAGGGATCTGAACAACCTGTTGGAAGTACACATATCTCTGCTCATAGCAGGGGGCTTGGACTAGATGACCTTTAAAGGTCTCTTCCAACCCAAACTATTCCATGGTTCTGTTCCCAAACACTTGGCAAAGACTGGCTAATTAATATTCTGAAACACTTGGCAGCAGAGCCATTCCTTTCTTTGAAGAACTAGTGCTGTTCCCCTAAAAAGAGTTTGCAGAGTAGGAATTCTTCTACTGTTGTGGGAATCTCATTCATCTCTGCCTTCTCTGATATGCCCTCTAATAGATCCCTGTCAAGTCAGAGACAAAATATTCAACCAATCTATGTTCCCAAGCTTCTGCTTTCAGACAAAACAATTATACAATTACACAATTTCTGATGGGTGCTTTTTTGCCTACTTTTGTTTTGAGAGGTTCTCTATTGAAGACCATTAACAGTGAGAAGAATAACTTCAGAGGAAACCACTGAGTGTCACAAGGGGCAGGTTCTGTTGCTCAGAACCCAGAAAGTATCCTGTTAGTCTGTATGAGCAAAGAAACTGAAAAAAAAATCAGGTAGCTTTCTGGAAACTATAATCGTCCACAACTTGATTAATACCAGTAGGAGCATGGAACCAAACAGGTGAGACAACAGCAACCTCCATCCCAAATACAGTCAGGTTTTAAGACCTGAAGGAAAAACAAGCATTGGAGGGGATTTCACTGACATTGTTCATGAGTATTTTTGTGTCTGGTTGAGATGAAGGAAATACCAAAGCAATGGGAGGAGAGGAAAACAGCAGACTCAAAAGGATGTTAGAGTCCAGAGGACAAGCCAACAGAGTGAGTGTTCAGGACCAGTGCTGGCTCAATGAGGTGATGAAGAAGTTGGTGTTGGCTGGACAAAATGTTATTGAGGCCCGAGGTGTAACAGCTGCCCTTCATTCCAGAGAGCCGTAAAGAAGCACTTACAGTCACTTATGAAACTATAGCAGTCTCCAAATCAAAGCCAAGAAACATGTCATCACCCAAAAAGCACAGGCAAGTGCCTGGCCATTGAGAAATATTTGGTAGAGTGAGGAGAGGGAAGCAAAGGACATACAGACACGGGGCAGAAGTCCAGAAAGGGAGAGTGAGATTATTTACCAGAGTTCAAGGTGTGGGCTGGAGGCATGGGTGAAGGAGAGATCTCCTACTGTTTCATTTTTTGTGTGTTCAGGAAGATTAGACTCTATCAGCCTTCAAAATGTTGCAAATCTGGATGGAAGATGCTCCCACTGCCCTCAGTTTTTCCTTCTCTCTAGAAAAATTTCTTTTTTTTGTTTTAGTCAGTTGCTCGAATCCAAAGGAGAAACCATGTGCACTATTCAGGGAAAACTGTCTGCATGCTCATCTTTTCCCTGCTCTTGGTCTAACAAGGCACCTTATGAGACTGAACACAGAGGATGCAGAAATATGAATCAGCATGATACCCCACTCTGGTATATTACAGAAGAAGACTCATGGTAAACTTACAGACCTACAAATAGTTATTTCACGTGTTTAAAGTCTTCTCTCTTCTTGAAAACCATGAACTTGAGAAACCTGTAGAAAGGTTCCAGTGAAGTCAGTTGTTCATTTTCAACAGGAAGCAGTATGGTCCAAATGGAAACAAAAAAGTCCATCACTAGGTGGTCCCCAAGGGATTTTCTTCCTGCAGGTACAGAGGCAGAGGAAAAGCCGGTAGAAGACACTGCAGTAATGAAAATCTCATCTCCCTGTTGCTCGTCTGTGTTCCACTCCAGCGTCTCAACCTGTGGCATAAAAGATTTCATGATCAAAACCTTTAGACATCTTTCTTTATTTTCTCCTAGGAGTCTGAGAAAGTTTGCTGGGAAATTTTGAATGGAGTTCTGTGGGATTTGGATGAGGTACTCAGGGAAAGGGCTGAGGAAAAGATCTTGGTTTTCAGTGTAAAAGTATGAGGGTGGTAGTCAGAACAGCCAGGAAATGAAATGGGGTAATGATGCACCTAATAACTTACTGAAAATGCTGCAACAGGGAATAGAGCCAAAATCTCAGTAGAGATGTGAGTCTTTATTTCAAAACAGAGCAAGAAGCCTCTTGGCAAACTTCCCAAAAGCAAGGTGTGCAGCTGAAAGTATTATTTCCAAACAATTCCAGTCCAGAAGTACAGATTGAATGGAGATTATCACGGCTACCCCCAGGGCATGACTAACCAGGACTGGTGAGGTAGATCAAGCTGGTGAACTCTCTAAAGACTGACGTTTCAATAACGTATTGTGCGATAAGGGCCAGATCCTCAGCTGGCGTTGGCAAGGGCAGCTCCGAGGACATCAGTGGAGTTGTATCATTTTATGCCAGGGGAGAACCTGGCCCGTGGAATGCACGCAGAGATGATTCATGGTTTAATACCAGGTAACACAAGGCTCTGTCAGAAAGACTTTAAACTAATAAACTGTGATAATCTCATCTTGTTATCTCAAATACAAACCACTTCATCAAGCTCAGATTAAGTCAGCATGGGCTATATCTTCCCAGCCCTTTAGGAGGAAAAATGCGGTGATTTACCATCTGGTTATAATGTGAGGGTCACACAGAAAGAACAAAAGTCTCTCAATATATATAATTTTTTGTATTCTAGAAGTTTGGGCTAATGACTCTACTGTCAAGAACTATTTGTAGGAAAGTTATAATGAGGGGATATGAAGAAATAGTCATTCCTCTGCTCAGAAAGCCTACAGGGTTTGCAAAATAGGGTAGAAGTTTTGCCAAAATACTGCTATTGTTCAGGCTCTGATACACTGACATTTCTAATATTGCTTCATTCACTTTTTCATTTTACATCTATTTGTACAAGCCTGGAAGTCAATGCCACGAGTCCGTCTGTACTTATTTGGGTGAAACCAAAATCCCAGGATACTTGACCTCTTGCTTTTGTGTAATCCTATATTGCACAAGAATCCCTGTCCTCCCAACTTCACTAACTAAAATTTGGGGTGACTTTCCCAACTTATTAATTTTCTCAGACTATTATTTCTCAGATATTTCTCAGATAATGGAAGGTTTCCTTTCTTTATTGTGAGAGTAATTTTTTGGAAGTCAATTCTAACTCAGCTGTTGGTGGAAAGATTTCTGTTTCGAAGACAATTTGAACAGATTATTAAAATATATTATTTAAAATTCTTTCTGATAAGCCCTTAAATGAGCAAGATGATAGGTATAAAATTGATAAAAGATATGTGGGAAAAGGAGTAAAATAAGATATTCTACAGATGGTTAACAGAAGGTAAAGGGATAGTAGGGAGATGTAGGTTTTGCTTAGACATTAGGAAAAGCTTTTTTAATATTTAACTAAGATTAACATAATTTTAAAATCACTCCTCTGTTATTTTGGACTTATCTATAACCAAGTGTGTAAAAAATCAAAGTAACAGCATGTGACAGTGGATGTTGATGAGGCTTTTAGGCAGATGCCATATTCCACTGAAGCTAATGAGCGCCCTTTGCTTGATCTCATTTGGCTTTGGGATGCTCCACTTACCTTTTAATCAAAATCTTGCAGTCATAATTGAGCTGTCTTGGTATTGGAAGTATTAAAGGTGTGCCAAGACACTCTCTTACTAATCCAGGAAGGGACAGTCTTTCCTGAATCCCAGAGACACTTAATGGTTTATGGGACATGACTTTACTCTAGGTGTCATCTTTTAAATAGCAAGTAAAATTAAGGTCTGGCCATTTGTGATTATAAAAGATCATTAATTTCATTAAGAATTGAGGTGCTCAATTCCCTTGTATCTAATTGAATTGTGCTTAAGTTACATTTCTTTGTTTTTCTATTATTTCCTGCAAAAGAGTGATTTGTTCTGATATTTAATCTGGAGTTTAAATGACGGGACATAATATCTGTAAAATGGACAGCCTTAAACCCACATACACATCCTTGATAGCACTTAATTTGTAAGTGTTTCTTTGATATCCCTTTTTTGCTCCTTGTGATTGTACTGGCTTAATAACTCATCCATGATAGAGGATGTATTATGCATATGCACATACATCCCTATATAACATAAAATTCATCACGTGTTCATCATTCATTAAGAATTAGACAAGATAACCAGTGTGGGAACAGTCTTTGCTCCTCACATGGAAAGATGCGTCTGTTTTGTTCTTCGAAACATCCAGATAATCAACATCTGAACTGAAACAAATAGGTCCTAAGTTAAGGGACACCAAGCTGTCAAGAAATTTCTCAGCAAATATTCGTGAATGTCTAAGTAAGGAATAAAATTGTTCATAAGTAACTGATAATTGTAAATAATAATTTTTGATATACTATTTCAGCTTCTTCAATAATAATGAAAAAATATTTTTTTAGGCATGTGAGAAAACTGTTGTGAACAATTTTTTAAAAATAACAGACTACTACTTCTAGGAAGAAGCACTCATTCAAATTTGTTCCGTATTTGAATGTGTAACCTTTGTGGCAGTGAATGCAGTGATACAGAATGGAGTGATGCAGCAACCCCAGCTCCTGTGAGCCAAAGGGACCCCTTGCATGAGTGAGGACTGCTCCTTCAGGCCCTCAGTGCCTCAGTTTAGTAACCTGAGTCCTTTATATTGTATCCAGGGAAGTGTAGAGTATGTGCAGGTGGGCTCCTACAGGGTGAAAAAAGCAGGAAAAATTCCTGACAAGGTAAAATTGGGAGTTCTCTTCTGATTTATGCAGTCATTAAATATCTTAATTTTATCATGGAATATGCAAGCATACACTGGTTTTAATTGCAGATTGACTGACTGCACTGTCTTTGATTTTGACTTTTTAGAAGTGGAAGAAAAGTATATGTTATTATCTGCAGAATTAGCAAAAATATTTAGACTTTAGGTTGAATTCTGGATTGTTATGTGTTGAGATAATTTTCTGTGGTTACCAAGAACTTTTTGCATTTCAAGTGATTAAATCACTCACAATCAATTTGTGATCCAAATTTTGAGCTCCTTCCTCAATACAGACTCTAAGGAGTCAAGATGAGTTTGGATTTAATGATAACTGAATAAAGGCAGGGCACACAGAATTCATCACAGGATTTGTTCTTGTTTGAGGAAATGCACATCTTACTCAAGGATTTCTCCTCAAAGGGATATCGATTGCCAGTGACATTCTTAAAAGCGTTAGTCAAGAAGAAAGGAGTTTTTGCTATGATTTTCTAAATAAATATCTGGTTTACTTCAAATGCCTGACACCAAGATGGAGATGGTTATAATAAAAAATAGATCTTAGAGAGTGGACTGCAACATGCCCGTTTGTAGTGTTTATAAGCGTATTTGATTTCACACTGCTCTTTTTCTTAAGCTGTATCATGAACAGCTTAACTGCCTGTGGTGATGAGTTCCTCTCAGAGCTCTCTGCCTGATTCCAGCAACTCCAGTACTTGGTGCAGTTGCCTCTGCTCACCCTCGGGCAGCTGTTCCTCCAGTGTGTGACTTGGTTGCCACAAGGCTGCACTACCTCTCCTAACCATTTTGCATCTTTTAAAACAATTAATAATGCATTTCTAAGTATCTCACTAGTTGCACTCCTGCAAGGTTTGCAGGTTCAGATTCCTGTTAGGCTTCGCACGAAACTTCATCTTCCTCAAATATTCTACTTCCGTGCCTGTTTGGATTGTGTCAGTGCTCTGGTAGTATTCATAAGCAAATATGATTGTAATTTAGGCCTCCTCTTGTCAATGATGCATGAGAGATTTACAAGCATTAATACGAGTTAGGATGTAAATCCCTTGCTCAACAATAGCAGAGAATAACCCCCTTCATATAGATTCTGATGACCTATGAACCAAGGGTCAAGTGGGCCGTGCCACAAATTATCTGACAGCAACAGATGCCAAAGTCTTGGGAGGCAAAAAAAAAACAAAAAACTGAGGGCTAGGAAATGCTCGGTTCATTTTCACAAAGAAAAAGCAATTGCAGCTATTCCTATAACTTCATGCATCAGCTACTGACATAGCCACAAATTATAAGAAGCAAAACAAAGATTCCTTCTTGCCTGGCAGCAAACTTCCTTCTTTCTACAAAAATACACAAAAGCAGCTCCAAAATAAATAGTCATCACAATTAATTACCTACCCAAACTGAGGGCTGTGCAATAAATCTTTAAAGTTTTCAAGTACGGTTTCAGTATAAGGGAATGTTTGGAGAGGCGAGCAGCACAAACCGCAAAGTATGTCAATTCTGAAAATAAATGATGTTTTCATAACTCTGAGATAATCAGATTAGTTCTCCACTCCTTTGCCTCGGGTTTTATACCTGCCTAACTCCATTGATTTCAATAGGGGTTTAATGTATGCCACATCAGGTCTGTATCAGTCCTACATCAATTGTAAATTGATTTACACCAGTTGTAAGTTAGAGGAGGATCACACCCAGTGTAATAGTTCACAGGCGCTATGGTTTGTCCTCACATCTGCCTTTGCAGTTTGTTCTGAAATCTCGTGTTATTACTTCTGGCTGTTGCAGGTTTTTCTGTGGTCCCACAGGTGTGTGAGGTCCTATGCATGCAGGGAAGAGGTACAGCTCTGAACGAGGGGACTGCAGAACACTTCAGCTTTTATTTTCTAATCTCATTAAAGGTATTTTCATTTTTTTTTTAACTGGACACTGGTTTTGCCCAGATAGTGATGAAAGTCCCAAATCCTGCATCGGTTTTTGCACTTGTGAAGCCCGTCTGTGGACACAGCACTTGACATGATGGGAAGCCCAAACAGAAGTCCTGGTGGAATTAGGGCTGTGTTGAGATAAGGGTGGAAAGGAAGAGAAGCATAAGCATAATTTCCAAAACAAAGATTTTACAAATGAGCACCCTCACTTGTGAGAGGAATGTCCCCAGAATCTGCATCTTGCTCAATATAACAGGAACAGCTTCAGGTTTTAATTTAGTGAAATGACTTTGAATGACCTGGGTGGACCAGGCACATCATTAGCAGATTGATCAGTTCATGCTAACAGTGCCTCGAAACAGAGCATAAGAAACCTCAGGATTCTTACCTATTCCGCAGTTTGTTGAAAATTTGAACGTTAATGAGAGTACAAGCAGCATGAGAAGATGTTGAAAAGATGTAAGAGGTTGTGGGCCCTCATTTTCTTGAAGATGATTCATTTGGCAAAGACGTTCTGTGAAATTGCAGGTGGCAAAGGAGGGTCTGAGATGCCAGATGAGCAGTGAAACTCAGTAGCATTTTTTACTGGCATCTAAACCCTTTTCATTGTGTTGCAATCCCCTGTGCAGGGACTTTGGACAATATGAGCCCACTGGATGTGCCTTCCTCTCAAACTCCAAGTCTAAAATTGTATTAACTCAGGTTTGATTCTGAGTCTGTTTTGACAACCCCAGAACAAACACCTTTGTTTTGTGCTATGTTAAATGCAGTGTTAATTAAAAGATCATAATCATTGCTCCCCTTCCCCCATGAAACCCTGAGACGAGAAAAGGTGATCTGTGTCTGCCCTCTGTGTAATTCATGCCTGTAACTGAGAGGATACCTGTCTTGCCTGGGTATTGCTCAGAATCACAGTTCATCAGCTTGGATCACGAGCAGGGCAGAGACACCAGTCTGGGGTGGGGCAGAAGCATAAACCGAAGGGCAGAACGCACCATGGGGAATAACAGGGGCCAAAGCAGCAGGGATATAGGAGCAAACACTGCGTGATGAAAAACCATTTGTGAGGTTTTAAAGTAAAAATGAGTGCATCTCGTTAAATCTGTTTGCAGACATCTATACAACAACTGAAGATGTCATATCCCGCTTCATTTTAGCCTTTTTGTTCTCGCTGCTGCCATCAGCCTTGTTTTCCCTGCAGACGCTCTTGCAAGCAAGATGCCAGATCTCAAGGGGATTTCTGTTTTAGAACAAAAAATTGCAAATAAATGGAGGACTGTAAAATGTTTCAGTGGAAGGGAAATGAATAAATTACTAGGGCTCTGACCTGCTACTGTTTTTTGTTTGTATTTGTTCAGAGATTAGCGGCAGGGGAAGCTGGAAATTATTCTGAGCAGGCATTATATTTCATGCAAGATAACACGCATTTAAAATTATGCCATCATCTTTCTTGTACTAATCTGAGGTTAATTCAAAGGCCCATTTATTTCTTATCGTTTTGAAGGGGATGGATAAAATCTGCACTTGGTCCACAGTGTTACTGGAAACTTCAGAATGGAGTTCATAAGTCCTGTGGTTGCCCTGGAAAATATGCCGGTGGCCCATTTGTACCTGAATCAACAGCAGGCTTTTTTTGTGGCAGAAGAAGGTCTCCAGGCTGGATGAGCCTTTACAGAGGTGTTTCATATGTTGTGCATATTTACAGATACCGTGGAGAATGCAGCAGCAGCAGCCAGTGAATCACCACCGGGTTTATGTGCAGTAACACAGATGTTGAAACGCTGCTGGCCGTGTTCACTTAGCCAATTTGGGTACAACCTGAAAAGATATTGCTTCCATACAGTTTGGCAGAAACAGACGTTTGGTTGCACAGGCTTCATGTTTTTGACTCTTCCAGCATTTTATTGAATGAAGAGTGTGAACATGAGTCTGATTCCCCCTTTATTTCCAAGGGAAGGAAAAAATATATGTTGTTAAAACTGTTTAGAACTCCCACTCCAAAGCAAACCCATTGGTATCAACCTATTTGAAGGGATCAGTAAAAACACCCATTTTGAACAATTCAAAGGATACCATAAATTGCATGTATGCCTCATCTGACACAAACACTTGTTTTCTCTGGAATAATACCCACTGAATTTGAAGCAAACCTTCTATTCAATGTAGCAGCACCATGCATCAGGACACTATGCATTTCCAATGACCTATGAAATGTATATTGGCAACAGAGACTAAAAAATTGGATAGAACAGATGAATATGCCAGTCAGTGCCAGTTTATTGGAGTACTGATCAGAAATGAACCAGCCTGGAGTTATCATCTAAATACCTGTACATATGAATAATTAGAGATATATATGAGCATATATTTATATATTGATGTGGTTTAACCCCAGCTGGCAACTAAGCACCACACAGCTGCTCGCTCACTTGGTATAACCACTACTCAGCAATAAAATATCAATGTGTTATCAACATTTCTCTCATACTAAGTCCAAAACACAGCTCCACATCAGCTACTAGGAAGAAAATTAACTTTATCTCAGCCAAAACCAGGACAATTGCCGTAAGTACATATATCTATGCATGTATATAAATTCATTTATGTGTATTTATATGAAGGAAGATGCACGTGCAGGAAAAAAAGTATATTGAAAGGGAAATCCAAGTAATCTTTATGCTATTTGGAACAAAGGAAAATCTGGGAAAACCAAATCTAGTTGAAAGTAGCAAAGTAGTGGCAAACCTTGAACGGATACCCTTTTCCATGTATTTCAAATAATTTCTTGGACGTCCCATTGGCCATCATTATTTACACGGAGCTTTCAGTAACAATAACTGTCACTCCTACCAGCAGGTGTGAGACCCATTTGCAACACTTCAAGCGATGATGAATTTTGCTCATATTTGTAACCTTTCACTTTACAGCTTTGACATTTCGTAAGATAAAGTGGAAGGTGTTTATTGCTTAGTAAGTCTTGTTAAATGGATTAAAATGTGAAGTAAAGGCTTAAGTCCTTTCATGTAACATAGATTAAGTTTAGATTAGACCCTGTACACCTAAATCTACTATGCATACAGAAAAATACATATATCTATAGAGAAGCAAAACTTTCTGTCAGTGAAAAGCCTGCCAGAAACAAGTTAGTTCAGGCAAAGATACAAGTGCCTACTTTGCCTAAGAGAAATATTCTTGTCACATAAAAATCCCACCATTAATCAAAAATCACATTATAGCTTCTGGAATGAAGTTTCCTTTACTACTCTTTAATAATAAGTCTAAGATAAGATAAAATTGGTAATTGTACCTTCTCTTCTGATAGAAGATAATACTAAAGTGGCATAGAAATTTGAGTTACAAGAATATATTCACCCTGCTAATAGGCTTCCATTATGTGGTCTTTACTGATTTATTCATTACACATTTTCCCCACATATAGAAAAATTTAATTGAAAGTTACTTATTACATTGTTACAAAATGTTAACTAGAAAGTTTTCTTTAATCAAATGATCATTAATGCTGGGAGAGCTGGTTTATTTCAATAGTGCATTTATCAGGAGAAAGAATAACACAGGCATTGCCAACAATGATTTCACAGCACTGTTTGTTATGTGATCACTTTCAGGGACTAAACAGATGCTTTTTCAGCTTGCTGGGATAGTATAATACTTTATTTATATTTATGACTTTTCATGATCAAAGTTCTAATGACATGTGAAATGCAGAAAGGTATATAATATTGTGCCTTATCAAAGGAATGACATTACCAAGGATGGTAAGAGCTTGTAAAGTCAGATTCTGCCTCATGCATGTCCCACAGAGGTAGGTGGAAGACAAGGGTTCACACTGTCTCAGGCAGGAAAGCAACCTGGCATAATGTCCTCCAGCAAAGAAAGAAGGAAAGGGGAAGATGAACTCGAAGCTGTAGCTGTATCTAAGTCACTTTTGCGTATTTTGCATTCCCTGAAGGTTTTCTAAGTGTCTGGTATTACTGTAACCCCCAGCAATAACATCACCCATACCCTTGGGAAAACTGAGGGCTCTTCTTCTAACTTCTAACTCTTCTTTTTCTGAAGTTCCATGCAAACAGAAAACTAAAAGAAATCTTTTGCCCTGAGGAGGTGGAGGATGAGGCACAAAAGATATTCCCAAGTGGACACGCTAAAAGCAAAGGAAAATCTCCAAGCAGGCAATGGTGTAAATGCACACGGCAGAGATTCCAATCCTGTCCTATGCAGCATCTTCTTGAATTAATTTTAGCATAAAACTGGATATATAAAATCTATCATAAAGCATATAGGATGGTCCCATTGCACACCAGATTTAATTCCCTGCAACCAGCCCAGCACCCAGTGGCTCCCACAGCATCCTAAGAAGGTAAGTACAAACCTGCCTTCTTGTGTAGTCATTACAGACAGACAGACAAAGCCCACCCATAGGGTAGATCCAGGCACCCTCCTTGACCTTTTAAGACATGTTTGCAAATATTTCCTGTGTTTGACAATAACCATAACTACACTGTAAACATCTCTTTTATTTCTGATTGCACACTGCTCAAGAACTGCAGAAAACTGAGTCATTAGGTACATTCACAAACTCCGTGGCTGGCAGAACCGCAGTCTGACTCAGATTCAACTGAGTCTTTGTTTCCACAGTAAATTCAGTGAAAATCACAGAAGCAGAGTTGCTACTGGAAGAAATAGCCTAGCCAACTAAGGCACAAAAATAAATGAGAAAAATTCTAGCTGCAAGTTCAGAGACATTGACCCACATGCTAATTTGAAATAGAGACCTCACGCCCTTTTTTACCTCATATCAACCCTGAGATGAAGACACTGCTGCCCTTTAGTCTCTGATAACCATTCTGGGACCACAAAACCAGTGATTTAGAAGATATGTATGATATAATTACATGGTCACATGCATTGAAATCTCCAAGCAATTTGCCATGGCCTGTGAAACTCTGGGTCACTTCCAGTTCCAGCTGTAGCTGAGTGAATGTTCATTGATGGCGCAAAACTCCTGTGCAAACCTTACAAAATGTTCTTTCATTGTTACATGGGCATGGTGGTGCCCTTCACCACTGCTGCTGGTCCCATCGCAGCAGCCACATTAACCTGCCCCCACACCCTCTTCCTAACCCCATGGGAGCATGAGCAATCCTAGAAAGGATATAGCAAAACTGCACTAACACAAGCTGGTTACTTACTTTGTTTTCCTTAATTTGATGGTTTCCTTCGAGAGCTCCTTGCAGTAAACAAAACTGAATGGTGGTAATTTCTGAAGCTGCTCATACCCGGTGTGACTTGGCCTCTAGCCTGGAGCTCTGCTCTGCAACCAGCCTAAGGAATTATATAAGAAAACCACACATGCTCAGTGATGTTATGCAATATCTGCAGAGGGTTATAATTGTTTGGAGGAGCCAAATTCAGAATTGATGAGTAAGGCATTGCTGGGGAGGCAAAGCCTTGCTCTGAGTTACACCCATGCATAGCCAGCAAGTCGAGTTGCTTGCAAGTCACACTTACAATGGTGCCCCTTCGGAGCAGAAGTTAGCCTAGGGAGGCTAAGCTGGAATAATTTAAAAGTCTCTCCCACCCCTCAAAGCCAAATTCTTCCTTGCCTTAGACCTCTGCTGATGTCAATAGATTTGTTGAGACTGTAAATCAGGCCAGAAGTTCGCCCTTGTTTGGTCCAATTACCCCATAATAAACTCCCTGAGGACTATTGTACTGATGCGTGATTTGTATCCTTTCTCCTCTGAAATGGTATATTTATGTTTATAGATTGAGTTAGCAGTTCTAAGGGAGGGGAAAGGCTGCCTGAATCATTTACAAATGGGAAAATCCATATATTTGAAACTTGGTATGAAATATTTGCTTTTGGGCTGCAACCTTGTGTACTACTAAACTGCTGTCTAAAGTAAATATTTACAGCCAAGTTGCAACAAGTCCTAAGACCATGTGATTTTCTGTGTGGAAACACTGACACGTAAGGGTGCGACTTTCCCCCAGTAAAACACAGCGCTAATTGTAGGTTTTGTAAGCATTATCAAGCATAACCTTGAAATTAATTTTTAAGTGCTTGCTAATGATTTTTAAGCACGTATCAAGCAGCTGGTTTTGTGTCTGATTCCCAAGTTCTTAAGCAGACAACTGTTTTCCTTTTAGTGACTTTGTCAGGCTTAACTTGGGATTAATTTGACTGCAGGTGTCAGATAAGCACAGTATTTTAGCAGCACTACCGAGAACCATGTGGACAAAACACAGGAAGCATGAAAGCACGTTGGTCAAAACTCTGAAAGATTGATGGAAGTGAGTTATGCTGCTTAAATATCTTTGTCTGCCCAGAAAAGCTAAACTTGCAAGAGGGGTGTAAGGTATGCTGCAGCCAGAGTTTTGCCACGTTCCCTGTTAGCATAAATAACTGGTCAGGCTTTTTTTTAATCGCAATTTCTCTGTCGACATAAAATCTAGCAAGCCAGCTTCATAAATCATGCAGTGACAGCTAGCGTGGTTAGCCAGTGCTAAACACAACTGGACTCTTCTTTTTAAGCCTTTGCTTCTTAGGTCGCCTGCGTCAGCAGTACTCTTCAACAAACATCTGCAGTTCATCTTATCGTTTGAAGAAATATATGAGTTTCTCCATCAGGGTGGTTTTTTTAGCTTCAGCTTCTTGATTTGTTTGAACACCATCTGCTACATATAAAATGCAGAGAATTTGTGAAATGTGCATGCAGTGAGAAAATTTTAATTGTATTAACCTTTCTCTTTTTGATCAAGATAACTTCTTGCATTCATCATCTCCTGATATGTTAAGTAAGCAAATAGACGTGTCTAAAGTACTGTCCAGATATTTCCTTTAAGATCTTCTGTCTCTATAATACACGAATAGCTCGGGCACAAAAAGGGAGTCTATCCCTTCCAGCATTTAAGAGTTACTTTAATACAGTTCGAGTTACACATCCAAAAAGAGTTTAGCAGTAGTAATCTCTTACAGATTTGCTCTCATCTTATCACTCTGCACCTTCGCGTGTATTATTTGCATTAGGAAAAAAAAAAGGAAAAAATTTAATTGCTCCTAGAATTAATCACCAGAAGACAAATAACTCTGTCGATGGCTGCAGCTCGCTGCCAGCAGCCCAGGCTGAGCTGACGTGTGTCATGGCATGCGATTGCCACAGGGTGGTAGGAGAAGTGCGGTTCCACGGCCACACCAGCCCGCAGAGGAGAAGGAAAAGTTTGGAAAGGGCGAAGGAGGAATCGCTTTCCAGTTAGTCTAAACAGAGGTATCAAAAATAAGGTTTAGCTCATGGCAAATCCAGATGGTTAAACATTTGACCCATATCTAATCCCTCTGCCAAGCGTGCACCACCACCATCACCGCTGTTATAACACAGCACAGGCACTTAAAATCACTTCAGTTCCAAGAAGCAGCACACGTTTTGGAGAAAATTAAATTTTAAAGCATGTTGCAGAAATAGAAAACACGGTCCTGACAACATGTTATGGCTCCAGGTTTGAGAGTGGTGGTATCATATATACTAAAATAATTCCTTGGGACTGTGGCTTGCTGCTGTTCTGTGCGTTTTGTTATGATAATATTGTACAAAACATGGAGCAGCGCTTTGATCTTAAAAGATTATTTTGCTGAGACCTGTTTATTTTACTTAACCATTTAATAAAAGGGTGGGGACTTTATTTGCGAGAGGAAGAAGAGATCAGAAAAAGAAATTCTGCCTCTCTTGTAAGTCCTATTCATTGTATTGATGAGTCCTATGGGTTATTGATTACTGATGGTGAAATACAAAGGGGAAGGATCAAGCGACACTATGCAAACTGAATCCTTGGGTTTTGGCAATTACCTTAATGCCACTGATGTTCAGATTTGGTTTCAAGGGCGTCTTACTTGAAACACAGAGTACCACTCATTTATATTAGAGACTAGCAGAGACACTTTGATTGAAAAATAAATAAATAAATAAATAAATAAAATATTAAAGTAGGAAACACAGCATGTGTTTTATATAAATATAATATACAACTTCCAAATGCCTTCATTTTTTATTTGGGGATTAATATAGTTATGTCCAACTAACAGACGAGGACGTGAGAGGAATATGGAGCTCAAGACCTTCAGGGTATAAAACAAACTATATATTCAAAAATGGGCAAGGTTTATGTAGTATAGTATCACGTTTTAAACAGTTCATAAAAGAAACCAAGTGACAACAGAACAGTGTGGATGATATAAAATAATGTAAACCTTCCTTCAAATATCAAGCAATTTTTTCTCTGCTTCAACTCACTTTCCACAACAGAGTGAGTGAAAAATCCATAGAGAATAAAACCAGTGATCCCTTTGAGCAAGGATACAAATTTGCCTAGATATGTCAACCACACAGATTTATGGGACAAGGAGTTTTTCACCCTGAAGAAAAAAGCCTTCTTGTCAGTCATCTATAAAAAAAGCTGGAAATAAAGCTCTTGGAGTTATTTCTATGTTTTAGGAATTACAACAAATTTCTGTTTAGGGTTGTTGGGGTTTTTTGTGGCTTTTTTTTTTTCTTTAAGCTTTCCCATAACCATGGAATAGTTCTCTTCATGGATGTATAAGAAACACTTGTGTTGTGCTGCTATTAATGGTATGATTTGTTAGTGTACTTTTATGTATGGAGTGTCTGCATCTGGTAAGGTCTACAACTGTACCTCCTTGACAGTGCCAGATGTCGTGAAGATAAAATACCTCCTGTGTGAGGAACTGCTGGAATCAGGCTCCATGATAGGTGTTCTTAATACAGTTTAAAAAGGCATCTGTCTTAAAATAATTTCAACATCTTACTTTTCTATTTACTGTTTTGTCAGACCTTTCTTGTTACTGGGGAAATATTTTAGTGCCCCTCCTAACTTGATTTTAAAATTGCACTTCAGTTTCTTCCACATTGGTTTTATGGTTTGTTAGGGGTTTTTTTTATTTTAAATTCTAAATTATTTACCTGATGAAAGGGAGAAAAGGAAGAAAAAGTTTGCTATGGGAGTCAGCTGAGGTTAAGCATACTGGCCCAACCAAGCAAAAAAAATTGTCGGCAGGTATTTTTAAACCAGGTTAGCCATGAAAGAGCATGGAAAATAATGAGTCTGAATTTAGCCAAGATTTGTTCAAAACATTACAGAGGGGAGACAAGAAGGCTGATAGAAGGCAGGAGAAGAGCCCTGCTTTGCTATCATACCCCATAACTCACTGCATTGTCAACCTCTTAAAATAGTAATGATACTTGACCCTTATTAGTATTTCTGGGCAATATATGAGGTTGAGTTTCCTTGGGTGAAAGATAATGCCTTAGACCACCCTTTAGACCACCATTCTATCTAGTTATAGTACATATTAATGTTATTCTTGGGTCATTTAACTTACTCTCAGTGAAGAGTGGAGAATGGTGCTAAGCTGTAAATCAGCTCTGTCCTGCAATGGATTTGTGCCATAAGAGATCATCTTGAAAATTCCAGCCTTGCCTGACCATGGTAAAGAGATTATGGTATGTAAAAATTCTGCTAAACATAGCTTGTTTCATTTTTGTGCTGCTCTGCTTGTCTGCCCGGTGAGGAAATGTTAAGACCCGTTATGGTGGACAGTGCATTGAAAAGGAATATTGCCATAATAAACCCCCCAGGGCTAAAACTTTTACCATATGTGGTTAAACTCTCCATCTTTTCTAAAGGTGAGCTGCGGCAGTGAGGAAATTATTAAAGAAGGCCACTGATACTGTGCATAAAAATTATTTTTTTAATCCTCAGGGAAAAAGAAATGAGTTCATAAATGTATTGTGCTTAAAAGGTATCCTCTGAGTGCCAGTGTTCACACCCCAAATGACAGACTGAAACGTTCAGTGGCATTAGTCCATTTAACTAAATCCTGATTACTTGAGATGAATTCATTTAAAAAGCAAATGTACTGCTACTCCCTTAGCAAAGGTTTCACTAACTGTTTCTCGAAATCATAAATATTTTTTCCACACTGTTCTGGCAAACAAATAATGTTTACCTTCAGCTTCCTAGGGAAGATTTACAGATAAGTCCCTAGTCTGTTTTGCAGATGTGCCTTGGTGAATTTAACAGTAATATATACTGTCATCACGGTTGTCTTCAAATCTTTGAAATCACTTATGCCTTTTACAATACATATTTAATTGAATGTCTAGCTAGCAGATATGTATATGTATCTCACATTTGTGGGTGGGCATGTGTGTGCCTAATACATATATTTAGCACTTAAACATGGTACGATGAGTGACTGAGAAATGCCTAGGAGAGAGATATTTTATACATGCACATAGAGTCAGTAAATGCGTAATCTCCTAAAACAGCCAGAGACAGAGAGGAAAGTGGAAAGACATCTGCAAATTAACAAATCATCTATCTTTGGGGTCATTCACAAATTAGTTTTGCAGAATAAGATAGAACAAAAACATAATTCTGATGAGCATTTGTTCTGGCTATTTATCACATAAAATTGTGTAACAATATTAGACACAGGAATTTTTGCTTGGCTTATTCCTTATAGTATTACCGTGATTCCACAACTTGGTGCAGATGTTTCGTGCTGAATAATGTCCTTTAGTTGACATTTGTGCTCTTACTGTCGAACTTTTAAGTAGCTGTGATGCATATATTCCATAGGAACTCTACGGGTGGACAAGGGGAAGGCAAATAAAAAACAAATTCTGTTTTAGGAAAGGAAACTTTAAAAACCTCTTCCCCACCTGCATAAGTGGAGGATTCTCTACATTTAATTTGCTATTTTTTAATAGCTACTTGTAATTCAAATTATTGCTCTGTAACAGAGGCTTTTGAGGAAACCTGAATATTCCTGGGATTTAGTTAGTCTTTGGAAGTGTGAGCGCTTCCCTGCTGCAGTGAGGATGCCACGTCCCTCGGTTGAGACATATATACTAAAACCTATTTCACACTGTATGCTTATTGTTAATTTTATTGCTTGAACGGTGCAAATGGTTGTATTTATACCTCAAAAGGCTACTGTTTTTAAATTAATTGAACAGTTTTGAAGTTCATTTTTCACTGTGAATTATTTAAAAACAAAATCCTAAGTCTTAAAAGAGCAATTTACTTCTGAATTAAGGCTAAAGAAAATTTTATGTTAAGTAAAGCATAAATTAATTTGTTATCACAAGATGAACCTTGTTCAAAAAAGTCATACAATCAGTATATTGATTCCCTCAACGCATATTTTTCATTTATTGGTATTATAAGATTATGCTCAAGCCTGCAGCAAAAAAAAAAAAAAAGATAAAAGAAAAAAAAAGAGAGAGATAAAGAAAAAAACTGAAACTGCGCATAAGTATGGAACCTTAGCTCAATTTTATCCTGGCAAAATATTTTTCTAAGTATGCCTTAATTTGGAAGTAGTCACATTAATTCTAAATTTTTAATTAATTTCTTTTTATGCTTGAAGCAGCAATACTTTCCTATTTGCGTGCCTTTAGAAAATAGCCAAAGAATTTTCAAGAATTTGTACTGAATTCTTCATAGAACCTATGAAAATATATATACTGAAAACACAGTATATAAACATTTTAATCAAATTAATACATTTTTCATTTGTAAGTCATCCTAGATGTTTGTGAATACGTTCCAGCATGAAACTTCAGTAGAATGTGAACAAGTTTGTCAAGGATCATTTTCCCTACCGGCCTAATTGCACTGAAATCAGTGGAATTATTTCAGAGGAGAATTTGATTCTTAGTTACTGCGTGCATTTTTCAAATCTGCAATAACATTATGCATACCATTCCATTTCATATGTTTATAGAATATATTGGCAAATACAGTAAAATTGTATTTTACTCTGCTGCAAAACAAAAAAAAAGGTGAGGGGGGGAGAAAATAAAAATATTTTTCTACTGTTTTCTGAAGTTTTTGGGGCCAGTTCACGCAAGACAAAATCCCAGGAGGCTCAGTGCATATTCACTCTTAGGCCAGCATATCCAATGCACTCTTTAGTCTTAGATTAAGGAATTAAAGCACTGCAAATGAATTTCACATCCAAAATCATTCAATTTGTCCCCTTTGTCTTCTAGAATCGTAAGCATATGGGACCATACTAAGTATAGCAAAAATAGCTGCTGCTATAATCATAATTAGTACCTATTAGCCCTTCCTAGGTGCAAAACCCCAGTGATGAGAGCACAGCACGAGAACCTAGATAGAAGAGGATTTGAAGTCTCTGTAGTACAGGATTGTTATTGCTGCCCTTGCAGGTTCACCAAACGCAGCGAGTGAGAGGGAATTGCTGGGCTTGGGAACCAGATCCTACGTGCCTTTCCCATACACACAAAGATGTACAGACTGAGATCTTTTTTACCTCCTTGCTGAGCCATTTCTTCTTGTCCAAATATGCTTTCTATAAAAACCTGCTCATACATTTCTAATCATTTTTAAAGGATAGCATTATTAATTTTTAATAGCTTAGGTATTAAAATTTGTTTTTCAGGATGATGGAGACATTGTTTTATTCTTAGTCACATAGTGGATAGCTGCTGTTTTACACAGGCTGGAACAGCTATTCAGTGACTAACCTAATGTCTGAACTTTTTGATGAATTACTTTGGCAGGCTTGTCTTTGATAAAATATATAGGTTAGATGCAGATTTCAGCCTCCTTTCCACAAAATGCTGAAGTTATAGGTGATAACAGATCTAGAAGACGTTGTCAGTGAAAATTAAAACAACAACCAAAAAAAAAAAAAAAA
>VXAZ01005100.1:425512-468934 GCA_013399875.1 Gymnorhina tibicen | reverse complement strand
AAAAAAAAAAAAAAAGAAAACCCAAAAGCCACGAGACATGTTTTCCAAAGCAGAGATTCTAAACTGTGCATGAAAAATCAGCGTGAACCGATATTTCTGCATGGGAAATTCTGCCCCTGTGTGTAGGCAGGTCAGTGTGGAGCGCGGCTCGCCCCGGCAGCACGTGGCTGCCCGGGCTGGAGGAGAGGGGACCGGGAGCCCGGGGCCGGAGCCAGTCCCGCGACACCGCGCCAGCCCCGCGCAGCGCCGCGGCCACCGCGGCCCCGGGGCAAGGCACAGCGCAGCCCCGAGCGCCGCACCCGGACCCGGTTCCCCGGCACGAGTGTCAGGGCACAACGCGGGGCAGTGCTGACACCGAGCGGGGACCTCNTCCCATCTGCCTGCCCAGGCTCAAGCGTTTGGCCATTGCAAGTAGTTCTCAAAAATCTGAAGCTGTCATTTTGTTCAGGGCTCCACGTTATCCCCATTGGCTTCAAGCATAAAATCAGGTGAGGGTGAGAGCCAGAGACAGCTCATAAAAGTGAAGTCACATATGATAAGAAGAGTATAGATATCATAACCTGCTTATGGAGGAGAAGGGAACAAGGTTATGATCGTTGTCTGAGGAGATCTGTTCAAACAATGTAATAGAAAGCTGCCCCCTTTAAATAAACATTAAACTTCTGCTAGAGGGTTACAATTTACAGTTCCAGCATGATCTTTTGAGGTGCTGTGGATACATTTAATATAAAGATGTCTATACAGTTTCCCAAACGCAAGGCGTATCTTGCACCACAAGCTCTGCAGCTACTTTTTTTAATCAATAGCTCATAAGTATTCATTAAAAGATATGTTGGTATTCTACCCACTAAACTTATGAGGTGATAGCTACAACCTCATTAAAATCAACATTTACCTTTGAGTCTTTTTTTGAAAATGACAAAACACTGGGACTCTTAAAGGAATTTTAATTTATTAGGAGAGATTTGGATGTATGTTATATACACTGCTACCAATTTTTCCACATAATTAACCCAGTGAAATCTGTTAAGAAAGCAAAGCAAAACTGTGATTTAACAGCCAGGTCCACCACATGAATATGCAAAGGAGACAAGGGAAACTTTACCTCCTCTGCAAAGAGCTGCCCAGTCCCGACCCTCACCCACAGCCTGCTTCTCCTGCAGCCAGCCCCTGCCGCCGCCACTCATTTTCCATCAGTTATCCCAGGATGAAGGTTAGCTGGTCACCTAGATTAGCAAAGGAAAATATTGTTTAAAAGGTGAAAGCTTTTCTGCGTGTGGAAACATTTTGATTGCTATTAAAGAAATGACTACTCAAAGCCTAGATATAATTAAAAGATTGGGTGTATTTTTATATACACTGACTGGTCTACATGACTGAAAATATGTCATCTTCATTGTGATTTATTTTACAGTTAAAATAATGTACCACTTTTTCTCCAGAGTGATGTTTATTTAATTTATTACCTGAAAACAGATTAATTTCAATCAAATTTTTTAATCCCAAAGAAAAAAAGCCCAAAGGAAAAAAAGCAGATACTTAGAGGCCAAAATAAATGACATATTGCATACAGACCTGGATACTGAGTTCTGAAAACTTGGACAGACTTAGATGATCATGGTATATAATACTCAATAATTCAAAATTCAGGCATATCTCCTGATGCAAAAGTTATTACCATGCCTATTTTTTAATAAAAAGATATGAAAGTAAATGGAGATGGAAGGCCAAAATTGTTAAAGGAATTATGGGAACTGACTGATCCTTTCTTGGCAGTGTTGGCTGAAGAAGAAAAGTGTCATGTACCCCAGCTGAAATCCTCAAGCATAATGTCCCACTACTTGGAGATTTTCCCCCAGTGCTAAACAATTGGCTCAGTATTCTGTTCAAAGCAAATCTCATCCACAAGATCTCGTCCCCACTGCGGACTGATGTGTCTGCAGTGAAGAGGCTGCATAAGGCCCCCATGCAGCTCCCAGTTGTAGAGGTGGGAAGTGGTCCAGGGGAGCAGCCCTGTCCCAGCCTGTGGGCTCAGAACCTCCCCCAGGAGCAAAGCCCAGAGGTCCATGTCCCCTCAGGGAGAGGAGGAAATTGAGGTCTCCCTTCCCTGGCTCTGTGTTTGGGCTAGTGAGCACAAAAACCCACCTTGGCAAACCATCCCCTGATTATTTGCTGCTTCTTTTTTTTCCTCCCAAATTGACCCAAAATCTCCAACCACACAATTCAAAATAATTCAATCTTAATTTTGCAGTCATTGCCAGGTAAGCAAAATGCAATTTTTTGGCTCATGCCCTCCTTTTAAAAATGGTTCACTCTGAACAATCCAAGGCTGTTTAGCACATATTACTGGGCAGCTCTTCTAGTCTTGAACAAAATAATTTGCAAGTGGTTTTCAGCCCTGCCCCATACATTCCCGAGCAGCTCCTCCTCCCAGGTGTTAATCTTTCTGCTGCCCAACTCAATTTTGGCTACTGTGATGGATTTTTTTCCACTGCTTCAGAGTACTGTTACTACAGAAGGAGTCAGCTGTGTCCCTTGTAGCTTCAAGGGATCTCTGAAGGTGACTTACAGCAACAAGTGTGTTCTAGAGAGACACTTATTTGGCAGCACTGTATCACCAATTAGACCAGGAAGTTTTCCCTCTGTTTCCTTACATTTTCCATCTCACTCAGTGTGCAGCTCACTGCAATGTCTTCATGCATTGGATATTCTCCATGTAGTTGCATTGTCCAAATGATTTTTTACTTGAATGATATATTTCCCCAAAGGAATAAAATAAAAATATACAGTGCTACAGTAATTGACAGAGTCCAGGATTTTGCTGCATTGTCATGTGTTATAAATGTATATTCGTATTCTCCCCATGCAGCTTATTCTACATCAGGTTTTTAAAAAAGACGGAAAAAAGAATGCAGGAAAATATCATGTACATTAACCATTTTCCTGCTTCTTCCTCTTCCCTGCAAGCCCAAGGAGACTCAATACTGTGGTACACACTCAGACCAAGCCACTGTGTGGTAGCAAGTAGGAGTTTGGGGACTTGAAGATCCGGCTGTGAGCTGTGCTGGTCCATATTTGGGCTCAGTGCACCTGGTGACTGACATCTGCTTTATTTAACTACATACTCTGAATTTGGTTAAACCAAAGCAAACCAAATCCTGATGTTCATTGTTGGTTCTGCCTTTGGTTTGCTTGTTTCTTTGCAGTTTGAACCAAATCTGCATGGAGTGATTATGTTTTAATTGACAGATTTCTAGAGTATCTTTTGAGGGATTTGCAGAAATCTTTTAAGTGTGAATGTGATGTTGGCCACTAAATTCAGTCATGGCTCTGGATTTAAATTTTCACCAAAGACTGAGGTTAGGTTGTTGGTTTGGGTCTGGATCTCATTTAAGTTGGGTGTGATTCAAGCTCCATGTAACAGATGACTCCTTTGTCCTGAATTCCAGCAGCAGGTTTTAGAGCATCTACCCTGGGTCTCTGGAACCAAACTCAGGTTGAATCATGGCTTGAGTGACAAGTGTTCTCTAGTGGCTGAGGTGTGGCCATCAAATGCAGTTGTGTATTTGCACAACATTGGCAGTGAAGATCTGACCTCATGACCAATGTTTTCACACAACACACTCTCTTCTGACTTCATGAAGAGTGAGGTCTTTGGTTTTCTCCAGAACATGTAAGACTATTTGTTGTATATACACCAGAGCTGCCTGGAAAGCTGTGGTCATCTACAAAATAACTGCAATGTTTCCTTTCTTTTATTCTTTCCTTCTTCTTTTTTTAAAACAGTATCTTTAAAATTCTTTTCTTCAGATGAAGAAGCTCTTTCACCTGCAAAAACAGAGCTCTTCATTCACAGCCACTTAAGGTAAATATACACTAATCTGTTTTGCACTCCTTTAATGTTTTTTTTTTTGGTGTATATTGCTCAGAAACCATCAGGAAGCCCAAAGACTGACATTTATCTACAAACAAATCTACCAGGAGTATGCAACATTGCAAAATTCCCTTTGAGACACGTGGAGGAAGCACTGCCAGGAGCACTGCCATCCCCAACCCCACCCACACCTGAGCTCCCTTCTTCAAACAGCTGCTGCCTGATGTGCCCATTGCTGTGGAGGGTTTTGACTTGATTCCTCAAAGCTAGACACAGGGGCCCGACCTCGTGTGGGCCATGGGAGAGTCGTGGTAGGGGAACAGCTCAGCCCGGCAGCATGTGAGCAAACATCTCCATCACCATATGAGCTGCCCTATGAGTCAGGTAGCCCAGCAGCGGCCTCTTCCCCTAATTGTTTGTCCTCTGTAATTAATTAAAGATGAACTGGCAAGTAAACCCCACACTCCCGAGTTTTCAATGCATTTAGCATCCAGAGCTGGCAACTTTTCTCCAGCAGCTCTCCAATAAATACCATCCACAGGAGTTTTGTGCACAATTTCTGTGTTTCAGGCTCAGCTCAGGCTGTGCTTGCAACACAGTTTCCAGCTCCAATTTGTGCAAGGAGCAAAAACCATTTATGAAGCTTCAGCAGCAGTTTATAAATAGTCACATGATAAACAGTGGGTTGTGCTGGGTACAAGAAAATTCAGCAGAGGCGTCGCCACAGAGAATATTATTGCTTATTAGGAGCTAAAAGGAGCCTGAGGAATGTTTCCCAGCATGGCAGCTTTCTGCAGATCGGTACCCTTCTGCACAGGCAGGGCCACGGTGCATCTCCCTGCTGGGCTTCCCAGTGCCTGTGGTGGTGCTGGGGCTGGCATGGCATGTGGAGCAAGGAGGAAAACCCACATCCCATGGGCATGGGGTGTAAGTCACTGTGGCCACACAAGGAGCCCCAGTGTGCCTATCAAGCACTGGTTCACCTGAGGAGCAGCCAGTCCCACACTGAGCCAATCCCAAGGGTGCCGGGAGGTTTCCTTCCTCCACAGCACCAACTGTGTAAAGAACACTGCATTTAGACTATTTAGACTACAATTTTTTTTTTTTTTTTTTTTTTTTTTTTTTACACAGGCCAGCAAACAGCCATCATCTGGGAACAATGAGAGCTGTCAGGACGGGGGAAGGGAGCCAGCCAAACTGCGAGCGCGGGCTTGAGAGCTGACGGAATGAAAGAAACACTCCTCAGGAAAATTTTGCCCTGAAAAACCCAAACTTCATTAGCTGAAAATGAATGCTCAGTCTATTGAGATGTGCCCTGTGCCCAGAGAGCAGCATAGCAGGGATAGGTGACCTATTTTCCCTGGAGAGGAGGGAGAGGTTGCTCTCTATCGATCCCACCCTTCCTCTATCAGTTTATATATTAGGTCCTATGGCCTGCGGAGGAAGCAGCCAGTAATGGAGTGAATCATTCACAACGAATAAATCATCTAACTAATTTAGCTTGTTTTTCTTCTCATGGCTCTTCCATGAATAGATCACCATTTCCCTAAAGTTATTCATTATTATTACTATACAACTTGCCATTTGGGGATGTTGTTTTCTTTTTCCTCTACATATTTAACTCCTGCAAGCTCGCACAAATCTGTTAGCTCACTTATGACCGGACAGATGAGTTCCATGGGGCTGTTCCTAGCCCCACACTAGATGAGCTCAGCATGGCTGTTGCAGGTATTTGCACCAATAAACAGAGAGAAAAACTGCATTCTGTAAACTGCAGAGTCCAAAGTTCAGTTTCTACAGATGCACATGTTCTTCAGGACAAAGTCTCCCAACACCTCTGTAACACAAACACCCTCAGTACCAGCACAATTGAAAGAAAATTACTTGTATTCACACAAAGCATTTCTAAATCAATTTATATCATATTCTGGCTAGCAACCATCTCAATGAACAGCATATGTGGGGTGGTATCACCTAGAGGATCATTTGGCTTTGTCTCTTGCTAAAATGATGGCAAAACAATGGAGAAAGCTGCAGTGCTGGATTCAGATGAGGTCTGTGGGATTCAGACTCCATGGTCAGCATCTGAATGGATTTGGAGAGCCTGGTGTGCTCCAGCAGCTGCCTGCTGGCATGGATGGAGCGTGCAGAAGGAGAGGAAGCCACGGGGCTGAGGACTGTGATGGGACTGGGGCGGTCTTCTCTCTCTGGAGACGCCTTTTCCCCCAGCAGAGAAACCAGCGGAGCAAACCCCTGATGGCTTCAGGCCTAAGTACATGCCCATATTTCTTTCAGCTTGTGTGTGTATGTTTATATTTCTTTTGCTTGCTCTACGTGAGAGCACTTCACCCTTTCATGAAGACTTGATGTAAACAAAAGAATAGACCAGAAAACAAACAGGCGGCAAATGGTGCCCAGACTAAAGCACCACCTGCAGCACAAAAATACCAGGCAACTCCCACACACCCTCTCCCACCCACCACATCAATGGGGAGGCTTGGTGGCAGCACGGTGCTCTGGCTGTTAGCAAGCACCAACACCCAGGTGCCAGGCAGAGAAAATTCCCAACACTGCAGAGAAAACAGGGGAAAGCTCCCATCCTTGCACTGCAGGAGCTCCAGCGTTTCATGAGCAGTCTCTGCAAGAAGAACTAAGAAAAGAAAGAGCCCAGTCATGCCAGATCTCAAGCTAAGCAGTATTGATGAGTGAAATTTTACACACAAGCTAATTGCAAGCTGATGCAAGATGCAATTGAGAGGTGTGACACTTCTCTGTGTGAAGAGCTGCCCAAGGCTTGCCTGCCTGCCTCCTGCACAACCTCTGCTCCCTGAAAAAGTGCAGCCACTCCTAAAAGCTCTCTTTTCTCACCAGTCTGGGCTCAATCTCATCACTGTGAGAAACGGCTGCAAGAGTCAAACTGGTCAGAAGCTGGGCTCCTCCTGCCAAGTTCTGGGGAAGTGGCTCATGGCCAGGTCATAATCAAAAGTAGACATGATCCTTCCTTCTCTCTCCTCAAACTACCAATAACTTAAGTGTCCAGTGCATTCACTTGACCAAGGGGTTTAATGTTGTTACAGCAAGGCCATGTAGTCTTCTGGGAAGTCCCTTTCTTCCAAACCCTCATCCAAGTCTGTAAACCGAGCTGACAGCTGACATTTCCTATCTGAGCGCAAGTCAGAGCTCAAAGATGAAACTTGGGTGGAAGGAAAAGTGAATGTAGCTCTAAAGAAAGACAGAAGGGGAGATAAAAAGCTATGCTAATTTACACTACTAATTGCAGCACTACTTTATGTGAGGTAATGGAAACCACATGTAACTGTGACACCTACAATGTGGCCAGCCCTGCCCCAGCTGCAGAACAGATTTACCTCTGAGCACCTGAGGATGCAAATGGAGATGTTTTGGGACAATAGCAAACTGTTTGTCCATATATACACACACACACACACACACACACACACACACACACACACAGATACACATATATATATATATATGTGGAGTGAATCCCAAATAACTCTTAGGCTTTTTAGTTAGATATTTTCTTAATTTCCAACTGTCTTGTGTAAACAAGCTGTAATGGTAAACCCAAAAAATTCCAGAAGTCAAACCCCATTCCTGACTCAGTTTTTTCTTACATCATTTGACCAAACTGTACACCTGGTTGCTCCTTTGTTCCTCCAGTTTCAATCACTTGCAATGTTCTATTGAACCACCCTACATATTTTCCTGTTTAAATGTTGTTAAGGGTTCTTTTCCTAGCAAATTCATGCACATGGTGAAGTATTTTCCCCATTCCAGCTTAACTTTTTCCTCAGTTGCTTCTGGGAAACATCCTGTTACTGGGGATAAATGACAAACACAGTGTGCAGGAGCAGATGTGTGCCTTCAACACCAAGGGGATGGATGAGCCATGAACAAGCCACCACTGCAGCACAGCAGCCAGCCACAGGAATAGCCCAGCTACATGCTTTCATTCCTCAGTAAGTACTAGGTTACCGAAAGCAGCTCAGCCTCCAAAGAAAGGAGAAGATTTAAGACGAGCACAGTGCTCCACATGACTTACATCTTGCTTCTCTGTTTTCTCAGAACACCCTCAGGAAGAAAAAAGGAGGGGAAAGTCCTGAAGATTCTCAGTTGAAGTATATTTTTTAAGAGTTTTTCATCACATTTTAATTTTTTATGCTGGAGTAAGCAGCTGAAAACTGCTACACAACTGCTTAGCCGTGTCTAATTTGGTAGTACATTAGACAAACTTTCAGCATAATGCTCTTGAGTCTGTTGTAAATACTCGAACATTCCAGTCAACCAGACTGATAAAAACAATTTAACGGGGCTACTGGCAAGAGTGGTCTCAGATTTGCTAAAAATCATGTCTGTGTTCACGCATGCAAACCAGCACATTTTCACTTACCAGACTGATTGACTGGTGAAAAATCTTAATGTGAAATAAAGCTACTGACACACACCAAGACTGTGAGACAACTCGTGGCTGGGCCTTGTAGGAGCAAAGAGCATCTAAAAAGTCTGAAGATGTTTTTGAGTGCTCTCAGAAGTTTTTCTTACGACATAATTGAAAAAAAGGGTCAGTCATGGTTACAAGATGAACGCTTCAAAGCATCTTTGGCAGTTTTGTGAGATAAAAATAAGCTCATATTTTAGGGTGCTTTGTGGTGGAAATAAACTGCTGAGTTATTTGACATATGCTGGAATTTAGTGGAAGCCAAATACTTAAGACTGCAGTCATTTTTTAAAAAGTGATATTGAAATGTTTAAGGTCCAGATCACAATCACAAGATCTGAGACATTTGGGGTTAGGAGGGACTGCTGGACTTTCTCTGATCTGTACACAACACTTCCTATATTTTTTCCCTTTGTATATCCTTTCGGCAATAAAGAGAGAGTTCTTGTCCTGTGTTGTGTAGATGTAAGCGATGTTTCTGCTAATACTTTTTTGGTGCAGGTGACATGAAATTATTAGAGCAAAAGATGATGAATCACTGAGCTTCATGCAAGGAATACAAAATTTCATACAATAACTGCACAAAGACTAATTCATGAGCATTACTCTCAAGCAATATCTACACACTCAGTTAAAATGTAAATCATAGAGCTATTCACAATAGCCTGTTCTTGCAAAAACTCTTCAATATTAACACAACTCTGGCATTATTGCAAAATTAGGACCATGGAATGTATAGCTCTTTGCCCCTGGAAGCCATTCCTACCACTCCTAATTAGACGTGTTTTGAGAAAATCTAACTGATATTGACCTCAGTACTGTCATCTGTACTGGGTTTCTAACTTCTGCACTAGAGTGAAAATTTTATCAAGACGGCCAGAGTTACGCACCTACAGAAGGAAATTAAATTATCCAGTTTATCATTAACATACATTCAGGATGTACTGGATATTCAATATTCTACACTAACCAGGTACCTCTCTCAAAGCTAGCTGTAATATGATATGTCAGAAAATTACTTTCTGAGTTCAGAGAGAGGACAGATTTCACTGCAAATGTCCAGAGATTCAATTTATGGTTTTGCATGACTAACTTGGACAAATTAAGGGATTGAAATGTAGCTACTTTGGTAGCTATAAACTGGAAGCAAACTGCAAGGGTGGTCAATGTTACTGTGAAATCCTCCTGGTGGCCAAAAGTCCTCTGTGGCGTGGGTCACCCCCACGCCCACTTTCACTAGCAGGCATTTCACTGGCTGTTCTTCTGTTTGTTTGCATCCGTAATTCTCACTGAGATGGTGAATGTAGGCATGAAGGGAGTCACAGCCGTGCACCAAGGGTTAGTTTGGTTTGATACCTGGTGTTCCATGTGGGACAAAGATGAAGCGGTGCTTGTGAAATGGTCTAGAAGTTTTTGCATTTTTTCAGTCTCCATGTCTTGAACTGATGTTGTTCAAACCTTAATACACGTTGTTCTTATCAAAATAAATGCTGCTAAATAGTAGATAACAGAGATAGATTACATCCTTAGTACTTCAGACATGATACAGTAAAAAATACTTGCATTACAGAAATTATTAGCTGTACCCAATGTCCTCCTGCATATCTTGCCCTGTGTCTTTATTCCCATGTGTCCCAATGAGGGTTTTCAGCTTGTGGGACTCAAGTCCCACACACCTTTTGCCTCTCCAGGTCAGGTGGCCAGTACCAGATGGACTCCCATGGGACATCCTCAGGACTGGTACACTCTTTCCTCCCAGGTCAGCAAACATTCCTGGAGATCTCCTGCACCCACAACTCCTTCTTCTGCCAGGGACCAAGGCAGACTAGACATGGTCAAGGGAGTTTATGCTTCAGCAGGTTCTCCTGCCCTGCCATGCCCTAGCAGACATAAACCACAGACAGCAGCAGCCGAAGGAGCAGCCCTTGGCCAGACGTCACTCACGTAACTCTATGGCATGGCCACTTCAGTCATCACCTCTCTGTGTGAGGCCATACAAGTTCAGGTAATGTGTCTGAGCGTTTTGTAAGGTGAGATCTTTCTGCTGCTGAGACTCCTGCTTACTCTGAACACCTCTTATCCCAGCATGATTTCCTGGTAGTTTCATGTTTGAGATGGCTCCTGCTTCTGCAAAGGTGAAGATGATGTTCCCAGCTGATTCTAACCAAAATAATTCAACAGCAGACGTGAAGTATTCATCAGACTTTTGCTTTCCCTCTGGCCATTGAGCTTTATGGTGGTTTAACAGCAACCTCAGAGATCCCACCATAGGTTTCATCTTCTTTTGCAAAGCACATCTTGGGGCAAGTGAATAGGCTTAGGGAGTGACTGCACACCTCCATTGTAGCCCATTAATACAGATCAGGACTATTTCTTTGATCTGCTTTATCTTCCGGCAACCAGATGTAGGCTCCAAAACAGTAACAGAAGTGCATAATCACATTTATTCACTTGGCCCTGCAGTGTTGACTTTGTGCAAATCTTTGAATTGCCCACAGGTTCTGAGTCTGGCAAAAGGTTCCGTTCTGGGAACAGGCTTTCTCTGTTCTCACTTCACTCTTCATCATTTGTAGTTATGTTTTTGTTGTCTATAAATTTTGAAGACCCAGAGTCTTTTTTTCCAGTTGACATGGGTGTTTCCTTACGCCTTTCTCTGCTAATTTTATGTAATGATATGACCTATTCTAGTATCCACTTAGATATCTCTCAAGAAATTGTCTTAGACAATGAAATTAGTGACCTTAATTAGGCCATCTAGTTTGAAAGGCATTAGTGATATTGGAACAGGATGTTTCTGTCTGATTACATTAGTTAGATCAATTTAGAAAGCAAAAGCAATGTGAAATCAAAATCTCTGCTGGTGGGAGGGGACCAAGGAGTGGGGGAGCAATTCCATTTGCCTGATAACATTTCCATTGCTGGTCATGCTGGCACACTCTGCTGCATGTGTCATGCACCAGCAGTGGTTCTGCTCTGCAGAGAAACATCTGCGATGGCTTTAGAGATGCTTAATTGATAAAGCACTTTGGGGAATCTGTCAGCACATGGAAAGGCTCTGGTAATATCTCTTCCTTGAACTTGTTTGCTGCAAATGAACCAGTTGCTTTGTTCTTCCTTTCCACTGGTATTGCAAGATCAGATACACTGTACCTGGGTTGGCACCTTCCCCAGTGTATTATGTTGGATTTCTCAACAGCACTGTAATGTTTTGATGTTCCTGATATCCCTAACTTTGCTAGATACACAGGCTCCTCCCTCCATCTTATCACATGCACATCCTCTTTTTCTGCATTTTTATTGTGTCTCTATGTCTTTTCATGCCAAGGAAAGTCAGCACACTCTCTGCAGTAATGCCATGGACTCCAGACAGTCTCTTTAAATATGCTTCAGCCATGGGCTCCTCTTTAAACATTGATTTAGCCAAGCTTTCTCCTAGTTTGAATAAACATGAACTACTTCGTTCTGAAACAGCTCAGCTTCCTTATTTGCGAACTGTTCTCAGTGCTGTCAAATTTTTCCAAACATCCAGTCACAAATTACTCCAACCTCCCTGCTCACTATAGACTCTTAGCCAAGAGATCTCTCCTGAACACATTTTGGGTGATTTTGGTCTGTATGGCACAGCACACACCTCCATGATGAACTGCTCAAAGCACAGCCATCTCCTGGGCTCACACCCCACCCAGCCCTGCGTGGCAAGGGATGGAGCTACACAGGCATCCCCTCCTGCTGGCCTCAGGAAATGGTACACCAGGAGCAGACAGGGACCCTCTTTGCCATGTCATCAGTGTGTCCAGCACAGGTGAGTTTCCTCACACAGCCTAAGGATGTGCAAAGAAGGAACAGAGCTTGGCAGACCAAGACTTCCCAGCTGCTCCTTCCCTACCTGCCCATCTCCTCTCTCACACCACCCATGGCTGGACAAACCCAGCAGCAGCACAGCTGGTGGGCACTTCCCAGTCACTCACAGTGGCAGGCACAACAGCGTGTGTCTGGAGCATGGTGCCCAAACCACCCAGAGGATTTGGGGAGCAGAAGTCAAGGTATTCTGCACCTTTGCACCACTTCCCTATGCCAAATGCAACAAGCTGGCGCATTCTTGATGACAAAACATCTGCTCTGATTGCATTCATGTAAATAAGGCTAAAAACACATTTTCAGGTCACGCCATACACAGGGAAGTAAGAAAATAAATTCAGGGGTTTTTTTTACTGTAAATATACCTAAGAAGATAAAAGCCAGGCATCAGCTGCTTAAAGAGGGCAGAAGGACCACACTACATGTTATTGTACTAGGAAAGCTCATGAGTGCTTTTAAATTCTTAAACAACCTGGCATGGTTTATTTTGAGAATTGAAAGCTCCGCTACCCAGAGATCACTCTTCTCCCTTCTCTAAGAGGATTTCTGAAAAAAAAAAACCTTGCCAAAAGCAGCTGTCGGCTAATGTAACACACAGCACCACAGTAAGAATGGATCCATGAGCCCTGGCAAAACCTCAGTCCTTGTCAGGACCCATGAATGAAACTGTCCAAGGGAATCTGCAGAGCAAGGCTGCATATTTAGGAAGCTCAAAAGAGAGTCAAAACAAAACCGAGTGGAGCAGGAAAAGCAGCACAGACATGTCAAAGGGCTGCCCACATGGCTCAACCAGAGGCTGACCTAAAGCTACTGCCACACAATTCCTTGTGAAGCTCACAAAGGAGCCAGATGCTCCTGTCAAAATTATACCTTCCACAAATCTACATGGGAAACCTGCCACCATCCTGCCTAAAAGGAGGAGAATTGATACCATTTTCTTGACTAAAATAGTACCTTTTCAGTGAATTAGCTGGAGAAAGAGCAAGAGATGTTTGCTTTGGACAAGTATATTTTCAGACATGTCATCCCCACAAAAGATCTTTCTTTCGCTCTACTTTCATGCTACCCTGAAAGCAAATACCTGATGGATATGATCTGGCTAGCTCCACATCTTCAAACAAGAGCAGGGAGCTGGTGGCAAGTGGGATTCTTCCGTTGCTCTGAGCTAATAGATATTAGGAAGAAAAATGCAGTTCTTGTCTTGGCTGGCTTTGAGATGTACTTAACATTTCATTCACAACATGCTGGCTGTATCCACAAAGCTCAACAAGGCAGTGAATATCATTGGCCTGTTTCAAAGACAAGAGGAAAACGCCTTGCCCGAGGTCTCACCGCATGTCACAGCAACAGGGGCATGGATGGTGAACCTGAATCTCAGCCACTGGGCCTCATCACCCCAGTCCTTCCCATGGTGTTTTAAACCTTGATCAAAATTTAAGTTAGTCGAGGGCGTGCCTGAATTAGCTCATGGTCTCACAGCTTGTTCTGGTTCTCAGATTAATTGTTCTAATTAGCTACTCCACAGGCAAATATATATTGACTCTTTCATCATCTCAGACTTGGGGCTGAGTATGATTCAGAAAAACAGTCAGCTGTGGCTTCCTCCCAGAATGTGCCACACATCTAAATTGTAAACCTTGCAGCTTAACTCCCAGTTCATAGCACAGATAAGGAAGCTCACCCAGTGTTACTGGGTGGTTTTATTCCCCATTTTTTTAATTTCAGAAGAGGGACATCTCAATGAAGCATCCAAAATCCCATGCAGCACAGCATGCAGAACTGCATTTCTGCAGCAACGTTGAGTCTGTTCAAATCTGTGTACCAGAACAGGAGGAAGTACTGCAAACCTTTCAGCCTCATCTTCTTGGAGACAGGAAGGCCAAATAAGCTCAAAACTAGTCTGGGAAATTTGGTGGGACAAAAGGTTTGGAATCAAAACTCGGTGTTGTACACTCTAATTCACAACACGAAGGGGATCTTTGCCACAACCTTGTCTCAACTCTTCTTTATATTTTTAATAAATTTTCAAGATGAAAACATTTAGTGTAGGGAAAACTTAGAAGTCAGTAAGTACTGTATCTTCTACACAGAGTGTGCTTGGTGTGTGTATTACCTATAGATTAGACTGTGTGGGCACCTACCCCATCTCTGTTAATAAAGTGAAGATAATTTTGCAGACAACTAATGACTGAGTCATGTTGCTAGCTTTGCTACGTGCTCTAACAATTCCAGTCACTCAGTCGTGTTCATAACCTCTCCTGCTTGCCACAGAGCTGCACTTCCAGTGGCTTTTGCCCTTGCTAGAGCCTCTGATAATTCTCTATATGGGAAAGAGGCATTAGCTTCCAGGTCTGGAAATAACTACAGGAAAAGTTAATCATCTGTCTTGAAAAAGTGCAAATTCTTGATGAAGAAACAGACATTTTGATGATAAAAATAGATGATGCAAAGAACTGCAAAAAATGTAAAAGAGCAAAACAAACTGCGCATGTCAATTCACCATTGCTGTTAACGCATATCTCGTGTTGGTCTGGTTTTTGTGACTCCTTTGTATTCATGCTATAGTGTTTTCTTGTGGTGGCAATAGAGATTCTGATATTCTAGAAGTTAAATAAATAAAAATAATAAATAAAGATATTTTAACTTAAGTAGAAATATATTTGAGCAGTCATATATGACCTCAAATGGCCATTATCTTATAAATTATGAGCACCTGAAAAAAGAATTAACACTTACATTTAGATTTAAATGTAAGGGGTAAATCTCTTACATCTTTTCATTCAGTATTTCTGAACTGGGTACTTTCTAACAATTTCAAAAGCTGTTGCTGGAGCTCTTGTGGACTTAAACTGCCCACTTTGTTGATCATTTAATTTTTTTAAGTTTTTATTTTTAAAAGAGTGATGGAGAAATTGACTTGGAAAGATATTATGCAGCAAAAACAGTGTATGGGTGTTTATAAAAAAAAAATATTTCCATCAAGCTTCATATGTGTTGGGAAGGACCTCTATTAATTAAAAACAAATCCAGAAAATTCCAGCTGAACTGAAGAGAGTCTTGCAAATGCTTTTCATTTCAAAATTCGTTGATAATTAAAACACAACTGCAATTCAGTTAATCTTGTAAGGGAAGGACAGACAAACAATAAAACTGTTGCATGGTGAATAGATGGGTAGATAAACACCTAAAAATGAGAACGTTATTCCCAGAAGTGGTAAATAGGAGCAGATTAGAATTCAAATATTTCAGCAGGAGCTAAGCCTGTCCCTGCCAAAAACATTTCGCTAATATTAACTCTGTACTGCCTGACTATATTCTCTCAAATGCTACACAATTTATTTGCTGTAATAAACCACTTGTACAAGATCAGCGTAAAGGTATCCGGGCAAAAGTGCACCACTCTGTTAGCTTAACTTTTATCCACAGTTCCTATCTATACTACTTCTGTCTGATTTAGTAATTGCAAATGATTTCTGTAGAGAAATCACTCACAAGTGATTTCTTTCCTACACCGAGAATGCAAAGAGAGGATGTTACAGACAGTTTTTATTTGTATTTGTCTGCTTGGTCCACTTTTTGTCTGCTGTAGCAGAGCACGTGTGTCTGTGCACACGGATGTTTGCACGTGTGGCGCTGCGTGTGTGACACACGACATTCCCAGGACGGCCGGGAACAGAGCCGGTGACAGGGACAGCCCTGGTGCCACTGTGCCTTCCCCAAGTGGGGCACTGCTCTCTTCCTCTGCTCCCACGGTCGTGATTTACCTACATCCTGCACAGCAATGCAAGTTTATGCACGCTGGCAGACTCCTTTTCACGTTGTGTATCAACTTAACATTTTATTGATCATTTGGGAGCAGAATGAATGCTAATCATTAAGTTTTATATGAATGTTTCTATTACACGAAGCATTATAGAACATGTGCCGAGTTAAGGGATGTTGCCTATGTAAATGAAAGATAATTCCACATTAAAAAGATGTTTTCTGGAGCATCTTTATTCAGTTACATTTCAGCTGATCTGAAGGACTCCTATCAGCACTAACACAGAGGGGTAAGGCTTAGGAATGTAAGTGCAGATAATAGTTTGCTAGGCCAGGATACTATTTCTCTGCCATGGATTTCAAAAGGACTTACTGTACATACTGGTTCTGGCATTTGAAACTCCAGGCTTAGTTGGGGGATGGAGAGAGATGGAGGAAAAAGAGGATTTGATACGAACAAAACATTTTTTGTAGAAGGCAGATTCCTTTTTGTTTCCATGTGCCATACAGTCAACATTTTTTGAGTCTTTACTGATGCTCTCACACAAGAAAAGTGACTCTTGAAAAATGCACCATTACAACTTAATATATCCAGTATGTAATTTGTACTTAACAGAAAGATATTTAGGACCATTTGCCTCAGCCATGAGACTTTCAGCTGCACAGTGGGAGGTAGTGCTTCAATGAAACCTTTGTTTTTAATCTTCTGATACAGTCACTAAGGCAGTTGGCTGGCTTTAAAATTACATCAGTTTTCTTTTTTAATCTAGGGTTTGCAAGCAGTAGTTAGTTTGGGGCATCCATCAAAGCATAGCATTTCACAGGCAGGACTACCACCCTTTTTTTTTGTCTCTTGGGTAGGATGCACCAAAAAGGAAAATGAAGAAGAAAGTTGCCCAGGGAGCACAGATATTCCCAGGGACGCCGTCCCAGACGGTGTGTACAGTGCAGCGCAGTTCAGTCACGTTTACTCTGTTTCCTCCTCTTCCTAAAATTAGATTACGTTTCCCCGAGCGAGCACAATGATGCCGAAGCTGGACAACCCAGGGCCTGAATCACTTCAAAGCAACCCCCTGTTTTCAGCGAACGTCACCCGTCTGCCGCGGCCCTGCGGAAAGCACATTGCTCTGCATAGCAAGTTGGGTGGCAGTGGGTCCATAATATAAAACTGTTGCCTAGTGTTCCTCTAAGCTCTGCCCTCCCCTGGAAGAAAAAAAAAAAAATCCCTCATAATTCAGGCAACAGCTGGAAAGCTTAGCTTAATGGTCTGTGCTTAAATGTGGAAGGTCACAGGGTGCTGATCTAAGGAGCGGAGAAGTCTTGCTCAGCCGACTGTTGACACTTAGTAAACGGAGGAGGAGGGGACTGTGTGTGCATCTGAGAAAGCCATACCCCGGCCGGCGAAGAATAGGAAGCAACTTCTATTCAAGATTTGCAGGGGTCCTGGACCCAGTAGGGAAAAGCAACAAGGCCCTTCACTGCCTCTAAGTTACCTTGTATTATAACAGGATTAAAGTACATTTAGCTTCTCTATTAGCATACTTTAGCCCCATTTAGGCTTACTTGATGTTTCCGATGGCCTTTGATCAGCCTTGCATGGTGCTGGTCAGCTTCAGGACACAGCAGTCAAAAAGCGAGACTGTGAAATTATCCTGATGTTGAATCTCACAGGAGATATTTCTGGCTGTTTTCATTCACTCACCCCCAATATTCGAGTTTCTTTCTCTCTCTCCCTCTCTCTCTAACCCCCCCCTCTTCGCTCAAGAAAATAATTTACTCATTGTTAAAAAAACAGGGGGGGAGTTGAAGAAAGAAAGAGAGATATTAAAAGAAAAAGGTAGCTTAGTGACCAGTAATAATTAGCTCCTTGTTTGAAATCACTGCTGGCTTGTGCACCGGTGCTGAAGCATCTATGAAAAATACTATAATTTCTACAGTGTCTGGCTTTTTATTGCTTACATTTGCATATAAATTAAATCCATATTGTAGCTTTAAGGCAAGCTAGGCTTAGAATGCCGTACAGCTCAGGGTCCTATTGTTTTACATCTACTTTCTATACTGTGGTTAAATGAAAAGGGAGGAGAAAGTAAAGGAGGGAGAAAGTCAGCTTTGTAGCATTTTTAATTGCTTCTCTGCCAATTATGGACAAATTAATATTTAAACTTTGTAGTGCTTTGAGAAAAATTGTTTACGGAATCCACTTCTTGGTGTTCAGTGCCCCCTGTGCCTACAGCAATATCTATATTGGAATCTTTTGTCAAAGAAAATGAAATATAATTAAAGATAAATACCGTTCTCTTTTAAAATATTTTATGGAAACAAATGCTGCTAATTGAACCGTAAATATTTCAAATATAGGCATGATCCTTATTCCCAGCAGCAGCCCGGAAATTCATTACCAGACATTTTTTCACCTGATGCTGTTTATGTGCACGCAAAGATCTTGTATCATTCACTTCACTTGATCGTATTTTTGTCTTCCTCCTTTGCTTCACGCTGCCAGCTCTGCTTGACCGACTTAGGCTGGCCGCTCTGAGTCCCCGTTTCAGCGCGGCTCAGAAATCCACAGGCAGCTAACGCTAGCACATCAGGGCAGAGCCTGGGAAGACAAGAGACATTTGCAAAGATGAGTAACAAGAAGCAAATGGCGCCTCAAAGTCTCCCTTTAAAAATTCTTTAATGAGATACAGTGCATTTTTTTTTTCATTCTTTTCTTGGGCTAATGCCTAGTATGTACCAACCACTGGGCCACATTTTTAGGAAACATCTAAATCAAAAGTCAGAAGATTACACAGGGACATAAGAAAATCTTAAGATGGCAGGAGGCCAGGAAGCCCAGCTAGGCCTATCCTTTCCTCCGGTTAACAGTTGTTCTCCATAATATACTGTTTTTCTCCCCCTCTCTCTCCATATGCTTCTTGCTCTATTTGAAATCTGGTCAGATCAGTTGCTTCTAGAGCAGCATCTGGTAGCTTATAATATATACCCTCTGGAAAAAAAAAATGTATTACATTTGTACAGTGCAAGACCTCGCTGGAGCCGTGTCCCTCGTCCTCATATTTGACATTAGCTCTAATAACTGCAGCACTGCTCCCTGCGGTTCCCCCCAGAGCCCTTCGCAGCTCCGCCAGGTCCCCTCTTAATCTTTTCTCTTTGCGAGGGATACAGACCTAGTTTCACTAAGCATTTTGGAGTCTCCAGTCTCCAAGTCATTATGGGACTTTGTTGTACTATTTCCATTTCTACAATATCCCTTCCGTAATTAGTTAATCAAGACTGTGCATCTTTCCCATGTGGCCTTTTGAGATCGATTTTATTTATCAGTTTATTTATCTCTTATTATACACTTCAAAAATTCTGGTTGCAGTTCCATCAGCTGGGCACATTGCTACTCTTCACAGCTGTCTGCTTGCTATCGTAATTTCCTTTTTCCTCTTGCCCGTCACTCATTTGCTTCTTCTGTCTGAATTTTGCAGCTGTTCATATTAATAAAGGATGTTACAAGTGCTTGAATGCATGGTGAATTTCATGAATAGTCTCCTATAGACAGCCATGGCAGCATGGCAGGGACTGACATGTGGGTGAAGGGGTTGGTAGGACTGGTTTAACGTGAGTGCTTCTGGACAGGGATAGTCCCTGGTTATGGGGTTAGATGATATCTCATCCAGAGAAGTTCTGCCCCTCTTTTTGGATGTCAGCAAAACCAGCCTGGAGATGCAACACGCTGCTGTACAGCTGATTTCACATGGACAGGAGTTGCAAAGATTACATTAACACCATAAAAATCCTTCCCAAGGCAATTGGCTATAGCCTGGACTGTGGTGCAGCAGCAAAATCTCACTTCTTTTTTCCACTACAATAAAATTATTGCCTTTGACTTATAAACACCTATCTGTACATCCAGGTCTTTCCTATCAACAATAAAACAATGCTCTTAAACCCTTTCCTTCATTACTCCTTGGAGTAGTACAACTGATAGCTGAGAAAAAGCTCTGTTTGTTCCCACACCTACTATAATCTTACACCTACCCTCATTTTTGGTTTCCTGTAGCCTCTGCCCATTGCTGGGTGACCAGTTCTACTCCAGAGATTAGGGTCAAGCTCAAGCTCTAGTTTGATAGCAAACTTCCTCTCTGAGCTTTTCCTTTCTGTTGCTCAAGACTGTCACTGCAAAAACCAAGTTCTGGCCCACAGGTGGCTGCACGGCTTCTGGGAACACCTGTGGAGATGACATTGCTGCACTGGACCATTCTGGGCCACCCTCAGCTCTCATGGCACCCACCTGGCCACAGCACACAGCCTTGGGACAAAGGGAGATTGAAAATCTACAGGGGTCCTTCTCCTGCAGGCCCTGACGCATTTTACTGACGAGACACAAAAACTTGGGGATCAGTAACAAAATACTGACGTGTATTGATGCCCTTTTTAAAAGTTATCATTTTAAGCCTTTCTCTCCCTGTTTCCAAAGTGAGGTAGTGAACAAGAGAAGAAGGAGCCTTGGCAACACCAACAAAGGTTTCAACCATAAACAGACACGGATGGTTCTGAGGCTTAAAAAAATGTGGCTTCTTTTTTGCCATTATCATTGCTCCTTTGGTGTTTTATGCTCCTTCTCGTAGTGGACTGAATCAGAGCACAGCTGCCCCATATTCTGCAATACCCTTGAAGAAGGATCCACTCAAAAATGCCCACTCTTGTGAAATTTTCAGTCTTCGCTTGTTGACCCATGAGCTTTAAACAACTCAGACAACTGCATTTTATAAGAACAAAATAAATTGAGTCCAGACTTCACAGCATTTTATATCCCCCTATGAGTGGCTTCAGTGTTTGTTAGTTCTTCAAATTTTAGCTTTCTGTGTGTTACAAACCCCATCTTCTGGCAGTTTATCAGGTGCCTCCAGTATTGGTTTCAAAACAGATATTAAATACTGCTCTCTCACCTTGTAGCTGCAGTCATTTCCAAACGTGCTGAACAGCTTTTCTGCTCTCCAGCCGTCAAAGATTATACACTGAGAATAAATTACTCAGCTGGGTGCGTTGTTTGTAGGCAAACCCAGGCAGTGACAGTATCAGTAGTCCCTGTGTTTAAAAGCATGTAAAACACTTTCTCTTTTTCTGTGCTTTACATTGTGGCTCAGATACATCCTCTGCACAAACAAGGATGCTGGTAAAGATGTCCTGAGGTCTCATAGCCGTCAGCCCATTTCCTCACCCTTCGTGCTGTGAAAGAAATCCCTGGCATGGGAGCAGGAGCCTTGTAGGGGTGGGGTGCTCCAGAGGACATGGGGGACACCTGGCTGCCACCCCAGACTGAGGAATTGTCCCCATTTCATTCCCCTGAGCTCTTTTTGAGTGGTATTTCACTGATCACGACAACTTTGATTCTTTTTTCTTCTTTTTTTTCCAAAGAAAAAATATTATGCTTGTAAAGTATCAATTAATGTTTCCAGCTACAGAGAGATTTCTGAGATTTCCTTTAATTTTTCTTTTCCCTTTTGTAATTTCTCATCACAAGGCCCACATTGCCCATTGCAACAGTGTATAACATTTCTGTCCTTCAATGTCAACTTGTACTTCCTCTGAATTGCTGAATTCCACAAGACTATTCACAAACCTACCACCAAGCTAGAAACCAGGCCAGAGGTTCTTTCATTTATTATCTTCCCTTTCCACAACGCAGGCTTCCTAGGATGTTTCCATACCTAGGATGTTTCCATACAAATTCTTGCAAACAGTGAATTTTGCCCTAAAGTTGAAAACAATTCAGTCAAGAGTTGAAATTTGGCTGGGACCGAAGCAGGACAGTTCATAAATACATCAGCTTGTTGAGGACCAAAAATTGTACCTGAATTAACATGACCAGTCACAAAATATCTCAGATATGTTTAACCATCAAAATTTTAGGCTCCAGGTCTGCAAGAGTTTTTCCATAGATGGTAGAAAGAGAAAGGTACAACCAAAGGAATTCAAGTCTTCCTCAGAGGATGAAGCACTTTTTTTGAAACACTGACTTCTATCCTTTGATAACACAAGGAGCTTAGAAGACAAGTTTAGCTATATTCATAACTTTTAGCTACAGCCAATATCTTGCTATGGACGACTCACAAATCATCCATAATTCAAATGTTTCCAGAAACAATTTGTCTAACCATTTTGACAGAATGAATTTGAAGTGGAAAAAAATCTGCTTGCAGGCAAACTGCAAGCATAAAAGATTACTGCATTCCTTTAATTAAAAAATCAGTGTAAATAGTACTCTTGTTGATATTAAGTACATTCGTGAAGCAGAAGTAGCTTAAATCAAAACTTACATATAATAAACACAGGGACAGGCTTCTCACTCTGCATATGATGCCTTCATTATCTCTAAATATAAAACTGATTATTCGTCTTTGAGTAGTAAGGGTTGGAGAACTGTTGTTTTCTTTTTATTTTAATGCATCCTAAAAATCAAGAACCAGGATTTTTCTTCTGCTGTTTTGTTTTGCTTTCTGGCTATTTCCTGAGTCCTTTGGCTATTCTTGATTCCGCCTGATACGTGGAACAACCTCCCAGGGTACGAATGGGGGAGATGTCACATGTTCATATACTCTTGTTCTGTCCTGTAATAGCTGTGATTCTCCATTGTTTCATCATCTGCATCACATCAGGAGGAGAACAGAACTGACTGACATGATGTGCTACAACTTCCTTGATAGATCAGGCGTAGCAATAAGGAAACTCCCTCTCTTCAAAGAAAGTTTCCTATTGGTAAGTGTTCCCTACATTTCTTGAGGACACAAACTCTTTTTCCAGGTCTCTCGTGTCAGCACTGATCAGTGGTAGCTCAGCTTTTTGGAGAAGGGTCAGAACACTTTCAGAGAGAGAAATGACAGTATGCATGGATAGTTTGCCCTTTTTTAGTACTTGCCTTTGCAGCTCAGCCTAAGCCAAAACCCAGAATTGCATTGCTGTCATGTAAATGCCTTGACTTTTCTTAAATTTAGAGCAAAGGGATCCTTTAAATGTTTGTGGCTTCAACATTCAGTATCAGTTTGTTCTCATTCATATGAATACTGGAGATGTGAGGAGAGAAATCCCTCGAAATAAAGTGTGTCCCAAGTGGTGTCTCAAAAATAGATGCTGCCATTTTTATCAGCAAAGTACAGAAGAAAAGGTGGTAAAAAAATAAGTTTAGAAAAATCACTCAGCTTATCAAATACTATTGAGAAATTTGCTAAGAGCGATCTAATCTTAAAATACGGATCTGAGTTTAAGATATTTTGAAATCTTACATGGCAGAACAAATTCTCTTTCTCACACTAGTGGCTGTCTCTGTCTGTCTGTCAGCTCAGAGTTCAATCACGTATTCACAATAAAGTATGGGTCAAGTCCTCGAATGTCTGTGTCTTATAGTCTTATTCTTGGCTGACAAGTGCTACATCTAAATCAGTGTATGGCATTAAGTTATAGCCTGAAAGCAGGCTGGAGTGGTGAGACCAGTTCAGATGATGAATGCTTCTTGTTCCCCCCCAACCTTCCACCTCGCTCAGGCCACTGTTACTCAAAGACACAACTTCCAGCACCACTTATCTAATTGTAATTCTACAAGTGAAAGCGCAGCTCAATAGCAATACTGTAAGGGACTTACTTGGGCAAGTTCCTATCATCTGGCCTGAGTCAAAAGATTATACACCAGTAATAGAAATTTATTCAGAGCAGAGATATCCTGGCATAATAAGACCATCTTGCTTCATGTAATTATAATTCATGCATCCAGAGACAGCTGTCCATCAGATATGTTGTATTAGCTAGCTTTGATTTCTATAATGAGTTTTATTAGTATATTTATGAGGAAGAACAGTGGCATATAAAGAAGTTATGAATAAGTTATTATGTGTGCACAAGCAACATTCGGGATCTTCTGAGTCTTGCAGAGAAGCTAGAGTCTGAATGGATACAGACACTGAAATACTCCCAAAACATGATCCATGAAGACTTATTTCATAATATATGGCATCAACACTACCCATTGTTTTGTTTCACAGCCATGAAATCATTCTATTTATGCAAACAAGAAATCTAAAGGGGTCTGGAAAAACCAAAATTGTAAACAAGAATTTCAAGTTTTAATTTCTCTTTAATATTTAATTGATGTGATATAAAAGGAGCTTTTTTTGAATACGAGAATTGGTACTGTTGGCCCTGATACTGTTGGCCCACATGCAGGAGCATTCAGGCTGTGCTAGATGAGATACACTGAATTTAGAGAGTTTCAAGAGATGACAGCTGATTCTTCCAGTGGTGGAAAAGGATGGAAATGTGGGACCAAAGCGAAAGTCACTGTTTATGAAGATGAAGAGAAAATAACGACAGGAAGTGATGCAATTAAATGATGCAGAGCAAGTAAAAGGGAGCAAGCACTGTCTCAGAAGCTCTGGAGACACATACCATCGGAGACAATGTTCCATAAGTCCAACACATAAACACAGAAGTCATTACAAAATCTATTAGACAGACAGCTACAGTTAACGGGTTTGAAGCCTGAAGTGAGACAGCTGATTTTGAAAATGTTTCTCCTGTAACAGGACAGGCTCAGGACTATACCATTGATATCTGTTGCTCCCTACCTGTTCCTCCTGAAGGGTTTCACAGTGTTGCCTTCTGAAAGGATAAATTGGCCACCCTTAGTCCCCCAGGTCCTCAGGTCGTGGCCAGACTATCCTTGTCACACTGGTAGATTTGGCAGACTTCAGACAACTGAAGGCAGATGTTGCAAGATCTAGGGGAATATTAACTCCCATGCCGACATTTCCTGGTGAAGAGGGTCCTGTTATCCAATTGTACCTCATTAAAGCAGTTTGACCAAATCCTTCAGGTTTCCTCAGCTACCAGACAAAAGACTAGATCCCTTGTGTAGCTGAAGATTGGACCACACACTGCCAAACTTCAGCTTTTCAAATTGCACCACCAAGAGCCAGTGCAGTACTTTCTGTGTGAAATGTTATCAGCTAGGCCAGCACATCACAGGCTCTTTACAAATCCTGGAGAGATAAATGGATTGATCCTCATAAAAAGTCTGGTTTTAAGGGGACAAATATATAGGCAGTCAAGGCAAGGTGTGGTGAACGACAGGGTGCTTGCCATGCACAAGTAACAAAAACAGATGGATACTTCAAAAACCCAAAACCTCTTTGGTGTCCCCTAAATAGTCCCACATAAGCAAGACAAGAGACCAGGAAAAAGTCTTCAGTTGAGCTGCAAAAGTGGCCAACCCCCCCTGGGTGTGCTCACTCTGACAGGTGCATCTACCACCCCTTCTACCTGTGTGTCCAGCACCATACTTTGCTGCCATGGTCTGACCACGATCACTGTGGCGATAGCTGAGGGTGGCATGTCCAGTCATGTTTAGATCTTAGAACAGATTTCTGCCTTGCTGGCCAAAAATGCCACATAGACTGAAGAAGATTTCAGCATGCAAGAGCAGCTCTGTGTCACCACTAAAGTTCAGGTTAACCTGTCAATGTCTGGGAGAAACCAAGCAGAGCCAAAAGCTATCCAATTATTTTTCTACAATCTTCTCGAAAGTCTTCCTTAAAGCTGAAACTTTTCAAGGAGGCAGAAAAAGTTGGCTAGAAAGACTTTGACAACAGCTTCTTTCAAAGAAAATCTTAAGTTGCTGGCAAGTTTTGGGTCCTGCATGATACCTGCACAGAGCTCAGGGGAGTCTCAGTTTTCCAAGGATTGCCTGACCTCCTGCAAGACCCATGGTCTGAAATGGCAGTAAAAATTGCATTTGATCTTCAAGAACTTATTCCACTTCCAGAAAGAAAGTAAAAGCCAGTGTGGTGCTGAATGATCCTGTCAGGACAGTAATTGGAAAAATCCCCACAGTAAGAGAAGCTCAACTGTCACAGTTTGTGAAGAGCCTTGATGAGCCAGGTTGTTTACTGCTCACAACCCTTGAGCTATTCACGACTTGGCTGACACTGCTGAAGGGCACGGCAGCCCTTCTTGGCCTCGTTCCTAAGCACAACGTATTGTTTCCAGAGCCCTTTGTGCTACTATCACTCCAATTAGGAGCTAGAGTGCCTTCACAAATGTTCTGTCCTCCCACTTTGTCAGACAGAGATGATCTGAATACCATAAAAAGCTTTGAGAAGGGGAAAATCACAGAAGAGGGCATTTAGGGATCATAATGGCAATGAGTGGCAAGAAGAGATGATTACAGAACTTCATAAATTTTAATCAAAATATCAAAAGAGGGTTCTGTCAGTGCAAAGATATCCTTCTCCTAATGGGACGACAAACTAAAGCAGTAGCTTTATAACATCCTTTGATGCCCTAGGATAGCGGGACCCCTGGAGTTGACTGTTGTGTCCCACAATAGTTCATTAGTATTGAAATTCCTAATTCCCTTTATTGGATCTGAGTTTTGGCTTCTACGGTCTGACCCCTGAAGAGCCAGAAACTTCAGACCGCTTTTTGCTGCACACTTCCTCACTTTGGGCACTTAACTCCACACTTTTACAAATACCACGTGCCTTTGCCACACTGAAGAGAAAAGAATAACCTGTTATCTTTTAGCAAGATATTCTTAGTATCACTCAGGCAAAGACCTCTTCCACCAAATCATCCCTCACATTACTGTTGTCTGGTAGCTGTGGCAAAATATGTCTATGTTAGAGCTGAAAATTAAAGACGGGAGGATGGAGGTTACATTTTCTCCTTCTGGCCATGCATTTTATTCAAAAAGGAATTTTGTGGCATACTGTTCAAGTACCTGCCTAGAAACAAGTATCAGCACAAGCCCACCAGTCCAACGAGCCACTCAGTCCTTGCATGCTGTTTACTTTTGCCTCACATTTCTCGATCCACTCTCTCACAGAAACTCACAAAGAAAACCACTGACTTCAGAAAAGTTGAAAAAGGTATTAATTTACCTTCCTCTTTTTTTTTCCTTTTTACACACGAGCTGTCAATCCCCAGACAAAGAAAGAATAAGGAACCCTACCCATATGTCCCTTAAAACCAGGACAATGTAGTGCATTTGGAAGAGACAACGGGAAAGGGAAGAGTTAACTGGGTTTATAATTGTTTCCAGAGAGCAATTATTCAGTCCCTAAAAATGCTGGTAGAAGAACAAAATGGAAAATGAACATGGTCCCAATAGACAAATGATTAATATTTAGGGAAGGACTATAGCAGGGTTTGATCCAAAAGAAATGGAAAAGAGCATTTTAATGAGATTGGTATTCAGACTGTACAAACTCATTAGATTTGGGTTTTACCATCTCATAAAAAAAAAAAATGAAGGATATTTTGAAGGAGGGTTTTGTGTTTGCCTTCCCTTTACCAGCGCCGGTGTCTGTGAGGAGCTGCACACCAAGCATCGGCACCTCTGGCAGCCTCTTAATACCAGAGCAGAAACCCAACCTGGAGCAAGAGCCAGGCAAATAACTGGGAACCAAACATGCAGCTGATTAATGCTGCCAAAGAATTTTTATAGAGAATGCTGTTTTTCTTTCATTTTCCTTTCCCTCTGCAGCTTTCCTCAGAGCAATATCTGTGAGTAATCTCCACTCTCCAGCTGATCAGGGTGCAGCTCCCTGCGTGCAGCTAATATTGGCACGGTGACATTTCGGCTGTTTTCGGTGGACACGAGCAGGTGCAAAGCAGAACCCGTGGGAGCAGCACAGCCTGGCCCTGCAAGGAGGATGTGGAGGTGCTGGGGAGAGTTCCTGGCCACACCACTGCCTGCCTTCGGCCAGGACCGATGGCTCCTGCCCGTGCCGTCAGCTTCCATGTTTAATAAAGTTGTGGACTCTTCTCTTCACCACAACACAGCTCCCAGTTTTATTTCCCAAGGGTTCATAGCAACAGTAACACACAGGAGTTATAATGTGTCATAAAATAAATATTAGCAAAAGCACACGTGAGTCTCCCCCAGTTTGGAATTTGCTTGGCATCACACATGCCCCAAAGCACACCTCCAAAAGCCAAAGTTGTCTGCTGCTGGAGGAGGTTTGTTTGTTTGCCTTAGTTTTGTTTTTTCCCTCGGTTGGCTGGACTTACGCCACTGTCACAGCTAATAAAGGTAAGCACTGGTACAGCACTACCTTGTGCCTTGCCCTAATCACATTGCTCTCGAAATTAGGTCTGTCAGCGCTTCGGCTGTAAACCCGTATTGCAAGAGCTTAATAACTCCACTGTGAACAAAAGAAAATTACTTCTAGACTCAAACCCGGAGTGCAAGACTTCTGCCTATGGGGCGACATTTTATTTGTTGCTGGGAATATAAACAGCGTGCCCAAAATGGTTAAATAGATCAAATACATGAAGAGAAGCACAATGCATGTGTGCAGCACACACGCACACTGGCAAACGTGCACACACGTGTAAGTCCACTCATGTGACATATTTTACATGCACTGCTTGCCCAGGGAGGAAATAAAATCATCAGGAGCTTCTGACACTTTCCCATAAATTTCTTCGGTTTTAAACAAACCTCAGCCTCTACTTCTTTTTTGAGCGTTTTCTTCCTTTCCTTGGGAATAATAAATTTACACTCAACCACCACACAACATGCTGGCATGAAGCTGAGGTAGCCAAGGTAAAACTCCATCCTAGAGCAGTAGCCAGATTTTTATGTATCAAAATGTCCCATCTCTGAAGTTGACTCTTAATAATGTCTTGCAGGAAAGCCTCAGGGCAGAGCCATTCTCTGCCACAGATTTCTTGTACTACTTTGAGCAAACCATTTAGCTGTCCTATTCCTCAGCTCCACTGCTGAAAAATGGGAATAATTAAATTGCTCTACTTCATCAAACAACTGTAATGATAAATACGCTACAAAATGCACTGAAGTGCCTGTGATGAAGATTACCTGCTGGACAGAGAGATACAGAGCTAGAAAGAGAAGACCTGTACCACTCTAAATTTATGGCATTTTGAAGTCCCCAAGTGCAGTACTAAACCAATTTTAAAGTTTGTTTTCATAAAAACACAGTGATGAAATAGATTTTTCTATACAAACACTACATTTTTTCTTTTCTATTTTCTCTTTTCTTATTTATTTTCTGTTAAATAATAACATAGACTGCGTGCGTGGTACAACACACAGCTTTGACCACGCAGTTTGGGATGGCCATGCTGGAGCTGATGGGGCTCCTGGGGTGGCTTTGAACAGCACCATTGGAGATGTTTTGCTCTGTCAGGTCAAGATTACCCTTCCTTAAGACCTGCACTCCTGACTCAGATGCTAAGTCACACGAATGTTGTCCACTCGCATAAGGAGTGGCAGGAAATAACTGCCTGTGGCTCCTGACACCCCACCACCAGGGTGTTTGCCTTCATCCTCATCGTCATGTCACCAGGCAGGCTCTGGTCCCAGAGCACGAGGAAGGGAAGGGGAGGCATCATGCAACAGGGTACAGGCCTGGAAGTTCACCCTGTCCCTTAGATGGCTCCTGCACCAGGAGATGACCCCCTCAGTGACCACGGCTGTGGGAGTGAAGCTGTAAGTGCAAGAGAGCCTGGGGAAATGGGCACTGCCAGAGGCAAAGGATTTCTCTGTGGAAAACACAGGTGAAGTTAGGTAACACTGCAGCAGATAACATGGACATAGGGAAGGAAAATGGCCGGTGCTGGATTAAAAAGAAACGAAACACAGCACCAGCACATGGCGTAGTTGAGCTCACAGGAGTGACCACCACAAAGGGATGAGCTGTCCCAGCAGTAAACAGTCACCAGTTCAGATTTTAGCCATCAAACCCTCTGCCCTCTCAAGTTCCTTTTGCCTCACCTCCTTTCTTGTGTTGCCTCTACTCAAATTCTGAGCCTAGGGAAAACTCCTAGCATATATCTCCTCTTTGCTGTGTACAAACCCTACCTCCCTCCACCATCAGCTCCCTTTGGGACCCCATGCAAAAAGCAATAATGTTGGGATCAGCCAGAAAGGGTTCCCACAGCTGCCTCTGCTCCATTTTGGTTGAGGATGGCCACAGCAGAAGTGTGCGCTCAGTGGTGCCCATGGACTGACAGGCCTGTGTTTGCCGTGCTGGCCATGTATGGGGCACCAGCTGGGAAAGCCTGGGGTGCCGGGGCAGGGTCTCCCAGGAGCTGGCTCCTATGAGTCCTCCACCCATCAATCTTAGAGCAGTATGCCGTCATGGATAAACAGCAGCTGTTGCAGCAAGCTCATCAGATAACAGGCACATATATTAAAGTACCTTTAGCACACTTACTAAAACATATATTTAGCTAGGGAAAATAATCTCGCCCTGCCTATAAAAGTCAAAGTTTGCCTTTATAAATAACTCCTGGAACCCTGCACGCATCTCAGGAAATGGCGACGGTGTGCATGCTCAGCCTCCTGCCCTGAAAAGATCTCTGAATAAAATATAAACACACTGAAATATAAAGAACAGTTTGGTGAAGATAATGAAATCTAGTGAAGCCAGTAATTTACTCTGTAAATCATATAGCTACTTCTTCCTTGCAGTTGCCTGCCCTGATTTACATCATGAACCTTATATCCGAGCTTCTCCCCGCCTTATTGCAAGCACGGGAGCACAGAGCAGAGTGTCTGTGTGTCTTCGTGGCTGGTAAAAAGCATTTATTTATACTTGGGAAATGTCCCGCTCTAAATATGCCACCTTAGCTTGACACACTTGTTGTTTCTTCAGTCTTCTCTCAGGTCTTCCTGAGAAGGGAAGGAAAAGCAGGCAACAAAAAAATGCCTGTTTTGCACCCATTCTTGTCACAGCAGCTGGGAATGGGGGCGATCTGAGTGCTGTGTTGGTGCTGGCTACGGGGAGATGCACATGGCACCCCGAATGTCTCCCCTCTCCCCACCAACAGGCTCCAGCATCATGTGGCCCTTTCCCATTTTATTCATGGCATAAACTCTCTTCCCATTAGCGTGCAAAGGCTTTGAACTTTGGAGTTTTCTGATACTGCACAGAATATCTTGAGAAGGGGCTGGAAATAACTGGGTGCTATCCCTTCCCTAACGCTGCCGTGTACACTTGAGCGTGCAGAAATCCGAAGTGGCACCAAACACTCAGGGGCAGGCAGCGAGCCCCGAGTGCCACAAAGCTGCTGCACAGGGCTTGGCCCCAGCCTCATTCCTTATTCACGTCTCTCCTTTAAGTCTAACCACTCCGAGGTGAGGCTGAATCTCTGTGAATTCAAGTGGATTTCTCTCCCGGTGTATGCCTGTACATTAGGGAGGCGTATTATGCGTAGGTATCGCTCTGCCTGGCTCTGCGCAGGAATAGAGACTGCAGGGAAAAAATTATATCTAGATGAGTCTTTATGATGTGTGTTCCTTCAGTATTAAGATCTCTTCAGGCCTTGTGTATCCGGTAATATTGCTCTCATTTTAAATTCTTCCAGTAATAATTTTAAGAGAAAATTCTTTGTGACAACTGCTGTTGATTTAAAACTAATGTTTAGCCAGTAATGGGTAATTGTATTAGACTAAAAAAAGCTGCTGTAAAGTCGACCCCAGTCTGATTTTTAATTTACTGCATCATCAGCTACTTTTATGATACTATTTAATCTGCTGAAATAAAACTATTGCTCTATGAATATCTCTAACATTCAAGAAAAATTGTTTTTAGCTGTTCTGCTCTTGGGGCTGAAGAGTTGTTAATTATTATATGAATAATTCCTGTGAATATATTTATTTATATTTGTTTTAATTGTCACAATACTCAGAGAAGTAGCATGTTCTATTCCGCTGTGAACTCCCTTTTAACCCATAAACAAGGAAAGGGAAAATCCCCCATGATGACTTTGAGGATGTTTGGAGTTCACAANAGCCAAAAACTTTCCTTCATTTTTTTTCCATAAGAACCTGCATCTCCCTCAGCCGAGATGATCGTGCTCGCAGCTGTACTCAGCACAGCAACTGCAAGAGCAGGCAGGGCTGCTTTCACCACGAGCCTGGTTTGCATTTCCAGGACCCTTTCCCACCCCGTGGCAGCCCAGGGGCCTGATCCTGCTCTCTCTTCCCTGGAGCTGTACCCTGACAAATGCAGCCGTGGCACGGCAGTAGGTTTGTCTCCTCCAGAGTTAAGAAATCAGCCCCACAGGGCCTGTTCCAACCCCCCCACCACTGCTAGAAAGACCCCACTGAATTCAGAGGGCTTTGGATGAGTCCCCACAGGCTCTGCATGGGTACAAAAGAGGCTTGTGAGCTACCTTTATACAGATCATAAAAACTAACCTTACAAATAGGCATTTTTATGTTTTTCTTGCTTACTAACCTCCTGATGAAATGATGTGCATCAAGGTCATGCAAAACAGCTTTCTGTCTATACCCAGTATCAGTGACCTTCTCAAAACAACACACCACCAGATTAAAACAGCAGTGGTAATATTGTGCTGCTCCTCTTCTGATGAGAAAGAAATCTTCATTAGGGAAAAAAAAGTCTATCACAACAAATAATCTGCTCTAGTAAAAAACTGATTTCTTCTATTTGCTACTCTTTTTAATAAACACCAAGCTCTCGTAAAGGTTACTTAGAAGATAAATTGGTCTGTTGGAAGAAAAAAAGACTCAGGGTGTAACCAAAAATGTGTATCTTTGGCACATGAGTTGCTGATTTTTAATGTTACCAGCACATTTATATTGTAGCTTTAGGTTTATTTACCCTGATAAATACTTGATTACCTGCCTGCAACAACTGCGGGAGAAGGCTGTTGTCAAATCTATTATAGTATGATCAAGTAATGGTTACAAGATAAAGTAAGGTAAAACAAATAATTCTTAATACTGCACAGCCACCTATTATTTTATCCAAACAACTTCTGTTATCTCCTTATGGTCGAATGCCTATTCCCTAGAAAGAGAGAAGAAGTCTCTTTTTACCTCAGTAATTAGCTTGTTTGAAAGCTCCCACAAATTCTTCCTATCATAAATTTTGCATTGCTTCATGCACAATAATGCACATAAAATTAAATAAACAATTTAATTAATTTAATTAAAATTAAATATTAAACATATTGTTTATAAGAAGCCCATGTCTGTGATTTAATTGGGCAGGAGTACCCAAAGCAGTTTGGGTAACAGTGAAAAATAATTAAAAACAACAAGTACAGTAGCCTCTGGGTACAAGGAGTAGTTGGGAGCTTTCTCCTGAGAAAGGTTTATTTAATTAAAACTAAACTAATCTTTGGAAAACACTTGATAAGCATTTCATAATACAAATCATAATCCAAAAATGAAGCTTATACTTCGTCTACATGATACTGGAAAATAATATTAAATAATTCAATTCTGCCATGAGCCAGTTCCCCAGCACGCACAGAATAATTCAGCAGACAACATGTTTACCACCTTCAAATTTTCAGTAACATTTAGTTCATCTAGATAAATATTCGTAAATTATATGAAGGTGTAATGGATCCGTAAGTGATAAGGCTGAGAATTAATGCTTTATTTAGACTGTTTATTGCTTCTTGTAGATATTATGCCAGACAAGGAAAGCACAGCTAACTTAGAGGGCAAGCTGTGCCTGTGTTGGCAGGTAAGCCATTTGGCTGTGTTCACGTTTTCCAGCCTGTTCTTCGATACCTTTCATTCATAATAGAGAATATTATTTCCAGGGTCCCATATAACTGGAGGAGGAATAGATTATTTATAGGATGGTGTCTCTATCTATACTGCATGTTGCCAAATGCTTGTATTTCTATACTGTCCGGTGATAATTTCAGCTCCCTGAAAAACTTGGATCCTGCCCAAGGTCGCAAACTATCTGCCTGGACATCAAACAGTCTGCCTTGCACAACCGCTCTCAAGCTGGATTGCAAATGCTGACAGGCTTTATAGGTCATTTCAAAAACAAATGCTTCATTTTAACACCTTAGACTGCAGCAGCTCCTACAACAAGCTGCTGATGCCAACTGGCTTTTTCAAAAGTGAATGTATCCAAAGAGATCCTAATTGACACTTTCAGGCAAGTGCCCAGCATAGCTGAATATTACTCAGGTTTCTGGAGAGCGGTTTTAAAGTGACCATATAATTTAAATGACCTTTGAATATAATTTAAAAAGCTACTGTAAAGCCCAGTTCCTCTCCCACTGAATGGGCTCCATCAATGGAGAAACTCCCATTGATGTTAATGAGGGCAAGAGCGGGTACTTCCCCACTGGCTCCCATTGAATTATCCAGGTTGCTTTTTTTTGTGGGAGCTTTTTTTGATACATTCCTGGGAAGATCCTGTTAACTGACTTGGAGTTACTTTGGTTCATATCATACCGCAGCTTTTTAGCGGAGAACCCAGTGATTTAACAGAGATTTCTGTCGAGCAGAGGTACAATAGAGCCCTTTACAGGGTGTGGGAATTTCCCGCATGTTGATTAACTTCATACTGTAAAAGACCGTAGGCCAAATCCTTCAGTCCTCACGCAGACAAAAGTCCACATTGACTTATCCGAAATCGGCCTGCAAACGCTCATTAAAGTCAATGCATTTTGCTTCGGGAAGGGCCGGGGATTTGGCCCGCTGGTTGTCTTTGCGATTGGGCATCACCAGGAGAAGGGGATTGCCACAGAACCGAGCCTGCAGCAGGGTCTGCCTTGCCCCAGACCTCAGGCACTACCTTCCCTTCAGCCCCAAAAACTCATGGCAACTCATGGCAAAACCCCAGTTTCAGTGCCAGCCCCATGCTCCAGCGTGCAGTGCTGATTAATGCCCAGCATCACCCCTTGGGCCACCATCCTGATGTCTTCCCTGCCATTTGCCCCACAGGGCAGGCAGAGAGCAGGCAGAGTACTAGCCACTGACCCACGAGGCTCCTGTCCTCCCCACTGCAGCTACTATCCAAAACCAGTCTGGCTTACATCCCCTCCGAGACAAGGTAGTAGTTTAGAACCTTAGAGGAGGGTGCATCTATCCAGAAAACAATAGAAATATAACCCAAAAAAAAAGTGGGCTGGTTTCTATTTGTTTGTTTTAGCCGTACCGTAGCTCAGACCTTCCTTGCCATTGTAGTTCAATATTTACTGATCGAAAATATAGACTAGCTGCAAGTCACAGCATTTGCCAGAAAGAACGATTATCATCAGAAAGAAATGGGCATTAAAAGAACAGCTCTTCTATTTCCAGAATATAAAACAGACATTCAGAAGAACAAACAGAGCAGAGAAGAAATGATGGTCATTTGCAAGTAAAATATTACTAAACAATATAACATTGGATTAACTGTTTCATGTATTTATTGTGAAAGAATATATAGAACTTTACATGAGAAACTATCAGTACAAGCAAGAAACAATGCAGCCTTTTAAACAGCTTGCTTTTAATTTTAATGCTTCTGCACGTAGAGCACACGAGCTTGCTCCCACTGAAGCCCATGCAACAGCTCCTGTTAAGTTCAAAGGGATCAGGATCAGGCCCTGAGGTTTTGAACTTTTCTCCTGTAATGTCCCTTTCACCAACATTGCAGCCCCCTGGTCCTAATGTGCTTGGGATATATTTATGGTGGGGAATGTGCAGTACAGCAAAGAGGCAACCTAAAATGCAATTTGGGAGGGGCTGATCCTGAAAACTGTGGAGGGACTGTTTCTTCCTACATACATTTAAAAAGAAAAGGAGGGGACAGAGGGGCAGGATAAAGAGGGGAAAAAAAAAAAAAGCAGGCACATATTGAGTCCAGTCCTGCATTCGAGTGAAGCAAACCATTGAGCACAGTAGCGAGGGCTGACTGGACCGGACAAAACCTGACTCCATTTATTGTCTTTTGTTGTGGTGTGCCAGGAATGCAGGAGCTGTAGTTATTCTGAATTAGGGCTGGCTCGGGGGATGGCTTTGTACTCTCAGGACCTGTGGACTGATGAAAATTGTTGCAGCTCTGATCTCTGGCTTTAGAGACTTTTCGTCCTTCCAGGACTATTTAAAACAGTCATGTAACAATTTCAGTAACTCTGTGGCAATTAATTTTGTGAATTTGTAATTAGTTTGCGACTCTTACATAAACTTAAATTGGATTAATTTTATACTCTCTTGCCCAAAATACAGTTCAAAAGAAGGCTTTCTAATTTGATATGCAAGTCTGTTCTAGTACTTGTCTTAGTTTACCCAGAAATCATTTTAAATCATTTACCATTCAATGCATGCTTTAGCACTGACAAAAATTAGAACCAAGTTAATTCTATTATTTAACTAAATATTAAAGAGCTCCAGGAATTCCTACACCACCATATTAAATTTTTTTAATCTATCTGACCAGAACATCCATTTAACACACAAATATTTTCCTGTGAGTTCTTCTAAATGAAAGAATCTTTGCAGAAACAGAAACATAAAAATAATTGCAGTGGTACAGTTGATCACAGCTTTCCTGGCAAACACAATAATTGCCTATTGAGATAATTAAGGCACCAGTAGAGATGCATAAGATAAAAATGGAGTTTAGGGCTGGATTAGTACAACCTTTACTCTGTGTGATGCAAAGGATTGGGTCAGATGTCTCATGAAGTTGTCTCCAAGCCCATCTACTTTCATTCTATGCATAGGGAAGAGCCATATTTATTTTTAGTACTTGAGCTCTCCCTTCAAGTTCACTCCATCCAAATTAAATAAAAACTCTAAGACTCTTTTGAATTGTTTGGAAACAGATCTTGAAGCCCTGATTTACTTGTAGCTTCATACACATAAAATTCCTGGTGATTTCAAGGATGATTTTGCCAGACATAAAACAATGATAAGTTCAATTCCCAGAGTCACTATTGCTGTAAGTGTGATTTTAGGCAGAATCCAAAACAAAGGAGTCCTTAACAAACAAACAGAACTACAAACCAAATTGGGCGCCTTATATGCAGCAACAGCAACAGTGATGTCATTCATGTGCAGTCATTTACATGTTCCCATAAATCATTTTTAATAATTTATTGGATATAAAGAAGAGCTTCAAGTGTGACAAGCTGCTGTAATTTTAAATAAAGCTTACAAGTAACTTTTCAAGCTTTTCAGGCTCAGGGTAGTAAAACCCACTGACTGAGCAATGTGTATCCGAGTACAAAAACCCACAGCAGAGGTACAAGCCTTCTAGGGAGGCAGAAGCATGAGCTGGGTGCGGTGTTCTCTTCATTCAGCATCAGCACCGCAGGGACTAATCTGGAGGTGCTGTAAGCCAGCGTGCAAGGGAAGGGAACCCTTGCTGTCTGCATCCACCTTGTCCCACAGCAGTGAAACCAGCAGGGCTAAACCACTTTAAACCAGCTCTCCATTCAGGACACTGCCTTTAAAGCAAATCCGTGGTGGATTTGGAGAGCAGCAAGGGGAGCACCCAGGAATTTCAGGGCAGTGGTCAAGAGTTAGTGGATTAAAGAGGATCTGCAGGATCCTGAAGCTTTCTACAGCACCCTGGGTTTCACTCTTTCGGGGAAAAATCTTACATCTTTGTTACTAAACTCCCTGGGAAGTTAGAGCTTGTCCCTGACTTGTGACCGACCACACTGCACAACCAGTTTACAAGGGCTCAGCAATCCCACTGGAATCAGCGCTCAGGAATGTCCTCAGGTGGGAGGAGTAAGTGCTTGGCACTGTGAACTGTAATTGTACCATCTCCTGGATATTCAGAAAGCTACAATATGTAAGGCAAAGAGGAATGCTCTACTTTCTTCTGGCATTGCTAGGTGCCTGTTATTTTTGCCAAGATCTATCCTATCTACAGCAATATTCAGGGCACTAGTCTATTGTTGTAGCTCAGGCTGAGCTGATGCTCATTTTTAAATTAAACCTCAGGTGAAAGCTGCAAATCCGCACGTGCAGATGGTTTGTCTGTGCTTGCAATCCTGCACGTGTGCAACTTAGCACAGTGCAGCTCCCCTGACCTCTGGCTGCTGGGGTTTTATTCCTGACAGGCTAGATGTGAATAAAATCATATGGAATTGTGTTTTTACAGTTCAGCCTTCTGAGTCCCATCCTGCTGCCATTGAAATCAATGGCAAAACTCCCAACTTCCCTAGTCATATCAGATTAGCTTTGTTCCACGGACTGAAACAATCTAATAGATACCAGGTGTCCTCCACAGAGCTTGTGTGGTCTACAAGTAAGTGGAACATATTTTAAAAAGTCAAATATGAAACAGTTACCTCACAGAACCTGTAATAACCTCAAACTGATATTATTATCTATGGACAACATGATCAGTATCTAAAATGTGACTCATTATACATTTATATGATGCATCCTATAACAGACATTCTGGGGTAAATTCAACTGCATGTTAAACCACTACAGAAATGGATCCATATTTATGTTCATTTCCACAAGAACGCAAGGGCCTCGTGTGTTTTTACTTAAGGGAGGGAGCCTCAAACAACCTTACATTAATTCAGAAATCCACTTTAAATATATGACCCTCCACGTAAAAAGACCTATAGAAGTTAAAGGCTGCAAGTGAAACCACTAGGTTGCTATTCTAACATCTCTTCTTTCTCCAAGCTATGAACCTCCACCATGAAACTCCCTACCTGCTTTTCCACAATCATGGAGCCTCACTAGCTCCTCCAGTAGCATGGAGATCACGCAGTGCTATAAACGTCCAGACCTGGGCTGCACCAAGACATCCATCACTGTGCAAAGGGCGTAGCTGGAAAAGGCACAAGGAATTTCCTTGTGCGATCTCCTGGTGTGTAGGTGGCCCAGGAGCCTTGCCTGGGTCAGGTGACATTCTCAGTGCCCTGCTCTGCACCAACAGGGACAGAAAGAAATCACTCTGCCCACTCCAGGGCCTGACCTTGATTCACACCACCTGCAGAGAGGAGCTTCAGTGCAGCTTCTCCTTGCTTTGCTCAAGGGAGGACCAGTATTTCCAGCCCGGGACCCATCACACAGCTACAGCCAGGTTAATAACTTAGAAACACACAAATGGGATGATCCCAAGCAAAAAATCAGACCTTTCTTGGGAACAACAAAAAAATATATTGGTCATTTTTCCGATCCAATTAAAGGTCCTCAGATGTGCCAAGGTCTAGCCTGGTTCCTCAGCCAGAAGGATACACCTGGGGCCAGCTCTTGGGGCTGTTTGTGTGCAGGTGCTCAAGTCTGCTGCTCTGGTCTTGCCTTGAATTCCATGTCTTAGGGGCAGATTCCACGGGTGTCCCCGGTTACAAGTTTGGCCCGGGGCTCTTGTGGGCATCTGTTGAATAGGGAGCTGGAGTCAGAAGGCTTCAAAACACTTTCCACTCACTTTCTGCTAGGGAAGCCTCATATCTTGCAAGCCTCCCTCTTCCATCCAAACCACTGACTTGTCTCCTAAGGGTTGATAGACAGCATGGGCTTGCCCCAGCCTGGCCTAATGGGAAGCCCCTTCTCAGCTGGGGTCCAGGTACTGCTGCAGCAGCCCTGCTGGAGAAAAGTACTGCAGTAACTGAGGTGTGATAGCCCCAGGCAATATTCTAGGCAGCTGAAGCTACCCGTGGAAAGGGCCAAGCTCTGCAGCAAAACTGCTGCTGGAGTCAGTGCTTGGCTCCTGAAGGAAAAGGGTACAGCTTTAATTTTTTTTTTTTAAGCGGCACCAGGAATACATCAAACCCCATTAAAAAGGCATGATCCAATCAGTATTTAATTTGTATCTGAATATCTAGTGCTATCTCTAGTCTTATCTTTTACCAGTCACCCTCCTTCATTATGGTCTCCTTAAGAGGCTTAAATACTTGTACTTTTCCAATAAAGATCTTGGAAAGTACGTTCAAGGGTAGCTTATTTTAACATTCATCACATTTAACAAGACTTTTACCAGAGCGGAGAGAACGCGTAACTAATTGTTGGAAGATCTGGTCAAGTTTATTGTGACGGGTAACTGTCGGGCAATTATGATTTATTTATTCAGAGGGAGATAAGGCACGCATTGTTCTCTGGAAGAAAAAAAAAAGGGGGCTGATCTTAAAGTTAACATTATTTCCCATGCCTTCTTCAATCTTTTCATAACTGAAGGCACCCACCAGAGCACAGCCCTCACTGGTTCCATTTGCTCCAAATTTTGGGGTTTAAGCAGAACTTCTCCCCCAACCTCTCCTGGGCCCGGCGAGGCCGTGCAGGTGCAGCTCCTCCTCCACCTATTTCTTAAAAGGTCTGTTGGCGTGAGGGGACTCCTGAGAGACCCGATGCCCTCACAGGGTCCCCGAGCCTCCGTCCCCGCCGGGGGGAGCCTGCGGTGGACGGGGGCAGGGTAACAAGTGGGGTGTCCTTTTTATCTGGCAATCAAAGAAAGGGAGAGGAGATATAAAAATGCCCTTTACTGCCACCATTTCTCGGGTGCCTGCGGTGTTTTCTCGAGTGGCAGCATGTCCTCGCAGATAGAGGCGCCGGGGAGCGGGCGGGGAGCGTCTCGGTCGGCACTGAGAGGCACGACGGACAGGGACCGGCCCCACTGCAAGCGCAGCCCTTTCCCACACCCCACCCGCGCCGAGGAACAGCAGCGCCCGTGGTACCCCGGCAGCGCCCGGCGTCGGGGCTGCCTTTACCTCTGCCGTGACCCCGCTGATCCCCGAACTCGGCGGAGCAGCACAAACGAGGATGAGAAAAACAAAACAAACAAAAAAAAACCCCCCCCAAAAAAAACCAGAAAAAAACCACCAAGAAGTGCCCTGGCCCCCCTGTACCCCCGCATCGCCTCCTTCCCATGCTCGAGCCGAGCCCTGCGGCAGAGCCCGGGGTCAGAGCAGGGCTGCTCCCAGCGTCCGCCCCCACGAGCCCCGCGGAGCCCCCACGTCTGCACCACCGGCACCGGCATCGCCCCTGCCGAGGCCCGCAGCGCCTTGAGTCCGGCAGACCCTTGCCTCCTTAACCCTCCCCGACGGCTCTGCTGCTGCCGCAGCTACCAAAGTTTTTATTCCCATCTTCGTTATCTCCAAACTGATCAAGTGGCCAAGAACAAACAAGAAAAGTCTTTTTAATGTAAGGGTTGCTCACCTGATGTGGTAAAGATCAGTCCTCGGAGCAAAGGACTTCTACTTCCAGCAAAATCTGGTTCCCCGACTTACTCAGCCGGAAGAGCGAGCACCATTAGCTGCTTTACATACACTTTTTTAAGTCTGTGTCAAAGACATTTGATGTAGAGCATAAAGATGCACCTTGCGCGCTTCTGTCAACAGCCAGCCCTAGGCTGGGGCTCGGGTGCTACGTGTCCAACTCCCCAGCAGAAGAAAAGTTAGGATTTTTTTTTTTTTTACTCAAAATTTATTACCTTTTCTCAAAGTTTCAGCCCTTGGCCATTCGACAAAGCTTTTTCAAAACGGTTTTAGATTTAATCGGAAACCGTTTGAGTTGTGTTTTGATCCGACCGCCGCTCTGCGTTTATTTCTTGTAAGACAAAACAAAAGTTAAATCGAACTGGTTTCGCCGACAAGAAGTAGGAGCCCTGGGGCTGGGAGGTGTTGTGGGCCGTGCTCCCCTCTGCCAGGACCTTCTCTGGGAGCGGAGAGAGTTCCCCTCCAGGACCGCCTGCCGCCTCCCCCCAGGACTCCACCGGCGGCTTCGGACGCGGCTGAGCAGCTCTGGGGTGGGAGGATGACCGGGGCAAGGCCGGTCCCTGTAGCCCCCCCAGCCACGACCGACTCCGGACAAATGATCGACGAGCAGAGCTCCTACCTCCGCTCAGTCATTTGCTAGCGCTGCCTCGGACCTTACCCAACGGGGAGGGAGAGGTGAGTGCTTGGCAATGTTCACTGTAAACCACTGTGGTATTCACTCGCTTAATTCCGTCGTGGCCTCGAACACCGCAGGGAAGTACGGAGGGAGCCCGGGGCCGGGGCCGGACCCCTGAGGCCCGACCCCTGGCACGGTCGTCCGGCTCCCAGCGCCCTTCGGCGAGGTGGACGCGGCGCTCCGTGCCCGGGGGAAGTTCATGTCCCGCCGGCCGGAGCCGAGGCGAGAGCCCCCCGCACCCACGGCCCTCCAAGCAGAGGGGAGGGGAGCGAAGCCCTCTTGTAAAGCTCCCAGCCGTCGGAACCCGCAAGATAAACATCATTAGAAATCATTGTAATTGGGATTGTGAAATCTGACCTCTGACCCTCCGGGCTACGTGTCACAACCGTGTCTGCTTTGATTCCTCGAAAGGCGGCACAAAGGAACAAGCTCCGTGACAGGAGGCAGCGGGATCTGCGCCCCGGCCGGAGGGGACCGACGGGGGGGACCACGCGTGGCCTTCCCCTCCTCCCCCGCGCCGCATTTGCATATGCAAATCAGCAGGCCGCCGGACCGCCCCCTCCCGGGGGGTGGTCGTCGGGCCAGGGCCGGGGGCCTGGAACGATTGTGCCTGACTCTCGGGGTGCCTTGGACGGAGAAATAAGTGTCCGTGCATCCTTCCACCAGCGGAGGGGGGACGGGAATTCTGGGTGTTGACTGATATTCACATCACGCAAACGCGCGGCTGCCTCCCGAGGGTCGGGGTGTGGGGGAACAGACCCCCGGGGCACGGAGGAAGGAGGCGGAAGGTAGCGCTTTTCCTCCAAGGCTTTTCCTCCTGGGCTAGTGGGTGCTCGTCCTGGGGCTTGGGCTCCCCAGTCCCATCCGTCCGTCCAGCCCCCAGCTTTCCTCCCCAGCCGGGGCCCGGTGCGTGTCCCTCGCCTCCCCCCGCCGCTCCGCGCACACCTGGTCCCTTTCCTACGGGGAGGATGTTGCGCCTTCTACTCTCATTTCTCAGCTCGGGCTGGTGCTGAGCCCCGGGGGAAGGTCTTCCCCCCCGCCCGACTGCCGGCAGGAGAGGACTCCCCGCGGGGCTGTTTGCCCTCGGCACCCACAGGGGACCAAGGTCACTCGCAGAGCCAGCGAGGACAGACCTGGACCTCGCCGGCCTGCGCCGATTCACCAATATGCCCCGCTCAGCTGCTCTCCATGAGAAATCCTAAAAGCGTAATTACATTAAAAAGTCTGATTTGTTTAAATAATCCTCTTTAGGCTTCCTTTAATCTGCCCTATATTTCCCTCGTCGGCTTTATTCCTTACTTGTCCAGCTCAACTGAGCTTGGCTGGACAACCCGCGGCTGAGGAAACCCTTCTTCATGTTCCTCCTTCTCTGGAGCCCCCAAGCCTTCAGGCAACCCCAGCGCCCGGGAGCCGGCTCCCGGCTGCAGGTAGGGAGCGGGTCCTGGGATCTGTCAGCGGGACGGGGGGCGGCGGGGGGGCCGAGAGCCCTGCTCGACCCACACTGAGAGCCAGCCTGTGTCCCGTGGACAGGGGAAGTGAAGCGAGTCGGTGCCCTCTACCCTCGGCAGGTCCGGGCCCGATTCGGCCCAGGAATGCTCTTGGGGAGGATCATTAATCGATTTTTAAGGAGAAATGCCATTTTTTGCCTGTACAGCTCCAGGGGAGTGCGAGACGGCGTGTATGGCAAAGGCAGAGGATTGAACTGAGATTGGAGCGGGGGGGAGTAGGGGAGCAATCTCTCTGTGTCCCCCCGACAGCAGCAAGTGAAGGGGGGGCTTGGGGCGCAACCCCCGAACTCTGCAGCTGCCCCCGCCGGTCCGG